>CM045497.1:38831339-39208969 GCA_024704745.1 Rosa lucieae
AGGCATTAGACATTCAGTCAACACAATATGAAATGACTAGCATAGATTGATCAACAATGGATAGTCTCATACTGATAGATTACTCAGAAACAGAATGGCAGAGACTTAGACTAAGCAACTTGTCACAATATCAGCATCTCTTCTATTGCAAATGATAGATTGATGCGTATGTGTGCAATGTGAAATTGGCAAAATATAAGTACAACAACCAACTGTAAGAGGAACAAATTTTCTTATCAAAACCATTTGCAAAATACCTGTTATTTGGAGACAGCCGCACAAGTCAACAGTTCTGAGGTCAGGGCATCCATATGCCAAACTCATAACTCCAACATCACCGACTTCCTCACACCAACCGAGATTCAGACACTGCAACTCACTGCAGTAACGGCCAATAGCCTGCACATGAATTTTAAATATCGTTAGAACCATCTTTGTTCATATTCAAGAAAAACAACAAAATATTTTTATTTACCTGCAATGCCCTATCTGATGCAGCCCTGACACATCCACAAAGATTTAATACTTTCAATTTTGGGCAAAATCCAGCCAGATATTCAAGAGCAATGTCACTGAATGCAGAACAACCGCTGATGTTGAGTCTCGTAAGATTAGGACACCCATGAGCTAAGGCATACAAGGAGTGGTCAGTGAGCTTGAAGCTTTTGCTAAGGTCCAGGACCTGAAGATCATAACAGAAGTTTGCAATGCTCTGAACAGCATTATCTTCAAGTTGGGGTTTATCCTGACGTAGTATTAGAGTTTGCAACCTTGTAAACTTAGGAGCAAGAGATAGGACCAAGTTGTTCATGTTCTTGTTACACCTAAAAAAACATTTGAAAAGAATTAGTTACAATTAGCTCGGCATCCAATGCACAAAGCTTATATCAATTCATAAGAGACCTCTAGAATCCTATAACATCATTCATTTCCAATCTTGAAACAGAGATAAGAGGATTAGCATCTAGGGAAGTTAAGCCCCCAGCTCCCTGTCCTCGAGCATAGATTTATGATTTTCAAAACCTATTATTAAATTTTTCTCAACCTTTTTGACTCGGATATCTTTCCTTTGCTTCCTGCCAACTAGACCTAGCCTGATGCTAAATTGATGCTTATGTAAAAAGAATATCTAGAGATACTTTTAAGCATCCTATTCTTCCAAACATATCATACGTCAATATCAAGGGTTTGACAAACCAATTCTCTGATGAGAACTCACTTCAAGGCAGGCAAGAAACAAAGAGAGAGCATTGACTTCAAACATTTACGCATACAAATATAACTCCATCATCCTATAAGAGGCAAACTTAAAGTCAGAATATGTTTGTGTTTGGGGAAGAATGAACTCCGAGTAACACTTCAATAAGGTAGCTGAGATGAAAAACACCTCAGGCAGGGACTCTAAAAGCTTTGGGTACCAACTCCAAGAAATGGAACAAGCCTTAATGTTACAACTAATCAGCACAGACAAGGAAACACAATCAGTCTGATCTTCGACACCTTAAAGAATCATTTTCACTTAACCCCTCTACACTTGCAATTTTACATAGTTTGTTACAGAACTGAATAAAAACACTCATTCAGATCTAGTTTAATTAGTAACACCCAATGAATGCATCCATATTGAACAAAGAACACCAAAAGAGTCAAAGGGATTACACAACAATAAAGAATCGTTCATAAAAAAAGAAGTAAAAGAATACGGGACAGGGCAGGGCTAAACTCATACATACCCATTGAAGGAATCCATGCTGGGTTCCCAACAGTAACAAAACTGTCAAAACGGATTACACAACAACAGAGAATGATCATAAATAAGAAAAGAATTGGCTATGGAAGTTGCAGAGAGCAATATAAATATAAGATTCTGCAAACCTGAAGTCCATCTCTCCAAAAGAAACTGTGGCACTTTATACCAACAGGCAATGAAAAAACACAGAAAGTAAATTTCACCAGGTGATCCAAATAAATTGTAGTCTTCATATTGATCATCAAACACAATTGTTCACAGATACAAGTAGCAAACAAGAAGAGCAAATAAAGTAGCAACAAGGTTCATAGCAAAATCAAAAGCAAAAAAGAGAGAGATAGAACTAGAGAGGGCAAAACACATACCATGAGAGGGAGAGACGAGTGATGCCCAAGCAAATAGCATCTCTCCAACCACGACAGACTCCAGAAGCTGTGATCACCGTCTGATCATCGACAAGTGTCAGAATCTGCAACAGGAGCTCCATCGGAATATCCTTCCAATCTGTCATTACCCTTCCTTCCATTTTCACTTTCCCACCACCAATCATCATCAGCTTCTCAAAGCACAAGTTCAAGTCCTCAGTCTTGAGGTTTTCTTTCCCAACCATTTCAGACTCACACCCTCAACTCCACCGCCTTCACAAACCAACAGAGAAGCCCTGTTTCTGCCACCAAAAATAAAGAGAGAGAAACAATGGCTAAGCTATTACAAATTCCAACAAGTCTTTATATTCAAAGCCAGAGGTGTCAAAAAACGACAACAAGCTTGGAATTCTAACACACAACACGCACGTGCCAACACCTCAGAAAACTTGCAGGGATGCATCAGAGATAGCATCGTGAATCACAATCAGAACCCATCATCACTTTAGTACAAACAAAACCCATATATTTGTTTTCAAGAAAAATAATTATATCCATATATTTCATTCAATTAGCAGAAAAGATGGAAACTTCAACAATCAAAAGACACCCTTTTCAGTAAACTTAAAGATAGCACAGGTTTCAGCTCAAACAAACTCAAATTCAAACTGAAATTCAGAAAATATATGATCTTCAACTCCAGAGAACTAGAGCTGAATTCAAAAAGGTATAAACTTTGAATTCAGAACATGAAAGATGCAAACTTTGAGAGAAAGGAAAAAAAACAGAAAGAACAGCTCTCCAAATTGACACCAACATCTCAAATGATGATGAAAAATGATCAGACGCAAGTTTCTATAACAACAAAGCCAGCAGCACAGTGACTCACCCCAAGAATTATTTGTTCATTGAACAAGAAGAAGAAAACCAATGGTTTAACCATTACCCAGAACAGTGTTCTTGCTTTGATTTGGTCTCTGTAATGTTTATCTTTCGTGAAAGCAGAGAAGAGAAATGGAAGGAAGAAAAAGGCAAGAAAGACGGTTTGGTCTGGTCTCTGGGGCCTTTTTTGATTTTTAAAAGGCAGACATCATAGAGAGCGAGGCGTACGGGCAACCGAACTGGCGACGCGTATGACGCCACGTGGCAGCATCGATGGCTGGTGATTTTGATATTGTGAGGGGCCAGAATTCGGTGGTTGTGATTTTGTTTCAGGTTTCTTTAGGAAAAGAAGAGGAGAAGAAAATTTAAAGGGGGAGTAATTTGTGCTGAAACCTTTTGGGGTTTCATAGAGGAAAGAGATATGTGACAACTGACAAAGAAAGAAAAGAAAGAAAAGAATATGTGAGAAAAGGAAAAAAAAAAATGCAAGGGATAGAGTTTTCCAGAAAGACTAGAGAATAAGAGAAGTTTTTTTTTTTTTTTTGACAAGAAGAGAATAAGAGAAGTTAAGAACCGAAGCCGCTTTCAAAAGCTATCCCACGCGTGTCAATGAGACATATGGTTTTATGGCAACCATCTTTTTACAATACTAGGGGAGTAGGGGTCATCAATTGGTAGGGCGGATGGGATCATACTACATTATTTCATATTTCAAGGGAGGATAAGACATGGCTTTTTCTTAATAGTCATGGTACAGGTCCAGGTCCGCCTAAACCCAGGGCCTTACCAGCTTTTTCGAGTACGGTCGGATTAAACTTCTTGGGTAGGCAGAGACATTTATATGTAATTTTTTTTATTAATAAAAGTAGAAAAAGTTATGATTTTTTTTTTTTGAGTAAAGTCATCATAGACATTTCATTCATCTCAAACTAAGATGGTCATTACATACCCTTCAGCTGCCATAGGTGGTAGATAGCTAGACAGGCAAGAAGTTTGCTGCGGTGGTATCACAGTGGTAAGTAAAAATAGGTCAACTCATTGAACATTTGACGCTCCCTGATTTCAAGTCTATCAAACTATGAAACAAAAACATAGTACATAGACCCATTGCAAACATAAAAAACATAACTATACTTCGCTTAGTTAATCCACAGGGATCCTAAATTTGAAACCGTAGAGAGCTAGAGCCTATTGATTTGGACCACTCTTGAGCCTATATCAAAGAAGCATCCCAAACTATTGTGGGCACCCAGTTTGAATTGGGCCCCCGACTTGTTTTGGACAAGCAATCTGATGTGGGCACCCGCTTCCTTGCAGCACCAACAGTCGCCGTTCTATCCACGACATCTCTCACTGTCGCACTAATTGTCACCAGGCCCGCAGCCGTAATGTAGTGGAGATCGCTGCCGCACCACTTCAAAGCCACCACACCATTCATGACTTGTCGATCCTGCCTCGATCCACTTCAAGCCGGGCCGCAACCGCCAAACCTCTCATCTAATAACGTTGTAAATGGATTCCAAAACGCCTTTCTGTAATGTGCTTCTACTGCCATCATGTCAACCCACACAAGTCTAGCCAAACCCCCATGCCACACTGAGATTTCGACAAAACATTTGGATTCATAAGAGGTTTGGGTCGTCCCCTCTGTGGCCGAATTTGGAAACCAGAAAGCCAAACCCTCCTATCTCTAATCTCGACTAGATCTGTCTGATGGACATCATCGTCTTCAAGTTTACACCATCGAGAAATATGTTTGGTGGTAATACTCGTAACGCAACGCGCTTGGCATGACTGAGTGGTTGCCAGAAAAAGACGGCATTGGAATGTGGAAGAAAAACCGCAGAGTGTGGGGAACAAGTCTCCACTTAGGGTTAAGATCAAAGTTGGTCGCTACAATTGAAAAGCATAGCCTTGGTGGCTAAGTTTTGGAGAGAGCCAGACCATCTCATATCTCTCTCTCTCTCTCATCCCTCCAATCTGCGTTTTCTCCCTCTCTCATCCTCCGATTCCCATATGCACGGTCCTCTCTCTCTCTCTCTCTCTCTCTCTCTCTCTCTCTCTCTCTCTCTCTCTCTCTCTCTCACTCACTCTCTCACAACCATGGCAGCTCTGGCGGAGGGTCCGATGGAGGAGATGAAGCCGTGTAGGGCAGCGGCAGACGAGAGTGAGTTCCTGGATCTGGTCTTCTTCTTTCTCGTTCACAACGCCGTCGTCGTAGTTGAAGGAGAAGATCGGGTTTTCTTCTTTCTCGTTCACAGCACTGTCGCTGTTCTCCGACTCCGCTGTTGTCATCGTCCCCGGTTGATCCGATCTGGTGCCTATAGCACTTTTTTGTTTTGTTTGTCAGAGGTCCGAGAAGCTCAAAGCTCCACTCCGGAATCGGGTCTGGGCTTCGCTGGCAGAGGTCGGACGACGTCACTCTGTTGGACGACGTCGTTATGTTTTTTTTTTTTTGGGTAAATTTGGCAGAAGGCTTATAAGGAAAGAAGAAAGAAGAATGAAAAAAAAAGTTTTATTGAGTAGTTATACATGTCTATTACGGGGCAATAATATGATTATTGAGAGGCAATAATATAAGTATTGGGAGGCAATAATATGCATATAAATTGATCAATTGTGCCTGTAGTGTATTCATTTTGGTTTTGGGAGTTTATGCAATTCACTGGAGGGCAATAATATGATTATTGGAGGCAATAATATGATTATTTGGAGGCAATAATATAAGTATTGGGGGGCAATAATATGATTACTGGGGGGCAATAATATGGTTACTGGGTATTATTAGGGGGCAATAAATTCAGACGCCGGAATCCGGTCACCAGTCCGATAGCCGGATTCAGGCGACCGGTCGCCAGATTCAGGTGACAGGTCGCCAGATTCAGGTGACAGGTCGCCAGATTCAGGTCATCGGTAGCTGGATTCTGGTCTCCGGTAGCCGAAGTCCTGTCGCCGGAGTCCGCCACCGGAGTCAAGCAATATCTCCAATGACTTCTTTCTCTAAGTGACAAAGAATGAGAGGGCAAAATTGTCCCAAAAATAAATAAAAATGAATTAAAAAATACTTAATTGGGTATTAGGGAAATAATCTCTTAGAGTGTTTGGGTAAGTGGGCAATTTTTAAGCTAAAATTAGGTAAATGATCATTTCCCCTAAAAAAAAATGCTAATACTAGTATTCTATAAGCTTTTGGGCTGGGCTTAAATGGACATATAATGTGTCGGGCCTAGGCCTTAAACCCTCCACCCTAACCCTGCCCCTTTTCCCCACTGGATCGGGCACACGCCCATGCGATTTAAGCCCGCGCGGGCCAATGATAACCCCTATAATATTGTCTTTTGTCTGAATTTACCCTTTTTATTTTTACTATTGTTGTCTTTTGTCTAAATTTACCTACTACTTAATCCATTTTAATGACTATTTCATTAGGATAAAATTTCGGTGTCCTGAATTTTGACATTTTGCACTCTAAAAGCATGACTTTTTCAACAATTTTTTCTTTTCTGACTTTTTAATGATCAATCTTAAGTTTAAACAATTTTCAGGTTCACCCCCCGTTGTCGATTAACATATTTTTACTTAATAAATTTATAATCCCACGGTCTATATCTTAAATTATCTTTTAAAGATCATCTCTGTAAAAAATCAATTGAATCGGAAATCATTTAATTATCTAATTGAATCAAACAAATGGACAGTTTTAATAACACTTACAACTAATATGATGAACCGTTCGTGTATTTCATAGAAATGAATAACTAAAAGGTCTTCAATTTGATTGATTTTTTACAAAGCTAATCTTTATATTACGTTATACAACATGAATGGTTGGATTAGAAAATTATAAAGTTATTATGCGTTAATTGCAAGAGAGGGTGAATGAGCTCATTCACCCTAGGGGTGAACTTAAGAATTGTTCCTAAAGTTTTTAGACAAGGATCAATTAGTGCTGTGAGTTTGTTAATTTTGACTATGTAATAGAAGCAAACACACTGGTGGCGAAACCTGAAACCTGTATTGGGGGGGGGGGGGGGGGTAAAAAATATATATATATTTTTGTACAATAAAATTGTACTATAAACTTCAAGATTAAAAAGAGTTATGAATGAGCTCTGTAGCTAATTTGACCTAGCAGCTTTGCTTTAATAGGGTTTGCTCTTAGCCTTTCTTTGAAAAAAACTCTCTGCTCTCATGGCGGATGCTATCGCAAGCTTGATAGCTACATCCTCTCTCTTTGGTGACATTCATGTCTGTTGCAGCCAAATTTCGTCAAGGTTGTGACTAGATTACCTACACAAATGAAAAGACAAGAGAAACCCTTGGCCTTGTGAGAGGACTGGTGTGGTATCGGCCACAGGTCCTCTGACAATTACATCAATAGAGATCATAAAATATAATCTTAAGAATATGAGTGGGAATGGATGGTTTACCATAGACTTGGTTAAGTTTGTTCGGAATGAAATGAATGCCTTCAGGCAAAGCATGAGAATGCTTTATATATATAGAGGACCTTTTAGGATTTGTAGGAAACCCTAGTGGGATTGGTACCCGTGGAGAGCTCGTTGGACTTTTCCAAATATTTAGCCGTAACGGAAGCAACCCATCTACCATATGCAAAGTTAGTAAACTTAATTACCTAACAGAAGACTAACAGATTGGACCTATTAGATCAAAATTGAAAGAGCATGGGTGTTTTTGATAAAATTTAAAGTCCATGAACTGAATTAATTTTGGACTCAAACCATAGGGTAGTTACCAATATTTAGCCCTATTAAAAACTACCCCACCCCAATTTTCTAACGTAGCCAATATGTTCCTAAAATATTTTAGTTAGCCACCCCATTCTAAAATTCTAGCTTCGCCCTTGCATGGTACTAATAGAATGGTTAAACGTATTCTGATTTGAGCTAATTTTTTGTATGATTCATATATGTATTTTCTTTTTTTTTGAATAAAGGGCTGGTGCAGCTGCCTTCAAGCCTTGACTAGTGAAACTGCAAAAAACATGAAGGGGGGGGGGGACATGAAGCCTGAACCCCTTATAAGCACCTAGAGTATGTCCCAAAATGATATCAGGAATATCTACAAAATACATGTATTCTAACAAGCACCAACTAGCAAAGAGTGCACTATTTTCTTTGACATAGTAGTGACATAACGGAAAGATAACTCGATATATAACTCGATTACAGTGTAACATAATTACCAATCGCACAACTTTCCTACTATGTTGCCATTGAATGATAAATTTGACAACGTAACTTCACCCTGCCGCTAAGAGGATGCGACCATTTGACTAAGCAAGAAACTCTCTACCTACCTAGAGCAGACACGTACGTTACTGCTAGTAAGATGTTGCGACCATTTGCCACTGTAAGGAATTCGCTGCCTACCTATAGTAGACAAGGCACACAAGGTGCATAGGCTGACACAAAGCTCATAACGTCCTACCGAATCATGGCAGAGACTTATTATCAACAAAACAACAATTGCAGGAAAACAACTAAATAGTGGACAACTAGTAATAAAAGACCACCAGCAAGGCCCTAACACCACTCCCCACAAAGACCCAGCGTTGCAGGCCACCAAACTTTCTGCCATCGCTCCGCCATCACCACACCGCCACGACGCATCCCTATGCCGCTGCACCACATCGCCAACCATCCAAAAACCCTGCTGATGTCCGAGACCGGATACCAAAACAAAATGGACCCTCTCCGGGCTCGTCTCTACCATGAGATCAAAGACCTAGCCATTGCCTAGATCCCAAATCCAACAGTGATGCCAGAACCTGCCGCGGGCAAGCCACACCCTGACGCTGCTCCTCGTCAGTTCTCGCCCACGATCTGAGAAGAAGAGATCTAGAATGTACATACATGTACATTTGCAAGCATAATTAGCTATAATGGGCCATGCTCATTGTACCGCCAAAGGTACTAATTCCAACCAAAGGAATGACATGCGGACACACCGCCAGGCGGGCTACAGCCTCGGCGTCGGACCGCCTCTAGATCGCCACCGACGCGCCGCCACGCGCCGCGCCAAGTTAGCATCAGAAGCTTCTGAAACTGGGAACTGAAGCATATCAGTCCCACATCGAAAACAAAGACAAGATCAGTCTCTTCCTCACCTATAAAAGGTTCTCTCTTCTCTCCTCATTAATTACGCATTCAATACTTACCTACTGTTACTTTGTCAACATAAATACATTGACTAACTTAGGCATCGGAGAGTTGAAGACCGCCCAGCGCGGTCTCCCTCTGACACCCGTTGTATTTTACTTGACAGGTAACGGGAACCGCAACACTAATACAAGTATCGATCCGCCCACCGGATCAGCGTTAACTAAGGTCTGGCTACCGCTAGACTTTTAGACATTAACATAGAATGATATGCCCTTTCCGAGATTAAACAACCATCTTCCATCCCTATGCCCAACCTCCGCCATAGAACCACGCCGCTAGCCCAGACCATCATCCTCTCCCGAACCAAAACACAGCGGCAGGAGCGTTGGCAGTATTCGGCCGGAAGAGAGCGCACTCAAAAACCCTATGTTCTTTTTCTCTCCGAGCGTGGGGCATGTTCTGTCAACATGATTCATATATGTATATATAACTAGAGAATGAGTGGTTTAGATTATTAAACTAGATGCTAAAAATATGATCAGGATTCTCAAATTTCAAATTTAAGGAGGTCCTTTGTATATGAAAAAAGATTTTATATAGTAACCCACACACTCATCAAGGTCCAACCATAAAAGTCAATACTGAAGCAATTTCACTTAGTTTACTATTAAAACACAATAAATTAAAAAGACACCAACTCTCCCAACTGAGAAATTTTTAGGTGCTCCTGTCAAACCACCTTGGATTGCCAAGTGGTTTGACGCACCAATGAAAATTTGACACGTGGTTTCCACTAAAATCTAATTAACTCAGTCATTTGTTAAAATGACCATTCAAGGCTTTTACTCTCTGCTTCGTTCTTCATGATCGTCCAGAATTCCAGATCCTGGTAATGAAAAATATCTATATCCCATCAACACTATCATCAAGATCCTCCTGCTATACCTGCCATATCCATAAAAAGCCATTGGATTATACTCTTAAGATCGGAAATTCTAATTGTAATGATTTGAATTCAAATACTTGATGATTAATTATTATAAAGCAAGATCGATCAAACCTGTGGATATAGCCTCGGTGAAATCCTCGGCACTGATATGACCAAAGCTTTTGGCTAGAAAAATCAATTAGATTACATAGATTGACCTCTCATATCCAAAAACTCTTGAATCCAGTAAGTTTTTGAAGGATCGCAACTGTTCCATTAAATTCCAAATACAATTCAGATTTGAAGGACCCAATTAATATTGAGGGACATATAACATATTTTAAGATTAATTGGTTCACTCTCCCAACATTGGTTATAGTTGCAGAAGACAGTTCTGCAAATTATGGATAATGATGAGGTTGGAGGATGAAGACGAAAAGATAATGAACAAAAGACCATTCAAGGAGGACCCGAAATGGTCTTTTCCCAAATAAGGAGAAAGAGTTTACATTTTTATTCAATAAATTGAAAACCACGTGTCAATGTCTGAATGATTCGTCAAACCAGGTCAAATGCCAGCATGGACTGACGGGAGCACTCAAAAATTTCTCCAACTCTCTGGAACATTAACAGATAAATTGTGAACTCATAGCCTGTTATGTGCATTTTGTGACTATTGCAAAAGCATAAATGAAGGCTCCATAATTTCTCTATTTTAGGATGAATATGCAAATAGGGAACCAAAAAAAAAAAGAAATGAAGGCACATCCGTGATATTTTTTTGTCTCATTTTTTCGTCCCAACTTCCATCTATGCCCCTCCTCATTAAATAAATAAATGAGAAAAACTTAAGGAAAAAAATAGGTCGGCCATGTATCATAAATTTTTATTTAATACATTCTTTTTTGTTTTATTGTGGAATTAATTTTGGCACATATCAATATGGTAATTACTAATTACCTTTCTTTCTCACATAAATAAGGTTGATATATTGCTAGAAGATTGAATAACTTAACTTTCTTACCTTTGTTATTTTTCAAGTTGAAAAACTTGATGTCTCTAAGATTTTAAAATATTCAACATATGTTAATATCTTCGTGATCGATATAGTTATAGTCAATATTAAAATCGCTAAAGAATATGCCATGGTGGTTGTTTTGCAAACAAAGTAATTGATCATGATGTATTCATGTATCTAAGGTATATTTGATGGTTTTATAACTTCTTTCAATATGTTTCAACCAATTTGGTTTTTATTTTTTTTATTTTTTTATACGTCCAACCAATTTGGTTGCTTGCTAATTCTTCATGTTGACTGCAATTATTATATATACCATTGACGTTCACGTATGATCTTGAACAGACGTCGATTGTATTATGAAGATGAGAAGACCATTTAACCTATAAGAAAATATTTAATTAATATTTTGATATATAAAACATTTAATTCTTATTTTATTTTTGTGGACTCTTCTTTATTTATTTTGTTTATTTATTAATGAGAAGGGGTATAAATGAAAGTTTGATGACAAAAAAATATAGGGGAGTGTGTATTAAGTAATTGGAGATATGTATATAAAACTTCTCAAAGAAAAAAAGAGAAAAAAAAAGAAAGAGGAAAAACATAACAGCTTGTTAGTTAATATGGTAAAAAGAAATAGGTTTTAGGTTTACTTTAGTCATGTCTATATCGTTCGTGGTCCACAAAGGTCATCATCTTGATCAAAGCTCTAATAGAGTGGACTTCTCCAGACTCCAGCAAAATATTTCAAATCACGTTTTGAACTTTCTTTTCCAGAAAAAAGAGCTAGACAATACTTGATATGCAATTGCTTTCACAATTTATATAGGTCGCTTTGTTATTGCTCATTTACAGCATTATCTGCTGTCTAATTATACATATATTGTCCCAGACGAAATCCCTTGTCTTTCAACTTTGCGGCAACATCGTGGACCCTAATTTCCAGGATGCATTTGGCATGCAGATGATAAAAGCAAAAGGTCTTTTCATTGGAGGTTATAATCTTATTTTTTGGCATCAATATCAAACCAAGTAACGTGAATTATAGGGAATTAGCATGTGATGTATATGTTGACTTATACATACCATCCATACTATCTGTTTAATTTGGGTTGTGCCCGTTTGCCCAAAAACTCATGGTATTTTGCCCAATCAATCCAACATCCTTGTATTTTGCCCATTTACACAACTTTTAGGTGAAAAGACTCATAAGGGTAGTCCTTTCTAAGGTAGTGCCTAGTGTATCATATGCTGACTTTTGGGTCCAAAAACTCATTTTTTCTTAGAAAACCCTGTTCTATCTTCTGAGAAAAACAAAACTAGCCTTCAACATGCCCAAGTTTTTCACCTAACGGCCTCCTGCCTAACGGTTACTTTAACAGGCGGAATCACTGCTGTTTGTTTCTATCCTAAGTTGTGGCAGATTTTTCTAAAAAAAAGGAATTCTGGACTTAGAGAAAGTATAAGATACTGGCTGAACACGATTAAGATAACAGAAACATAACAGAACTTTTAACTTGCTAAAAATTGATGAAGTGGGTGAACACACTGAAATTATTCATGTAAACATAATTACAAGCTAGGAATTCAGAGCCTCATTCTCAGGTAAACAGCTAAAAGCTGTTTAGCTATCCATAAGAATGATTACAGTACTTACTTGAAATGAAAGCACACTTCTTCACACTAGACAGGAAGGAAAATCACACTGCTACTTCTTAAAACTAATATGAACTGATGCTTTTCTCTCTTCGAATGCCTTCTAAGAGAAGCTAAAGCTCCTTATATAGGGAGCGGAACTCAAATTACAATTCAAAACTATAAAATGTACAGAACGACTCCGTGATTTCCTGCTTTCCTTAGTGCTCCTGCTGGTGGAGGTCGGCCGGGGAAAAGCAGATTCCTTTAGGTGAAATGTTTTTCACCTGCTTTTTGAAAAGCAAAAAGTCGCTTTTGGGAAAAATCCAAAAGAACTTTCGGTGTTTTCTGCACCTGCTGCTTCACATGTTCTCGTCGGTTTCTGAATTGTGACCAAGGACAAACGAGTCGTTGTCTGCCTGGGCCATTCGAACAGTTGTTGCATTGTCTTCGACATCTGTATCAACATACATCTTGTAGTGGTTGTCTGTTTCAAGTTTTTCCACCCATCGTAAGCATGCTAGTGTCGAGTCTATTTCCTTTCTGGTAGGAGATAGGAATAGGTCACTGCTGACTACGTCAGGATGATCGTAAGCAGTGATAATAATTTTTTCTCCTGCTGCCAGGAAGGTATTATGAACGTCTTCAGAGATGATCTTCTTGATATATTCTAGAGTCATGGCCTTCATCCATGGAATGCTTGAGTTTGGCTGGCCATTGTACCCTACACAGGCTGGTTGAAGATATTTCCTTTGAATGATTCTCACATAATGATAAGGAGGAATATATTCAACTTCACCGTTTGCCTTCTGGATCCATTCTGGAGGAGTGGATCTGAACTTCAGTCGAAGCATACAGTCATTTTTTCTTATGTTTTTGACTGTGTTGACAATGATAGGCGGCAAACCTTTGAGATCATCATTTGTTTTGGTCCATAGATTATGGACAAAACCATTTTCAACAAGCCAGAGCTTGTGTTCTTGAGGATGTTCACTCTGAACATTAACCAGGTATCTTCCAACATAAGGACCTGAAACAATAAAGAGAGTTGGAGGAACCAGGTCTTCTGAATTATGTCTTCCTATCAGACTATGGAATTCGTGCCAGTCTGATTCATTAAGTGCCATGATAGGAACCCTAGCACTTTCTGGACTTTCAAGGAAGGAAATTTTTTCTTTTCTTACAGCACTCTGCTGCATATGACTTTCTTCAAATTGTGGTTTACCATTTTCGTAGAGTTCTTCAGCTAAGGCAAAGAGAGCTGGGAACATCAGACCACTGCTTCTTTCTTGAAAGGCAAATAAAAGATTATCCAGGATTGCCTTCTGGTGATAAGCTAGTCTCCTGCCAGTTCTGAACACAGGAGTATCAAAAGTTCTTAATTCGTAATTAAAAACATTTATGACTCCAGTTGGAGTTGGTCTGCTTTTTGGCAAAGCAGCAGCCATCAACGGTCTTGATGAGCCTTTACCGTCTGCCGTTTGAGACGGGCTAGTCAATCTTTTACCCTGAGATTGATCAGTTGAGGCCAAGTCTTTTGGACTTAGCAGAAACCTTTTAAGGATTTTTTCTTTGGTTTCCATGGGCTCTTCTTCAGGTTCATGTTCTTTCCCAGTTCTTCTGCTTCTGGGATTACGACCTTCGTCGTCTTCTCTTTGGCTGAACATTGCCATTTCCCTGGTCAATGCGTCTGGAAGATAATTCTTGTTTCCTGCAATAAATTCAACATTATAGTCATATTGGTTAAGAAATAATTGCCAGTTTGCTAATCTTCCTCTATCAGCAGCTTTATCAAGTTTGAAATTTTTGAAATTCTTTACTCTGGCACAATCGGTGCGGACAGTAAAGGGTTTTCCAAGAAAAGCTGGAGAATTTAAAATCGTTTTCTTGACAGCCAAAATTTCTTTTTCCCCTATGGGATAGTTTAGTTCTGCAGGGCTGAACTTGCCACTACAAAATTTGCAGATCTTTTCAATGTTAGTTCCAGGCGTTCTAGCTAGAACAACACCGGACCAGTAATTATTCTCTTCTGGTTGTTGCAGAGGAGGGAGGTTTTTGCAGAGATTTTTTATCTGCTTCACGATCTTTTCATCATCTTCTGTGAAGTTCCATTTTCTTTTGGAACTTGTCTTAGGAGATAACATTGCTGTTAACCCTGAGATTTTAGGGATGAAATCTCTCCCATAATTTATGACACCAAGGAATCTCTCTAGACTCTTAGCATCAGGGATTTTATCTGGAAACTTCCAGATCTTCTCAAGGATGTGAGGTTGGAGCTTTATGACTCCATTCTTGATGTTTATCCCTAGGAAATCGACTTCATCAAGGATAAAGAAGATTTTCTTCTCGCCTAGGATAATTCCATGCTGAACTATCAGCTTTGCTACCTCATGGAGGTGTTTCATGTGTTCTTCTCTGGTTTTGGAGAATACCAGGATGTCATCTATGTAGACAACACAGAACTCTGCCACATGTTTGAAGATGTTGTCCATCTTTCTTTGAAAGATTGAGGGAGCTTGCTTTAGACCAAAAGGCATTACCAGCCATTCGTAATGACCTTGTGGTGTTCCAAATGCAGTGAGAGGTACACTCTCAGGATGCATCTTGACCTGCCAGAAACCCGACTTTGCATCGAATTTCGAAAAGACTTTGGCTCCTCTGAGCTGGTTGATCAGTACTCTTACTTGAGCGATCTGATATCCGTCTTTGACAGTCTTTTTATTGACATCTCTGTAGTCAATAACCATTCTAGCTTTTCCTCGTAGTTTCTCTGCATGATTTCTCACGTAGAATGCTGGAGCATGATGAGGGCTAGTGGAAGGTTGAATTAATCTCTTTTTCAGGAGATCTTCAATATCACTTCTGAATTCTTTTTGATCTTCCTCTTTGTACTGAGGAATGGCTTTGACATGGCAGATAGCATTCATGTCATGCAATCTTAATTCACAGACCATTGGGTCTTTTTCCCAGAACTTCTGAGGATTCGTATCTACATTCTGCTCTAGTAGTTTCTTGATTTTTTCAAGAGTGGGAATTTGTTGAGACTCAAGCTTATTCTGAAAGTGCTTGAGATTGTGCTCATGGATGAAACTATCTTCTTCATCTTCACTAGTTTCTTTGTCTTCTTCTGAAGATTCTTCAACAAGCAATTCTGTTGTTTGATTTGGAGTATGGGCTCAAATTTGGGTTTGTAAGGGGTAAAATCACCACTATTCTGTTGCGATCTCTGATAGTGAGTAGTAAAACCGGGACCTACCACACTGAATGCATGTGTGAGTCGGTCTGCCCAGAACACCCGTTCTCCTTTTCTGAAGCCTATCGCTTCCTCATCCTGAATGAATCGTTGTTGGAGAATAAAATCATTTCCCAACAAGAAATCAGATCCTTGGCCTTCAGATTGCCAAACATTCTGGATGGTAAATGTTCCTCCACCAATGGTGATATGAACATTTTTTGCTACTTTTTTCATGGTGAGATGGCTTCAATCAAATGTGACACCAGTAGCTGATTTTTTCTTATCTTCCTTCCAGAGTTCATCTGGAATTGCAAATCTCTTTGCAACAGTAAATCCTGATCCATTATCTACAAAAGCATGTAGATGATATTTCCTGTGATTAGGGAACTTAAGTCCAATCTCTATGTAGTTGCTGTATCTACTTGTAGAGACGACTTTCGACTGTTGAAGCTCATTTTCTTGAGCTTGTTCCTTTGGAATGAATGGTTTACACTCTTCTGGAACATTTTCCTGAGTGGGTGATATATCATCCCAGTGTGTAGGAATTATCTCTTTGCTGTCTGGAGTACTGAACCATGATGGAGGATCATAACTGACTTTATAATCAAACTTGCCCGATGGTTGGCCAAGTAGATCCCATGTTTCAGTAGTCTCTTGTCGTTCTAAGAGATGAACAGTTTCTGGTGGTTTCACCAGTTCAACGACATTTTCTGGTATTTCAACCAAGTCAATATCTTCATCGATGTTTTCTTCCTTTATTTCTTAGGAAGAGGGTTTCATGGTTTCTTGGAATAGAGTTTCCACTTCCTTCGCCTTTTTCTCAGCGAAATACTCTTCATATTCTTGCTCAACCAGCTGGCTGACAAGACCATTCTTGGTTTTTCTTCTTGCTTAAGCTATGAAGCATTCTTTGTGATAGGTCTTCTTAGACTCTTCACAAAACATTGGGAGACCATTCTTTTCGTGACATAAGCAGTAGTCACAAACGAATGTACCAGGGTTCACCTGATAAGAAGACATGAAGGATTCTGTCTTGCTTTCTTCCCAGTTTTTGATTTTCAAAACATTCATTTGTCTGGATTCGAAGTACTCTACTTCAGAATCTATCTCAGACTCTTCTGATGATTCTTCTTCTTCAGACCAGGCAGAGTAGACTGACCTGTCATCATCTTCATCATCAGAATAGGCTATTTCGTAGCCTTTCATGTTTGCTACTTCTACTATTTGCTCATATTCTTCAAAGAGAGCTTTAGTAGATCTTTTTCCCTTTTCTGGGCATTCATTGGCATAATGCCCTTCAGCTTTACATAACCAATATCTGCAAGCTTTCTTGCTTGGTTGTTTATGCTGATGAGTATTCTTCTTTTTCTTGAAGAATTTCTTTTTTGGGTCTTCATCTTTTTGTTTCTTGTAATTGGGACTCTTCTTGAATCTCCAATTCTTCTGATTACTCTTTTTGAATTTTTTGGAGTAATATTTTTCTTTTCTTTTTCTGTGGAACTTGGATTCATGACATCCCCAGTTTGTGGGCATATCCAATATTCCATAGCAGAAATTTTCAACTCCTTTGAGTTGCTTCTTGGCCATCTTAGCTCTAAGATTGGCTTTGCATTGTTCTTTCAGTAATTGCCGGATTCTGTCGGCAATTCCTCCAACTGAAAATCTTTCAATTGGTTTTTCAGCTATGCTTTCTCTCACAGCTGTTCTCCATGGTTCAGGGAGTTTTCTGTGCAACAGATTAACTAGATCAGTATTCTCTAGTTCACCAATTGTACAGTAATATTCCTGAAATTCATTCAGGTATTCTTCGAAATATCTCATGTCACAAATTTTGAGAGCATAGATATTCGACTTTGCCGTTTCTTTGGCTTTCTCACTTAGATTTGAGAGATCTCCACAGAACTGATCGTACAGGGGTACTGCAAAATCATACGGAGATTTTGAATTTTTGATTTCCTCAAGCCAGTCTCTTCCTCTGGCAGTTTCCTTGAAGGATAGGTAGTACTTTTTTGCCACTCCAGTGAGAGTAGTTTCATAGTACACCTGCAAATCTGGTGCTTCAAATTTGCCAAGGGTAAGTGCAGAAGCCATCATCAGGCTATCTACCCATTGGTCAATGGTTTTTCTTTTGTCTAGACTCTTGTCTAGATTCAACCAGATGCCATAGTTCGTGATAGGAACTCTTGGCAGATTGTCCTCTGGGACAAATCTTTGGGAATTTCTTTCCCCTTTTTTACCCGTGGGGGCTTTCTGAACTGGGAGTTTTAGTTTCCCTTTTTCTCTGCTAATGAAAGTTCTGGAGCTTTCTCCTTCTTCCATTTCAATATCTTGATAAGGAAAGACTTTTCTTGTCTTTCTGAATTTGAATTCTTTCATTTCTTCGATTAGTTTTTCTAATCGTTCAGGATTTTCACAATTCTCAGCTTCTTCATAAAGATCATAGAGCTTCTCAGCTCTGAGCATTTGGACTGGTCTGTTTAGATCAGCTTCCAGATCTTCTTCTGATATTGGTTCCTCAATAGTGGGTTTTGTACCACTGACACTAGCTTCTCTAGTGCTGTAGCTTCTTCTCAGAAGACTGCTGTTTATCCTGAGGTTCTCAGGATAGACATCACCTTTCCTGTGACTGTCGAAGTTGAGGCTGATTTCTCCAGTTCTTCTACTCTCGTAGATTTTTGCTTTTGCTCTTTCCGGTTGCTTTTTTGGACCGGATAATTTCCATTCATTAGGAAATGTTACTTCATTCCAAGTAACTTTGTGGATCTGATGTGAATGGTTCTTCTGATTGGTGAGGAATCCAGTAGTAAGACCTGGGATATTTGTAATCCTTGTCTTAGGGGCTACTGTAGTACTCATCAATTTATAGTATATTCTGTATACTATTGCAAGTTCCTGCATATCTTCTTTCATGGATATGCCATCTGTCTTGACTCTTAGTCTGAGGCAGTGAGCTGCATCTTTCAAGCTGGTGGTGAAGTTGGGGAAGCAGTTGAAATAAGCTACTTGATCGCATAAGGATGCTTCGAGTGTTCCCAACAGACTAGCTTGGAAGTCTGTTAACCTGTTGTCCTGTAGAACACATAGGACTGAACAGTTTATACCTTCACGAGCAAGCAGATTTATGCCTACTTGGACTGCTCCAATATGCATAAATTGATATTTTTTTGCTTGTGCTCTGGCAACTTCTGCTGGAGTGATCAGTAGAAGATCAGTCTCTCCACCTGCTGTTGCTGGTGTTGTAATCTCCAGTAGTTTGAAATAATGGCTATCCATTAAATCAAATTTTCCTCTTTTGTAGATCTGTTTAAAATCTAATTTTGGGATTGAGGAATTTTTTACTTCTTGTTCAATCTCATTGAACTCAAATTCTTCAGCATTTAGGAGTTGTACTCCTTTCTTTTTCCCAAAGATGCTTAACATCTTCATTTCTCTTTTTTCCGGGTTTTCATACCGGATACTAGTCTGACTAGTAGATGGTTCCAGAAAAATCATGTTAGGAACACGATTTGTGTTTGGTTTCTCTAATGGTTTGAATCCATTAGTCTTCTTTTTTACTGTAGGCACTTTCTTGTCCTTCAGTATTTTTGTCATGGAATCCAGCGTTTTTTGCTGTTCATTGATTTTTCTACTGACGACTGTCAGCTTTTCTTCTTCCGTTTTTGGAAGTTCCTTGATATAATCCAGTTTGTTTTCCAATCTTTCCAATTGGTGGATTATAGTAGGTAGTTTTTCTAGATGCATTTGACATCTAGATATTTCTAGTAACAGCTTCTGATATTTCTCATCAGAAGATTTCAGTAGAGAGTTTATCTTCTCTAATAATAATTCTGACATTGTCCCCATTAAGGAGGGGTTCTCCTTTGAGCTATTTTTACAAGCTCTGATACCAGCGATTGCGGATCTAACCAATGCTCAAATAATCAAGTGGTTTTTCTTCTATTTCTAGAACATATAAAAGATTATCAATATCTTCTTCTAATTTATAGATCCTAGTTTGGAGTCTATAAATAATATCCCAATAGTTGGGAGTCTCTCTGTTAAGACTATCTCTATAGTCTTTCAGCTTTTTCAATTTTTCTCTTTCTTTTTTCAATTCTTTGCTAGTATTTTTGCAGATTGCAACTAATTCAAGTCTATCAACGATCGAAATTATGAATAGTAAATCTACTGTTTACCGTCGAATGGAGGATACAATTCTGCTGCAATTATATTTAGATAAATAAATTCAAAATGGGCCCACCACGTTTCATCAAAGAAAATAAAAGGAAACAAAAGAATAGTAAAAGCTAGAAAAAGGGGTATTAATGGGATAAATATTAAGTGAAAGGAATAGTTGGGAGAAAAAGAGAAAACTTTTGTGTGAGTGGGGTTGAAAATAAGTTGGTGGAGTGTATGGGGTTGTATTTGGTTTTTTATGGGTAAGTGGTCATTATCCCGTTTAATTTATTAAGAAGGCAATTATAACAAGCAATAAAGCAGTCCACTTGGGATCAAATGATGTACGTTAATGTTAATTAGTAGATTTTTAGCACGCTAAGATCTATTTAGCTAGCTAATCTGGTTAAATTTGATATAGTTTGATATATGATTAATTATCATCCAATTGCTTACAAAAGGAGTTCTGATTCTCCACAATTTTAGTTTAGGCCGGTCTCGAAAATTAATATGTGCTCATATTGTATAATGCAACATGTTGATGGTGTGCATATTGGTTATCTATTTGTCTTTTTTGTATGTATTAACAATTTGACT
The DNA here is from genome assembly GCA_024704745.1 of Rosa lucieae. Taxonomy (NCBI): domain Eukaryota; kingdom Viridiplantae; phylum Streptophyta; class Magnoliopsida; order Rosales; family Rosaceae; genus Rosa; species Rosa lucieae. The sequence continues at coordinate 38,852,033 of CM045497.1, forward strand.
AATATAGGAATAACTAGGGACATCTTGGTTTACTATGCACACCTCTTTACTCATGGCCACCATGAAGGAGATGAAGGTGAGAATGGCATGCATCCTAGGAGATGAAGGCGATATCTGGTATATTTAGCTACCAATACGTCAATCATTTAAAATTCTGATTAACATGATCTTATTTATACTTTCGCACTAAATTAAGCTCTTAAAACGTATGATCAAAATTACCTCACTTAACTTTTAACATGACCAATTATGCTTGTCACACCAAACAAACACAAGACAAGACAAGTAGAGATCGAAGCAAATGAATAGTACCTACATATAGTAACAGAACAACATGAATAACGTACTTAACTTCGTTATAGTAGCTGGAATTGATTGGCTTTGTATATTATATGTGCTTAATCCAACCTCATTGAAATGAAAGATCTGTGATTGCTCGAAAATGGTTGGGGACGCGACAAAACGATCAAGATATACATGTAGCTTTTTCAACAGTTGCAACACAAAGTTGAATCACCTTCTTATCTCCTTTCGATCACTTCAGCTTTTGAAAAACAAAGAAAAATGGATGAGTGGCCGGTGCTTGGTAAGTGGGTGTCATAATTCAGAATTGGCTTATCGCAGATAAAATTTGGGTTGGGTGCTTCGGGTATTTAGGTTTTGCCACTTTCACCCCTTGATTAATTTAAATTCGTAGCTTTTGCTTTTTCTAGGGCTAGGGTTTTCGTGCCTATTTCTATCACATCTTGGTGTCTGTTTCTTCTTCCACAAAGGGAAGATATTACAAAACACCACCGACTCGATTTGATCTCTTTCTCTTATCTCCTCCAAAATTTTTATGATGAACCATGCACTGTTTTTCGTCCTGGTTCAAGATGAAAAAGGTTTGAATGATTGATCCCACGAAAATAAAAATAGAAACTTTTGGTTTCTTTTGCTGTGGATATAATTAGTGTCAGGAGCTACGGATTGTCTTTTCCCGCATTTTCTTGTATATACTTACAGTAAGACTTTTGTTTGCTTGTGAAAAAATTCAGTTAATTAAATTAGTGTTATTTTGTTCTTCCAGTCTCCTTCATCAACTTTCGTAACAAATAATGCATGAGTTCAATGTGCAACAAATAATTTGGTTATTGCTTGTAGGATAGACAAAGGTTCTCTTTCACACTATTAAAAATTGATTTTGTTAGAGGTAGAAAATAGTAGTTAAAAGTGTATTCTGACATAAATATAGTAGCATTTAGCAAGTATAATATCTTTTTTTGTTCTTATTTTGCAAAACAAAATTGTATGTGCTAGCTAGCTTGAAGTCATAGGCGCTACATAAAATATATAAGCGGGGTATCTTGTGCCAGAAGAATGGTTATCTCGATAATCCTCCCACCGGCTTATAATTAACATCACCAAATTCGATGATGGTTGAGAAGTATCCCCCCACACATTAGAATTCCGATTCTTCCAAATATACCACAACATCATGCATAACAGTAGATGAAGAGAGATCTTATAAATTTGACGTACCAAGCCAAGAAGCTACTGATGAATATATAGTTGATTTTGGTGTCACCAAAGAAAGGGTGCAAAGAGTAAAACTTCTGTAGCAACAAGGCAGTCTCGAAGAGCATTGGATTGGATTCTGACCCAAGGCAGGCACGTACAGCAGTATTGTCATTTGTCAAGTGCATTAATTTATGTATAATATAATTTTCCTGATTTTAATTATTCATAGCAATATCCAATTACATGTATGAGGTACAATTTGAAGTGTCAAAGACAAAGGCAATAATCCCCTGTTCTTGGAATTCACATATTTGCCTTAAATTTAGACTCTTCAATAAGTCCCTCCGTTTTATGAGAAAAGAAACATGATGATCGACTCATTGATTCAATTTTAGTGACACATATATATATATATATATATATATATATATCCCTTCTAGTAAGAGATTTTTTTTTTGGGTCTTTTATAGGGATATGACATTAGATCAACTTTTCGATCATATTTTTGCATCTCAACCGTTCAGTTTTTATGTCCTAATGTGTAGATCACTTCTACAAATTTTCAGCCAAATTGATTATCGTTAAAGCATTCAAAATGGTGATTTAAGATTATAAGTATGAACGGTTTAAGTTTGACAGATTTAGTTAGTCCGTTAATTTAATCTAGTTTGATACCTTAACGATCACCGATTTGGCTGAAAATTTATAGAAATGATCTACACATTAGGACCTAGCTAAAAGCTGAATAGTTGAGATGCTGAAAATGTGATCGAAAAGTTGGTTTAATGCCCTATCCCTAGAAAAACAAAAAAAATGGATCCCTTAGTGGAATGACCCTCTCTATATATATATATATATATATATATATATATAAAGGGCCCTTTTAGTGATGAATTCATTTTTTTGGCCATTTTAAAAGATTGATTATTTGACCAATTTTTTTTTTATCACTTATCAACATCTTCACCGTACAGTTGTTAATTAGGTCTATATGAGTAGATTAATTATGTAAATTTTGAGTCAAATTGATGATAATCGTTAAGACATTTAAAACTACATGAACGGTTCATGTTGGACATATTCGGTTTGTCCATTGATTTAATATAGTTTGATACTTTACCGATCACTAATTTGGCTAAAAATTTGCAGAAGTGGTCTATTCATAGAGTCTTAAGAAGTGAATGGTCGAGATGCCGAAATGCGATAGAAAAGTGGGTCCCACAAGGGATCCCTTGACAAAAAAAAAAGGATCTCTTAGTAGAAGAGCTCTCAGGACTCTTCTAGTAAGAAATCCTTTTTTTTATTTGGCCAATTTAAGGGATTGGTTATTGGACCAATTTTTCGATCACATATCGACATCTCCATAGTTCAGTTTTTAAGTCTCTATGAGTATATTAATTCTGCAAATTTTCAACTAAATTGACGATCGTTAAGGTACCAAACTAGATCAAATCTATAGACGAAGCGAATCTGTCTAACGTGAACCATTTATGTTTAGAAATGTAAATCACGATTATGAATGCCTTAACGATCATCAATTTTGCTGAAATTTGCAAAAGTGATCTACACGTAGTCACGTACATTGAGATCTAACAACTAAACAGTCAAGATGCTGAAATGTTATCGAAAAGTGAATCCCACAAAGAATCTCTTAAAATAACCAATAAAAGATCTCTTAATAAAGGTGAATTCTATATAAAAGGGCTCTATATATAATTTTTTTTTCCATTGACTTTTCATTTACTCTTAACAGAGGATAAGAAGGTGAGAATTGAGAAAAAGAAATACCTCTTTTAATTTGTTAGTCAGTCACCGATTACGAAAAGTGGATTAAAATTTTTTAAATGAGCAATATCCTTTCCCTTCTGATTCTCTGCTATATGTGTGCACTAAAATTATATTTGTGTTCAAGTAAATCCAAAATATGTGTTTGGCCCAAACTCTAGGTTACTTGCTCTAGTTGTAATAGAGTTTGTATTAGAGATAATCTCGGAGAATATTAGTAGATATCCAATCAATGTACGATTATGTTTCCATGTACAACCCTATCTCAATGCTTGTAATCCTCTATATAAAGAGGCCCCTATTATCAATGAAAGCACCGCAAATTCTCTCTCAAATATCGATTCCCTAAAACACATTATCAGCACGAAGCCCTAACCCTGAAACCCTAATTTCGTAGCCTTCAAATCCTAGCAACCATCGCCGCACATATCGAAGCCCTCGATCCCAGAAACCCAGAACCGGAGGCGAAACCACCAAAATCGGCCGGAATCACCCTGAATCGGCAGTCGGAAGTCTCTAAACCGGTAGCTTTAACCGCGCCTGCACCTGCCGAGATTTGCCGAGTACCTGCGCGCATCTGCCGAGTGTTTGCATGCATCTGCTAGGAAGCCTGCGCATACCTGCCGAGAGCTTGCCAAGCACCTGCCGACAAATTGTGCATCAGCCTCGCAAGCCCACGCACATGCCTCGCACAAGTCATGCTGCAAGCTTGCCTGCACGGTTAGCTTAGCTCAGGCCACCGGCTACTTTTTCCTGCGACCTCGAACGAAATTTTCCGGCCATCTCCAACAACTTTTTCCGGCCACTTTTTCTGGTGAAATTTTCTGGCAACCTAATTCGAGGTAATTTTTACTAAAAGTTCCCGTTTTTGAAGTTTTTATTCTTTTTCTCTTCTTTTCTCGGGGACTTGCAACTTCCCTTTCTTCTGCCCCCCTTTCTTCTTCATAGGGGAGACCAAAAGCAGAACTGTGGGGGTTCGTGCTCAATCCAAGCTTGGAGCTTGTAGAGTCCTCTAAACTTAGAGTTTGTTGAGAAGTTTTGATCGACCACAAACATATCATTGTTTCGATCTAATCCAATACCTCTTGGAATCGGATTTATTGGAAGTGACTACGCTCAGAAATCCCTGATTTCTTGGGAGCGACTAAGCTAAAAATTTTTATATGTTTCCATGATAGTCTTTTTCTCTCTAAAACTAACCCTAATTTCTTGTTGTTTTTCAGGATGAGTAACCTGAACAAGTTGAACTTTGCTCCACTGGACACAACAACCGCAGGATACCATAAATGGGTCCGTGATGTGAGCCAGCATCTTAAGGCTGAAGGAATTATGAATACGATCCTCGAGCCAAGTCAGAACGTGCTCACGGCTGAGCAAGCTGCCGCTTTGGAAGCGAATCAAGTTAAAGCCATTATTCTTATGACAAGGCACATGAATGACTCGCTCCAGAATGAGTACCTCAATAAAGAGGACCCTAGAAAGCTATGGGTAGAACTCGAGCAGCGATTTGGCAACATTATGACTCCCTACTTTCTGACTTAGAAGTGAGATGGCATAGCCTCCGCTTCTGTGATTTCAAGTTTGTACTTGACTACAACATGGAAGCCCTTCGTATCAAGTTTTTGATGGAGTTTTGTGGAAAGAACATCATTGATACGATGTTGATCGAGAAGACTCTCTCTACCTTCCCGTCTCTGCATTGATGATTGCAAAGAATTATAGGATTGATGTCAATGCAGGACGCATCACAAGGTTTCATGAGCTTATTAGGGTCATGAACGTAGTTGAAAAACACGACAACATACTTGTGAAGAACTATAACTCTAGACCTGTGGGAACCAAGTCTATTCCGGAGTCTAACTATAGTCGCGCCCCTAAGGGAGGACGCGAGGAGCGAAACCCTAAGCCTAGGGATAATTCTGGACGTTTTGGTCCATATTCTAGCCCCAAAGAGGAAGAAAACCGCTAAGATAGGTGTACACTGAACCATGGAGGTCAACGTGTGAAGAGAGAGAGGGGTCAAGGCTCCGGCTATGGTGGTGACGCCACTAAGGATAGAAGCCGTCCCCAATGTGCCCCTAACACACCTTGATCAAGGGAGCCTGACCATAATGAAGCTTGTCTTTGGTGTGGAGCGTCCGAACATTGGGCCAAAGCTTGTAAAGCATCCCAGAATGTTGCAAACGCGTACAAGACGTATCGTGAAGTAAGGGAAGCAAATTACATAGGGCAAGAAGATCAAGATGATGATCTCGCTCTAACAATTGAAGACTTCAAGGACCAAGAGACTTGCAATTTTGATTAAGTCTTTTTATTTTCCAAGAGATGTAGGCAATTGCCATATTATTTTTGTAGTAAATGCCAATGGTTTAGTCTTTCTTCAAACTAGGCTCATCCAACATAAGTGTGATGTCTAGGAACGTTTTGAGATAAGTGGTACATAAGCGAGTTTTGCTCCACCGACATCTCTCTACTCACCTTGTCACATTTATTTTGGAGTTACCGAAAGAAGTTAGACAACTACCATTGTTTTGCATTAGCTAGCTTTTTAGATTAGATTCTCTCTAGTTAAAGAGACAATGATGCAATTCCGTTTGGCTTATTAATAAAAGTTGAGTTCTTTTTATTATGATTCCTTTTTAATTACAAGCTTTCTTTTAGGAGTGGATTCATGAGAACTGCAATGTCTTACCAATAGTGCGACTACGCACACCATTCTCCGCCATAGGCAATTATTCTTGGAGATGTTGCCTGCATATTCCTCCGTGACTACGATGGCTGGGCCATCAGGTATAGTTCAAGGACATGGAATGACCCAATTCCTCTTGCCAAATGGCACCTTGATAAATGTAGCAAAAGCTCTCCACGCTCCTGAGGTAAATCGAACCTTATTGAGCTTTAAAGATATCAGAGCCAACGGATTCCATGTGGAAATGCATACTGAGAATGGAAAAGAGTTCCTTGCATTACCTCTAATGATTGCGGACGAAATTGCATCTTAGAGAAGCTTATGTGTTAATCTAGTGGACTTTATGTCACTACAATTCGACCTATTGAATTCAATAATGTAATAAGAGAAGATCACTTGGATTATGACACATTTTGACTTTGGCATGACCAACTAGGACATCCTGGTTGTGATATGATGATCCGTATACTAAAAACTTCACATGGACATCCATTCTTTAGAGCGAAACGAAGCAAGAATCAAAGACTGATTTCCAGACTTAGTGTGATCGCAGAGGCAGCCGCAGTCCACTGCCGGCCTAGGGCCACCCATGTCCCCCTTGACATCGCCATAGATGGCGTCACCCATGGCCATGGCGCCATGGATGCCACTTCTCATGGTTCCAACGCCATGATGGGTGATGTAGTCACAAATTTTGCTTCAAATAGTGCTACAGACGCTCAGGCCCAACCAAAATCCTCATTGGTTGCTTCTAAAGCTCCTCTCTCATTATGCAAAGCCTGTTCCTTAAGGAAGTTAGGATCGGGATCGTCCTATGCAAAGGATCCAAAAATACTCATTCCGTTCTTACAGAGAATCCAAGGGGATATCTATGGACCAATTCAACCAACTTGCGGACCTTTTAAATGTTTTATGGTAGTGGTTGATGCGTCGACACGCTGCTCACATGTCACCCTGTTGTCCACTGGAAATGCTACTTGTGCTAAACTCTCATCCCAAATTATCCATCTACGGGCTCACTACCCAGACCACCCAATTAAGTTCATTCGACTTGATAATGCTGGGGAATTTACATTGACGTTCGATGACTATTGCATGTCACTTGTGATTGATGTAGAGCATCTAGTTCCCCATGTTCATACCCAAAATAGTCTCGAGGAAGCTACCATTAAGTGACTACAAATGATAGCACGGACATTGGTTATGTGCGCCAATCTCCCTGTTTCAGATTGGAGATATGCAATATTGCATGCAGCGACGCTAATTCGTCTACTACCCACTGCCATCTAACCTTATTATGCGTTACAGCTATTGACCGAGTACGAGCTTGATCTCATAATTGGGTGTGCATGCAATTTTGTGCCTATTATGCCGCCATAGCGTACTAAAATGGGTCCACAGAGACGAATAAGTGTATATGTTGGATATGAGGCTCCAACTATTGTCCACTTTCTAGAACCCTTGACAGACGATCTCTTTACTGCTAGATTTGCGGATTGTCAGTTTGATGAGACAATCTTACCATCGTCAGGGGAAGAACATGAATGTTCAACAGGAACGATAGGAATTGTCGTGGTCTGTCCCCACTATGTCTCATCTCGATCTCCGTACTGCACAGTCCGAACTTGAAGTGAAAAAAATAATCGAGCTTCATAACGTAACAGATACTCTACCTGATGCGTTTTCTGATGTTGCTAAAGTGATGAGATCACATATACCTATTTCAGTTGTCTCGAGAGGAGTTTGATCCTGCTGAACACGGGATGTATTGGTTCGTTACTATCGCTATCGGTCTCACTTATCTGCAAAATAGACGAAGGTCAGAGGGAAGACCGGGTGTGCCGGTCTTCAACGCTCTGATGCCTAAGTCAGTATCGTATAAGATAATGATAATTGAAAGTGATAGTAAACAGTTACCTCTTTGGGTTGTTGGAGATGACCTTAATGCAGGATATTTGTGGGAGCTTGGTTCCGTTTCTTTCGGTGTGGGACACTCAGGGTTCCCGATATCGCCCCTAGGGGTATCGGGACCCTTGGCTGGGAGTTTACCTCTCTTAGGTATAGGCGATACGAGTCTTGTGCTTTCGATACTTGTGCCTAGGAGGTATGTATACCAACAAGTCCCCCAAGTCCCCGGTCAAGAGTCCTTTTGGGTGGGGAGTTTGTCTTTGGTAAAAGTATCGGAAGTTCAAGGCGAGTTTATGCCATTTGGCTTCTGTACAGCCATTACCCCCGGTCCCCCAAGTCCCCACGTAAGAGGAGTCTTGGCTGGGGTGATTAGGTCGTGTTGGTATTTGGCGTTGTGTTGCTATCGCGAATCGGTGGTGTTTGCCTCAAAATCGTCTCGGCCGAAATGAGAGCCGAGGGACTTGTGGTTGAATGGTCCTTCTGAAATTGCGCGGGCGTGCCAACTCGCGGCCGAATGGCCGAGCGAGGTTTCTGATTTGAATGGTGCGTGATCTGACTTCTTTCAAATGATTGTAGGCCGAGGAAGGAACCCTCTCGGTCGTTAGGTTCTGATGCCTCTGTTGCAAGGACTTCGGCTAGGCGTCAATCCTGACCGGGATCTTCTATCACACTCACTTCTTGGATAAACTCAAAGGTTCGGGTGACAAGCGAGAGATCTATTGGGTGAAGATACTCGCAAATCACAGTAAAGATGAAGGTGAAGTGGATTCGGTTGTCAAAACGTTGTGAGATGATATGTATGTGAATGGCGAATCGCATCAATCCAATCCGGACTGGCCGAAAGAGATCAATGGATGATAATTCTATGTTACAAACTACTCCTAAGTGCAAAAAGTAAAGTGCATATAAAATAAAGAACAAGAAAGTAAAATGCTTGAATGTAACGACTGAGATAAAAGTAAGAAACTAAAAATGAAAACAAGTTATGAAAGTTGAATATAAGGCAAAGTACCTATGAAATAGTAAGAGAAAAGTTTGAGTAAAAGTTGTATATTGATTTGTTTGTGTGGTGCAGGACCTTTTACAATGATTTACAATGTGCTATATATACAAGTCAAAACCCTAGCTAACTTATCCTCCAAGACGTGGCATTGAAGTAGGATTCTCCTTCCTTCTAGGATTGATTCGTCTCATAAAATCCTGACTTGGTTGATATCTGAAATCTTCACAATCGAAATCCAAAATTGATTTGAACTCCTTCCTTGTGAGAATTCCTTCCATGAATGACCTCTTGACCGAATTTATTGTTTGGGCTTGGCCGAGCACTCCTAATCCTTCTCTTGACCTATTTGCGCATTCAAACCAATTTTCACCTGGTTTGTCTAAAGGTATGGCTGTATGGCCCATTTTATTAATTTTAGGTCGGCCGACCCAAAGTCTCAAATCTCGGCCAAATGGCTGAACGACATACTCTTCTTAGTCATATGATTCAAAACTTTACCTTGGTCAAACGACACCTTCAGCTCGGTCGTATCACTCAATGTCTTTTCGGCCAACTCCCCAAATGGCCTTACATTGGAGTGGCTAAATTCAGGTCCAAACATTGCCTCCCCAGTCTCATGAGCTTCGGCTCTCAAGTCGAGTGGTTATGGGACTTGAATAGAGATTCTTGAAACAACTTGGTCGTGAAAAGAAATTGGTCGTGCCGAATTACCTACATGAGACACGGCTGAACGACTCAACTCCTGAATTCGGCCGAACCCGGCCGAAGCATACATCGCTTTAAAGTCATGGCCAAGATATCTGATGTATAAATTTCGGCCGAATTGCCCAACTGCTTGTCAAAGGTAAGATAACTACCTCAGTCAAGATTTCGTGCTTGGCCACGTCCATGATAGTTAGAAATTTGTCCGAAACAAATTAATTAATCCAAAACTCACTCATGCGTTCTAGTTTGGTCAGATTATTTTATAAGTTTGGCCGAGAAGGCCAATGTATAAAAATCTTGGCTGAGCCGTCCTTAAAAGAAAAGTGGGCCAAGGCATCCAATCCTAAGAGTTTGGCCATGTCGGCCGAAATATGAGCTTTTGGGGGAGCCATACATCACAATTATATATATATATATATATATATAAAGATATAGTACGGAAGACTTTAGAAGTCATGATATATATATATATATTATATATATATATATATTATACAATTTATACATATAACTATGCATATAAATCATGAACTTGATGCTCAGTACCTTGCACGTGGGCTCTGACATGATTGTATAATTATAATATAATAATATGAATATGGGTGCAATGAGATAAACCTAACCATGTGACCATGCTTCAGTTTGATATCTTTTCTGGAGAAAATGAAGAACTGGGTGCCGACACCAACAGCCTCACTCATCCAAAAACCAACCAGTCTTCATCAGACAGAACTCCTTCAAAATCACTCTGAAACTTCAAACACACTTCTGATCTAAGTACCTGGCTAAAGACCCGTGCTTGAAAATGGCAGGCTTCCCACTGGACTAGTACTTGCAAGTTTCGAATCAGGACGCCGATCTAGAAAAGATGTCGGTAAGCTGCACGGTAGTTTCGTGGTGATCTGGGTGCGACGTCAGTGAGTAACAAGGACGAGTTGGGTCGGAGTAGCTATCTCAGGCTGAACAAATTGCACAGCGTCCATCGTCTTCCGGTAGAGGTCAGCCGCTTTCACCATTTCTTTAATTGAATATAGGCTTGATGAATATTTTGGTCAATTGCTTCTATCCCTTCTGGGTTTATTTTGTCTTTAATTAGGATAACCAATGCCATGAAGCCCCTGAGCAAGCTTGATTTTGTTCTTGACTTCTTCTTTAATTAAAGGTTTGAAAAGTCAAACCCATGTTGACAACTGCACGTGAATTTCTCCAAATTGAAAGTGATGTGTAATACTTGCAATGAATTGGGCTTCTGCTTGCATTTGATGAGTAATTTGCCCTGAGATTTACATGTCTTGTACTTGGAATTTTAATCCCCAGATTATGGTTCATTTTGCTGGCGACTTCAAAACTTAGAATACTTTCTGTTGTGCTCTTACAGAGGACTGATTGCTTTCTTGCCATATCACTGAAGGTGCAGCCCTTAATTACCAATTACCACTTGCCATTGTTGCATTGCTTATTTCCTTCCTTGTGTCCAAAAGAGTAAACTCAATTTGAATTTTGAACAAACTGCAGATTTTGGTCTCTGTGTCAACATAGGGCGAAATCTGTCATGTGCTGATTCGATGATTTTTTTTTTTTTTTTTTTAAACAGGTCCGAGGAAGTCTCTTGGCCACAAAACGAAGTGTCCTATGGCTGATGATGCTTCAGAACAAGAGGCCGGGTCAGAGGGTAGTGATGCAATAAAAACAAAATCGGTCGAATTCGCAACCAAATTTATGAAGGCTTTTGATGCTTCCAAAGACACACTTCAAAATTCCGTAGTTTGTCAGCTGGCGAAAAACAAAGAACCGCTGGGAATGTGCACTCTGGGGCCGCATTACTACGCGGGCATGCCGCTGGCCGTGAAGGAGGTACTAGCGGGTTCGTTAGTTGACACGTCATGTCTTGCTTATGGGGCTAGTTGGTCCACCTGGAGTTCTGAGTTCAAACTTCCGCTGGTTTGGCCGAAACTGACCCCTGAGTGGAGCAAATGGGTGCCAAGGATGGAGCATTTCTTTGCTCAAAAATGGAAGGACTATGGAATATATGATAGTATAAAGATGACTGAGCAAGAGATTCATATGGATCGGCCTCTTCTTGCGGCGAGCTTATGCTTCTGGTCGTCCGCCACCAACACCATCAACTTGCCTCTCGGTCCCATGACCCCTACTTTGTTAGACATGGCCGCAATATTTGGGTTTCGGCCGAGTGGCGAGGCGGTTTGTGCTACAGCCAAATTCCCTAGTTCCTTCCATGCTAGTCTGAAACCTAAAGCAATAAAGAACGACAAGAAGGCTAAAGATGACGCAGAAGCTAAGGCAAAGCAATTACTCAACTATAGCACCTTTTATGCCACACATGCAGTTGATGAAGCAGTTTCGGAAACTAGGAGGCAACCTCCAAAACAGCACGAACACACCGCCTTCCTTCTCTATTGGCTTTGTAAGTTTGTATTTTGCTCCAAGTCAAAAAAGTGCACTTTTGAATTTGTTGGTATTGCAGAAGCTCTTAGCATGGGTAGGCCTCTAGCCCTTGGGCCATTTGTTCTTGCTCGCCTCTACCGTGCTTTACGCAATGCAGTGATCGATAATATGAATTTGGATATTGGAGGGCCATTATGGATGTTTCAAGTGTGGATACAGACCTATTTTCATGAGCTCCGGCCGACATGTCCTCCATTTGTCCCTACAATGACAATTGGCCGTCAGATTATTGCCCTTGGCACTCATACACATTCAGCCGCGCAGTGTTTTGCTTTCTTTTATTCAAAAAAGACTATGTCCAAAGACGAGTTTGCCATATGTTACAGCCGAGATCACCCTTCTTGCCTTGAGATCAACATATCAAAACCATGGGATAAAAAATTTGAATTGGATGTGATTCTGACTTGGGGGAGTTTTCTGATCTCTCGAGACCTGAACTATGGCCTCAAAGGCACTGTGGGTCGGTACGGTGTGGAGGTCTATCTTCCCAATTTTGTTGCACGTCAGCTTGGCTTCATACAGAGTTGTCCGGCCTTATTCTTGATGTCAAGAAACCACTTCTCATCATGGAGAGATGGGTTCACACGAACTTCTGATTGCTCGGCCGTTGGTAACTACTATGAAGAGCAATTTGGCAAGTTTGAGAGGTCCGGCCTAAAGCCTCGTTGTCCTGATCATAGAGCCACCCCACACTTCCAAGCTTGGTGGTCGACTTTTATCATGAAAAATCTTGGAAAGGACTTGGCTGGGACCCAACGTGCTGCATTACAAGGATTTCCGAACTTGCTAGGCCCCAAGGAAGGTAAGTTATTTTGGCTTAGTGCTTTATCTTGAGCTAACTTTTCCTTATATTGATCTCTTACCTCTTTGATCCAGGTAATGGTAAGAAGAAAATACCGGATGGCAAGTCAAAATCAACCAAAGGATCCTCTAAACAAGGTAATCTTCAAACTGATCTTTCCGATTTCTGTTTACACATTTTCCTTCTAATGTGTTGCAACTCTTCAGGACAAACATTGAAGAAACGTGGCTCAACATTGGGGTATACTCGGAACGCCAAGAAAACAAAGAAATCATCGGATGTGGTGGAGAATTCGATCACAAACCCGACGGACACTATGGTTAGTGAGGACATATTTTTTGAGGCTAATATGGATGATGGCCACGCTGCTTTGGCTGAAAACCAAAATACGTCTGAAATTGAGGATATGGCTGAAACTGGTGATGCCTCGATCCATAGTGCGGACTCGGCTGATAGCGAAAGTTATTCGGAAGAAGCTCAATCAGAAAGCGGTGATCAAGAGGTAAGTTCTAATCTAGAGTTGTGTGCCTCTCTCTCGACTTGGTTATACGATTCGTGCTTGGCTAAGAACCTTCCTTTTAATTTGACAGAGAGATGGCCGCATTGATCATTCTTTGCCCCCACTTGACAACTCCATGATTGAGATTGACATGGACGTAAGCCTTCCCTACTCCTTTCTTAGATTTCATTTCTTGCTTGTCTGAGATTATTGACTTCTTTCATTTCACAGGACTTGGGTGAGAGCCAACTTCACAATACATCGAGCATCGGCCAACAGCTTGCCATATCAAACAACATTTCCAAGGATGTTGAAAACATAGATGCACGTGGCCGAGAAACACTACTTATCCATCAGACATTGGTTCAGGTAAGATATTTCATCCCGCCTTGGTGTTTAATTTTCCAAAATCCTATACGAAACAACTTGAAAAGTTGTTATCATGTAGGTGGGAGAATCTCGAAGCAGTACAACCCTAGAATTGGCTCCTCTCAACCAAACTGAACCACATCTCCCTATGTTCGGAACACTTACCTCCCCTTCCAATGACGGGATGTGTCAAAGTGAGCAAGCTATCGTTTGTGCTCCATCTTCAGCCGAGCTTGTGGTGAGTGCCCTGGTAACTTCAAGTCTGGTTTACCTTTAACCGAATTGATTCAGTTCCCTTTTTTTTTTTTTTTTTTTAGGATCATACAGCCGGTGATCTTGGTTTGGATCTACTTCAATTCCTAAATACTCTAGACAACACCACGAGTCCCGAAGAGGAAAAACATGAAACAGCCGAAACCAAAAAGGCACTTGAGACGGTCAGACAGTTTTTGGGTTGTGATGTGAGAATAGTGACCGAGGCTAGTTTTCTCTCTTTGAAGGAGGCGGTTGAAGTACTTATTTCAGCCAAACATTTCTCACAGGTAGAGGCTTATGAAGTTCATGCTCGTTTGGCTGTTGTAAATTTTAGTCTCTCTCCTTGTCTAGAAGCACAAAAAGAGTTTGAAGCAGGCGAGAAGCTGAAAAGTGAGTACGATGACATTCGCCAGTCCACCGATCTTGGCCAACTCCAGAAGTTGAAGACTTCTTTGGACGAAGGAAGGCAAAAAGTGCTTGATCTGAGGAAGCAGTTGGCCGAAGCTGAAAAGCAAGTCAAAGTCACTTCGGCCGCCATCCAAAACATTGTTCCCCAACAAGATCTCACCAAGTATAGCTCGATTCTGTCATCGGTCAAGTCGTATAACAAGAAGAGGGGCATCTTGAAGCGAAAGGTCGACCAGGGTATGCAAGACTTAGAAGATGTTAAAGAAACTCTTCGGTCACTCTTGCCCATTGATTAGTTACTTTAGGATGTGATATTCACCTCGGCTTATATTTTGTACATGGCCCTAGGTCCGTAACTTAGCCGGTTGACACGTTTTTGTAGAGTTTGGGCGACCTTCTTTGTATGACTCAAACGCTAATTTTGTGTATGTGACCGTTGATCACCCGGCCGCTATTTTTTCAATTGACTCGGCCTCTTTTGACTTCATATATTTCGGCCGCCTAAATCTTTTTGCTTGTCATGCATTTTAATTTTGAGCTCGACCAAATCAACATCTTGAACTCGGTTGAAACTCTTATTCACTTCGGCCGAGATGACCTCAGTCGTCTCGCCCAACACTTCTTGTCTAACTCGGCCAAAAATAATTACTTGACTTTGGCCAACACTATGATGGTTGGTTCGGCCGTTACCTCTTATTTAGTTTTGGCCAATAAATCTTTTGGCAAACTCTAGTCAACCAAATCAACAACTCGACCTCTGCTGAAACTCTTGTTCACCTCGGCCGAGATTACCTCAGTCGTCTCGGCCAACATTACTTGACTTCGGCCAACACAATTATGGTTGGTTCGGCCGACACCTCAACATTTTAACTTTGGCCAACGAAAAACTCAACATTTTAGTCAACCAAATCAACAACTCGAGCTTGGCTGAAACTCTTGTTCACTTCGGCCGAGATTACCTTACTTCGGTCGAGATTGCCTCAATCGTCTCGGCCAACGTTTCTTGTTTAACTCGGTCAAAATAATTACTTGACTTCGGCCAACACAATTATGGTTGGTTCGGCCGATACCTCTTATTTAGCTTTGGCCAACGAAAGTAAAGGTAAATTTCAAAATATGAGTAAAGGGACGTAAAAATACACTAAAATGTTGTTCATATAAAAACATCAAAATAAAAGGGCGGCCGAGTTTACAAACCCAAATACTCGGCCGGTTTTCTATAGATAGTACATTACGATTCTTGCTCCCTCATCTCCCATGTCGTGGGGTAATATTTCTTAAGAAATTGCCCGTTGATAGGCATTGCATGCAGCTCTCCATCTTGATCCCTAAGTTGATATGCACCTTTTCCTAACACTTGATCGATGATAAACGGGCCTTCCCACCTTGGCGACCATTTTCCGAAACGTCTATCTTTAGTTCCGATAGGCAAAACGGCTTTCCAAACTAAATCTTCCTCGGCAAATGACTTAGACTTAACTCGCTTGTTGTATGCACGAGCCACAGCCTTTTTCTGTGCTTCCATTCGGTTGTAAGCGTCCATTCGCTCTTGGTCGAGTTCTTCAAGTTCCTGAATCATTGCCTGAGTGTAGTCGTCAGCCACATTTCATTTTGAGCAGCGAATCTAAGTGATTTCAGTTTCACCTCGACAGGTAACATAGCATCGTGGCCATATGTTAGTGCAAAAGGCGTTGTTCCTGTGGCTGTACGTTTGGACGTTCGAAAAGCCCACAATGTCTCAGATAGCAGATTGTGCCAATCTCTAGGATTCTCTTGAACCATCTTCTTGAGTATATTTATAATTCCTTTATTACTAGCTTCGGCCTGACCATTTGCTTGGGCATAGTAAGGTGTCGAGTGAGTTAACTTGATACCCAGACTATCTGTGAGTTCATGCATTGCCTCGGCTATGAAAACCGAACCCCTATCGGCCGTAATGGTCTCAGGTATCCCAAACCTGTGTACAATGTTTTCCTCCACAAACTTTATCACTGTCTGACTTGAAATAGTAATGTATGGTTTGGCCTCTACCCATTTAGTGAAATAATCAGTGGCAACCAAAATCCATACGTGTTGTTTTGATGATGGTGGTCTAATACTCCCTATAATGTCCATGGCCCAACCTCGAAATGGCCATGGCTTAACAATTGGATGGAGGACGTCGGCCGGAACCCTTTGCACAGGTGCATGAATTTGGCATTTCTTGCAGGTCTTTGCGAATTCGATGCAATCCTTTAGAATTGTTGGCCAATAGAAGCCATGTCTTCGAATTAACCACCTCATTTTTATTCCGGCCTGGTGTGCACCACAAATCCCCTCATGGACATCTCTCATGACTTCCAAAGTCTCTTGCCCCCCTATACAAAGAAGGAGTAGATCATCGGAGCTTTTGCGGTACACTGCGTCTTTGTATATAACGAAATGTCCAGCCAAGTACCGAGTCTTCCGATCATGATTGCCTTGAGGATTTTTGTGGAACTTGATAATGGGGAGTCTCCAATCATTTGGCTCGACGTCGATAACAAAAACATCTTCTGAGACTCCTCTCTCTTCCAAAGTTGGGAGGGTACGTTTGGCAATCTTGATGACTCGGGAGTCATCTCCTTCGGGGATCCGTAACCCCGAGGCTAATTGGGCCATTTCATTGGCCTCCATGTTCTGTCCCCGTGGGAGGTGGGCGAAAGAGATTCGATCGAACGTGTTGGCGAGCTGGTCGGCTAAAGCGTGATATGATAAAAGTCCCCAGCTTGTGCATTTGAACTCCTTATTCATTTGGTTAATGACCAGTTGAGAATCCCCGAACACCAGAACTCGCCGTGCTCCCATCTCTTGGAGAATCTCCAAACCAATAATAAGAGCCTCATATTCTGCCTGATTGTTTGTGCATGTAAAATCTAATTGGAAAGCAAACTGGAACTTTTGTCCTTCAGGCGTTTCAATAATAATACCAGCTCCAGCGGAAAATTCAGTACTAGACCCATCAAAATACATGGTCCAGTGGTTATTGGTCATGGAAGCCACATATATGATCCCAATATCAACCTCCTCGGCTCCCTCAAATTCGGTCGAAGGGTGATGAGCAAGAAAATCGGCCAATGCTTGGCCCTTGACGGACTTTTGAGACACATATTGAAACGTAAACTCAGACAACGCCATGGTCCATTTTCCAATTCGGCCTCGTATGATGGGCCGAGTCAGCATGTACTTTACTAAATCGGTCTTGGATATGACTTGGACGACCGAGGGTAACATGTAGTGCCGAAGCCTGATGGCTGAAAAGAACAATGCAAGACAAAGCCTCTCAATAGGCGTGTACCGAGTTTCCACATCGGTGAGGATCCGGCTCAAGTAATGAACAGCACATTCCTTGCCATTGTCGTTATCTTGTGCTAGTAGGCTTCCTATTGAGTTATCCGATGCTGATATGTATAACTTCAAAGGTCTCCCACGTACTGGGGGTACCAAGACGGGAGGGTTTGATAAGTATCGTTTGAGTTGGTCGAATGCCGCTTGGTGTTCTGTGCTCCACACAAATTCATCGTCGGCCTTGGTTCTCAAAAGTGAAGAGAATGGCTGAATCTTGCCAGCCGAGTTAGAGATGAAGCGCCTTAAAAAATTTACTTTTCCCAGGAATGATTGGAGTTCCTTCTTCGTGCTAGGAGCAGGTGCATCCATAATTGCCTTGGCTTTATTTTTGTCAATTTCAATTCCCTTTTTATGAACTACAAAACCAAGGAACATACCGGTTGATACTCCAAAAAGACATTTGTCAGGATTCATTTTTAGTTTGTGAGCTCGCATTCGTACAAATGTCTGTCGAAGGTCGGCCAAATGATTTTTTGTCTTGGCCGACTTTACCACAATGTCATCAATGTATACTTCGACTGTGTGACCAATTAAGTCGTGAAAGATCATATTCATGGCTCTTTGATAGGTTGCTCCGGCGTTTTTGAGTCCAAATGGCATAACGAGCCACTCAAATGTTCCTATTGCGCCTGGGCATCTAAACGCCGTTTTGTGAACATCCTCCTCAGCTATAAAAATTTGGTTGTAGCCAGCGTGCCCGTCCATGAAAGAAAGAATTTCATGTTTGGCCGCACCATCCACGAGCAGGTCGGCCACGGGCATTGGGTACTCATCTTTGGGTGTGGCCAAGTTTAGATTTCTAAAATCAACACATATGCGCATTTTGCCATTCTTTTTCCTTACTGGCACAATATTAGATAACCATTCAACATACCTGGCCGTTCGAATAAAACCGGCCTTTAATAAACGTTCCATTTCTTCTTTAATTTCAGGCAAAACCTCGGCGGCACATCGCCGAGGAGGTTGCTTGTAAGGCTTACAATTGGATTGTATAGGCAACCTATGTTCTACTATACTTCTATCTAAACCAGGCATTTCATGGTAACTCCATGCAAAACAATCTTGAAACTCAGTCAGCAGAGCCTTCAAGTCTTCCTTCAACTTGGGTGGTAGGAGCTTGCTGATCCTAACTATCCGAGGCTCCTCGGTGGTCCCTAAATTCAAGTCTTCTAGTGGGTCTTGAGTTTCAGTAAGGTCGTCTTCCAACTCGGCCGGTGCAGGGCCGATGTCTTCTAGCTTTAGTTCATCCTCTGGTGCTCCTTCTGTGATAAATTCCAGCAAATTCATGGCCGAATCATTCTGAAGAGAGTTTTCGGCCCAATGAGCCAACAGTTTCCTCATTGTCGATTCAACTGCGGCCGATAGTGTCTCATTCTCTGGGCCACTATCCATGGATTATGGGATCAAATAGGTCCGCCAATGCTGGCCGCTCCGAGTCCTCATGGACTTTCTCGGCGCCTAGGGCCAGTGCTCTTCGCATTGTTATCCTTGTAATTCGGCCAGTACCATCTTCCCTCTGAATTTCTGAGCATCCAATTTCCTCCTCGTAGTATTGGGCATCAATTGCATTGGCCGAAGCTTTCAATGGTTGAGAGTCAGCTTCCACTACTTCCACGGTGTCCCCATTCCAGAAAACCAGAAGCTGATGCATGGACGATGGGATGCACATACTCTGATGTATCCAGTCTCTCCCAAGGATAGCATTATAACAAGGTTTGGAATCTATGACAAAGAAACCGGTCATCATGCTCTTGTTGCCTACTGTGACCTCTAAGGGTAGAATTCCTTTGGTTTGCTTCTTACCACCGGAGAAATCTCGGATGGCGATCTCGGAGGACACAATATCTTTGTCTGTCTTTTTCAACTTCTCAGCAACCGAAATAGGAATAACATTTACGGCTGCTCCACCATCTACCAACACTCTTGATATCGGATATCCCTCAAAATGAGCCGTGATATACAACGGCTTGATATGCTTGGACATAGCTGGTGTTGGCTTTGGAAAGTAGGCTTTGGCCAAGTCTTGGACTGGAGCTGGGCATCCACTTTCTTCTCGGACATCTCCCTCCATCCCGTCCGACTGTCCTGGTTGAGCCTGAAACTCAAGCGGAAGCACATATACCATATCAATAGTGGTATCTTCTTTATCTTCAGTTCGAGCCGACCGTATGACCTCGACCTCATTCCCATTCCACAAAACAAGAAGTTGGTGTACTGAGGACGGGATACAAGTATTTTGGTGGATCCAATCACGACCCAGTATGGCATTGCATGAGTTATCAGTAGGAATGACAAAGAAACAAGTTGTTGAGCTTTTCTTTCCTACAGTTACCGTCAATGGCAACGCCCCTCTGACTTCAGCCTCTTCCCCTGTATAGTCGTAAACAGAAATATCAGTTGGAACAAAGCCATACCTGGCAGGGTGGAGTTGACGTATAATAGAGTAGGGAAGGATGTTAACAGCTGATCCGCCATCCACTAAAACCCTCGAAAATCGGTATCCACCTATACAAGCATCAATGAGGATGGGATCTTTGACTTGGATCATGGATCCGCTCGGCCGAGAAAAATATACACCAGCCGAATCTCTCTCTTTCTGTACCAGGTCGAAATCAATCTTAGTTGCTGACCGAACGCTAATCATATTCACCCTAAAGTCACCGATGTCTTGAGATGTTGGGATAGTAGCTCCTTCGGCCTCCCTGGCTGAAGTTTGTACACTCGTCTCGGTCAAAGTGTGCATGGTGGTATCAACCTGTGGATTGGAGGTTGGGACGTCAGGAACCTGATCGGCATCATCGTAGTCAATCTGTTCATCATAATCCCCTATGTCATCATAATCCCCCATATTTCATCCAATAGGTCCTCATTGTCCTCAAATAGGCCCTCATCACCATGACCATCGACTTCCAGATCCAGGTCATCTAAATGCTGGTCTTGTGTATCATTTGTGTCAGTGTCCTCTAACCATTTGGCCAGGTCTTGGTTTGCTTGAGCTTGTTGACGATTCTCTTCTTCTCGGACATGGTGGTCAAAGCGCTTCATCAGCTCTCTTTCCTGAGTAGTCATCCCATACATCTCGACCGCAGATTGAATCTTATGGAACTTCTTCAAATACTTCAAATCTCTGTCCGAGATCGGGATTTCCTCATCACTGACTTTAAGCTCTATGCCCTCTTGGACAGCCTGGTAAGCAATTTTTAAACCAAGGCTAGAATCCAAGTCCAACAAAAGGGTTGCTGACTTTGGGCATTCAGCGATCATATGTAACGTATCCATCTCCTTGTTTGTTGGTCCGTATAATGCAAGAGCAGAATTCTTTCGGTGATACTCTTTCATTCTCCTAAGTCCCTTAGCTGAAAAGGGCGGGTTCAGGTCCTTGTAAAGTTTTACGTAAGGCTCTTCATCACCATTCGACTCAGAAATTTCCTCTTCTTCTTCCCCCGATGCCGGTGTACCTGATGAAGCCGAGGGTGAACGCGGTGCGTGGAGAATTTCCCATCTTTCTCTATCCATCTTCTCCATGCGTTCCTCAAATATGAACGCAAATCTTTGTTCCTCAATTGTTAGGCCGAATAATTCTTCGGCCGAGTGTACACTAAAGTATTCCCTCAAATATTGTAGGTCGCCTTTTGAAATGGGAAGAGAATTATAATCAGCCTTTATTTCCTGATCTTCCAAATAAGCTTGATATTTGGCTCTCACGCCTCTTCTCACATTAGGTGCCCAAAGTTCTTCACATCTGTTGCGATCCTACGCACCTCATTTAAAAGCTTGCTTTCCTCCTTAGTCAAACCATACCAATCAATGGCCGAATGCAAAAGATGATAATTTCGCATAGTTACGAGTCCTTCCGCCGTAAAGGGTGGATCTCGATTCCTATCCACTACAACCAACGGTTTTGGGCGAGGGGCCGCTTTAAAGTGAACCTTCAATACTCCTTTCCTGCTTGAGTCAATTTGCATGTCTTCAGTATCCCGAGCTGATTTATCCACAGGAGGATCAGCGCTCTTTTTCACGTATGTTCTAAACCTTCTCGGTGCCGTTTCGTATCCAGACCTTTTAACGGGTCGCGGAGGTGGAGTTCTGGTTGTCTCGCTCAGTCGGGCTTTCTTAGCCTCGGCTACCTGCCTTTGCTGTCTTCTCAATTGTGTTTTCGTCATGGGGGCAATTGGCTGGCCCCTTGAAACACGGCCGTGCCAACGGTTGTCAGAAACCAAAGGAGGCTTGAAAGTCCTTAGTGGCCGAGGGTTTCCATCACGGTCATAGCTATCACGGCTACAACCCTCGTCCCTATGATATCTCTTTTTGTCCCTCTCGTTTCGGCCGTAATATTCTTCATCATAAAATGGCCGATCAAAGTTTAAGCGCCGCCTAACTGGCTCCCTTTCTGAGAATCTTCCGTCCGGTTTATCAAGACGATGAAACACACCCTTCGGACTTCCCCTTGGACTGTGCGGACCGTACTTGTTCGATGCATCTGGGGTCAATGGTCGCTTTGTGGTAACTTGAGAGCTGAATCTCTGTTTGTCCACCTCGGCCTTACCTACTTCGGCCGAGACAATTACTTTACCCCGAGGTTCTCCTCTGGAATGTACCTTTTCGGGTGTACTCCCTATTCTGGCTCTTGTTGGTGCACTCTCGGCTTTCTGAGCCGAATTAGAAGTTTTATCAACCTGCTCTGGCCTCTGGAGTTTCAAAACTCCTTCAAGCATGACTTCTTCCTGGCACCGAGTGCATAAAACAGCTACTTTTGGTGGCTCAAGCTTGATATTCCCAATAGTGAGTCCTCCGGCCGTTGGCTGGGTCGGTGATTGGAGCCTACCGGTAGTCTTGCTAGCATCTGCCTTTTTGCTTGGAGTATCCCCATCCTTGGGGACTCTGACATATACCATGTTTATTTGAGCTTCGGGAAATGGGTTGGTGTCAACCTTCATTGCTGGCTTACTTTCAGGGAACTTGAGAGTTCCTGCGTCAATGAGATCCTGTATCACATCACGAAAAATAACGCAGTTGTTAGTTGCATGCTTCCATGAATTATGATACTTGCAAAAAGTCTTCCCCTTGATCTCTTCGGCCTTGGGGAGTATATGGCCGAAAGAAAGTTGAATCATTTTCTCGGCCAAGAGTTGATCAAAGATCAAATCGGCCTTAGCTATATTGAAAGTGTAAGTGCGTGCGTTAACTTTTGTCGTGTTTGTGCTTTGGGTTAGTGGTGGTTTGGTTTGCTTTGGGTCAACCCGTTCCAAAGCTTTGCACACGCGGGGCTGCTTAATCACCATTTCGGCCGAATCCACTTCAACCGTGTCTTCGTTTAAGTCCACTCCAAACCTGTCGACCGCATTAACAGCCTGATTCTTGTAATACGTACCCTTTGATGCTGCCCGCTTTTGAGCTTCATCCCTCAAGATGGCATCATACCGATCGATTCTTGTCTCGAGCTCGAATAGATCATTGAAGGTAACACCTTCAAAATGTTCTCTGAATTTGAAGCTCAAACCAGCTACCGCCATATCTACGAACTCTGATTCAGGCAGTCTTACTCGGCATCGTGCTCTAGCTAATTTGAAGCGGCTTAAGTATTCTTGTGCAGTCTCATGACTCATTTGTGACGTCTTGGCTAAGTCGGCCAACCTGATCTCTTGTTGCGCTCGATAATATTGGTCATGGAAAGCTCGTTCCATTTCCCTCCAATTATTGACTGAGTTGGGTGGGAGATTGATGAACCAAGTGAAGGCTGGTCCCGTGAGGGAGTGGACGAATAGCCTTAGCTTGTTGTCGTCAGAGCTAGCCTCTCCGCACTGGGCCGTGAATCGGCCAATGTGTTCTACAGTGGATTGATATGCATCTCCAGAGAACAATGTGAATGAGGGGATACGATATCCTGCTGGGTACGGGATGGTATCAATATATGCAGGATACGGTTTAGCATAACTTGGTCTCTCTACCCGTCTTGGTAAGACTCCCATAAGATCTTCAACTAAATTTTGAAACTCATTGAGCCGAACTGGTCGGTCTTGACCTCCTCCTTGATGATTGTTCTGCTGATGGTTTTGAGCCACATTGTTGTTTACTGGTTTGGCTGAGGGACGAATCCTTGGCCGAATCCCATTTCGGGTGGTATGCCATAAAGCGGATACGGCATCCTTGGCTGCTGTTGCATATTTGGCATCCTTGGCTGTTGTTGCATATTCATCTGGTTTGTAGCAGCCATGTTGACTTGGTTGGGTTGGATTTGAGCCTGCATGTTATGCTGGTGTCCCATGTTTTCGTGTGCTCCATTATTCCCGTTAGCCATCAATTGTTGGTAGATGAGGAGCAGGGTGTTATTGAGATTTGCCATCTGGGTACTAGTGTTATTGTTGATGCTTGCTGCCAAATCTCGACCCAAACCATCCACTGAGAGCCTTAACTCATGGACAGTCCTCCTGGACTCGTCAGCCATCATTCGAGTTATCTCCTCGGCCGAAGGGTTGAAATTTGGATAAATCCCCCATTGGTTTTGTCCAGACTGTGATGAATTTTGATGTGAAAGAGATTTGTCCGGAAGGCATTCCAAATGGTGTCGAGACGTAGATTCAGTCTGAATGCTTGGTACGATCATGGCCATACTCGACATTCCTATGGTTGGGGCGTTGGTAGCCCCTAGGACGGCCTGGGTTGCGGCCGTAGTTCCATGACCAGTGGTGACCGCAGACGTGACCGGGGTTGTGGTATGTGATGGTGTCACACTACCTGATGTCCCTGGTCCACTACTCATGGCTGAAGTTGTTCTTATATACTTTCGCTTCGGACACTCGGCCGAGGTATGGCCGACTTCGTTACACTTAAGACAAGTATTTCCCCGGTATTTTGAGTATGGATTGGGGTGCATCCAAAAATGACGCCTTAGTGTTTTTGTCCCACTGGGCGTGCCAAAAGATGTTTGCCTCAAAATCGTCTCGGCCGAAATGAGAGCCGAGGGACTTGTGGTTGAATTGTCCTTCTGAAATTGCGCGGGCGTGCCAACTCGCGGCCGAATGGCCGAGCGAGGTTTCTGATTTGAATGGTGCGTGATCTGACTTCTTTCAAATGATTGTAGGCCGAGGAAGGAACCCTCTCGGCCTTTAGGTTCTGATGCCTCTGTTGCAAGGACTTCGGCTAGGCGTCAATCCTGACCGGGATCTTCTATCACACTCACTTCTTGGATAAACTCAAGGTTCGGGTGACAAGCGAGAGATCTATTGGGTGAAGATACTCGCAAATCACGGTAAAGACGAAGGTGAAGTGGATTCGGTTGTCAAAACGTTGTGAGATGATGTATGTGAATGGCGAATCGCATCAATCCAATCCGGACTGGCCGAAAGAGATCAATGGATGACGATCATCAAATTAAAGGCCCACAAGGTTTCTTTCCTACAGTACTTAATTTAATCATTTGCATGTGTGCGTTTAATTTCTTGAATAAAGAAATTGCTGGATAGATGCATGAAACCCTAGCTTATTTGATCCCTTAACTTTCAGGAGCTGCCCCAAAGAATTTGTTCATAAACCAACACTCTCTGAGCACATTGGGAAGTTCCACTAAAGAGGAAGGTCCAAGATTCATGCATAACGGTCTTCTTCTCTCTTGGTTCAGTAGTATCGACTATCCTCATTAATTGTAAATTCAAGACAATTAAAGAACCCTAAACCCCCAGTAAACCCCATCAATTAATATTGTTGTAATGATGTTGGTGTTTTTTTTTTTTTTGGCATTTTCGTTAGGGTGAATGATCATTTTTTATGTAAATGGTGAATTCATATTTTTGATGTAAATGAAAATTAAAGAACCCAAAACATTTGTAGGAAAAATGTGATTATTTCATGTGAATCTACTCATAATAGACCCAACTTGAATTTGGTGCAATGGAGGAGCTTGGCGCATTACTAATAGACTAAACATATGTAGCATCAATATTGTGTCCACTTAATCACTTTAATGCATGTTTAAATTAAGATTGATATACATACTGTCATCACTCTACCGAATGTACGTTTAAGTTTTCACCTTGAAAGCTTGTTAATTTGAGTCAGCTTTGAATGATGAGGTGTCCTGGTCGAACAAAATTCTACTTTGATACCAGTTGTTGTGCCAACAAAGTGGCATGACATACTCTTAGATTAGCTAGACATTGTATCGATATATTCACTTAACCATGCACCTGAGTGAAAATTTGTGAGGTTTTATCTCAATAACTAAACGTTTTTTTTTTCTTTTTTTCTTTTTTTGAGAATCAGCTGAGTACTATCACTAACAAAGTTGGTATTGGTTATTTAGTAACTAAATAACCGCCACTGAGTATATAGCAACCAGGCATATTTGTAAGAGTTACCAACTAAACTAGTCTAACATAGCCACCTCACTTTCTCGCACTCTCTCTTCTCATCAATTTCCTTTATCCCTTTGGTTCCTGATTTCTCTCCCTACTACTCATCATCAAGTCCCCATTGTCGACGAACAAGAAGACTGATTCTGCCAAATGCCGCCACTATAAGAAGGATGCGGAAGATGGCGCATCTTGAGAAGGTCCACCCTAATAAGCTGGATGAGAGGACATGTGAAATTTGCAACAAGATCTTCTCAAGCCTCCATGCAATGCTCGATCATCAAATTAACGTCCCAAAAGGGTTCTTTCCCACGATGCACGTTCTTTCCTACAATACTTAATTTAATCATTTGCATGTGTGCGTTTAATTTCTTGAATAAAGAAATTGCTGGATAGATGCATGAAACCCTAGCTTATTTGATTCCTTAACTTTCAGGAGCTGGCCCAAAGCATTTGTTGATAAACCAACACTCTCTGAGCACATTGGGAAGTTTAACTAAAGATGAAGGTCCAAGATTAATGCATAACGATCTTCTTCTCTCTTGGTTCAGTAGTATCGACTAACCTCAATAATTGTAAATTCAAGAAAATTTAAGAACCCAACAACAAACCCCCCCACGGTTGTTGGTGTGTTTTTTTTTTTTTGGCATTTTTATTTGGGTGAATGTTCATTTTTGAGGTAAATGGTGAATTCATATTTTTGATGTAAATGAAAATTAAAGAACCCAAAACATATGTTGGAAAAATGTGATTATTTAATGTGAATCTACTCATAATAGACCCAACTTGAATCTGGTGCAATGGAGGAGCTTGGCGCATTACTAATAGACTAAACATATGTAGTATCGATATTGTGTCCACTTAATCACTTTAATGCATGTTTAAATTAAGATCGATATACATACTGTCATCACTCTACCGAATGTACGTTTAAGTTTTCACTTTGAAAGCATGTTAATTTGAGTCAGCTTTGAATGATGAGGAGTCCTAGTCGAACAAAATTCGACTTTGATACCAGTTGTTGTGCCATCAAAGTGGCATGACATACTCTTATATTAGCTAGAAATTGTATTGATATATTCACTTAACCATGCACCTGAGTGAAAATTTGTGAGGTTTTATCTCAATAACTAAACGTTTTTTTTTTCTTTTCTTTTTTTGAGAATCGGCTGTGTACTATCTCTAACAAAGTTGGTGTTGGTTATGTAGTAACTAAATAACAGCCACTGAGTATATAGCAACCTGGCATATATGTAAGTGGTACCAACTAAGCTAGTCTAACACACCCACCTCACTCTCTCTTCTCATCAATTTTCTTTATCCCTTTGGTTCTTGATTTCTCTCCCTACTGCTCATCATCAAGTCCCCATTGTCGACGAACAAGAACACTAATTCCGCCAAATGCCGCAAGTGTAAGAAGGATGTGGAAGAAGGAAGGATGACTGCGCATCTTGAGAAGGTCCACCCTAATAAGCTGGAGACATGTGAAATTTGCAACAAGATCTTCTCAAGCCTCCATGCAATGCTCGATCATCAAATTATAGACCCACAAGGGTTCTTTCCCACGATGCTGGTTCTTTCCTACAGTACTTAATTTAATCATTTGCATGTGTGCGTTTAATTTCTTGAATAAAGAAATTGCTGGATAGATGCATGAAACCCTAGCTTATTTGATCCCTTAACTTTCAGGAGCTGCCCCAAAGCATTTGTTGATAAACCAACACTCTCTGAGCACATTGGGAAGTTTCACTAAAGGTGAAGGTCCAAGATTCATGCATAACGATCTTCTTGTCTCTTGGTTCAGTAGTATCGACTATCCTCAATAATTGTAAATTCAATAAAATTAAAGAACCCTAACCCCCCCCCCCCCCCCCCCCCCCCCCCCCCCCCCCAAAACCCCATCAATTAATATTGTTGTAATGTTGTTGGTGTTTTTTTATTTTGTTTTTGGCATTTTTGTTTGGTTGAATGTTCATTTTTGATGTAAATGGTTGAATGTCATATTTTTGATGTAAATGAAAATTAAAGAACCCAAAACATATGTAGTAAAAATGTGATTATTTCATGAGAATCTACTCATAATAGACCCAACTTGAATGTGGTGCAATGGAGGAGCTTGGCGCATTACTAATAGACTAAACATATGTAGTATCTATATTGTGTCCACTTAATCAATTTAATGCATGTTTAAATTAAGATCGATATACATATTGTCATCACTCTACCGAATGTACGTTTAAGTTTTCACCTTGAAAGCATGTTAATTTGAGTCAGCTTTGAATGATGAGGTGTCCTGGTCGAACAAAATTCGACTTTGATACCAGTTGTTGTGCCATCAAAGTCGCATGACATACTCTTAGATTAGCTTGACATTGTATCGATATATTCACTTAACCATGTACCTGAGTGAAAATTTGGGAGGTTTTATCTCAATAACTAAACGTTTTTTTTCTTTTTTTTTCTTTTTTTGAGAATCGGCTGAGTACTATCTCTAACAAACTTGGTGTTCATTATTTAGTAACTAAATAACAGCCACTGAGTATATAGCAACCAGGCATATATGTAAGAGGTACCAACTAAGCTAGTCTAACACAGCCACCTCACTCACTCGCACTCTCTCTTCTCATCAATTTCCTTTATCCCTTTGGTTCTTGATTTCTCTCCCTACTGCTCATCATCAAGTCCCCATTGTTGACGAACAAGAAGACTGATTCAGCCAAATGCCGCCACTATAAGAAGGATGCGGAACAAGGAAGGATGATGGCACATCTTGAGAAGTTCCACCCTAATAAGATGGACCAGAGTACATGTGGAATTTGCAACAAGATCTTCTCAAGCCTCCATACAATGCTCGATCATCAAATTAAGACCCAGACCAACAAGAGTTCTTTCCCACGATGCAGGTCCTTTCCTACAGTACTTAATTTAATCATTTGCATGTGTGCGTTTAATTTCTTGAATAAAGAAATTGCTCGATAGATGCATGAAACCCTAGCTTATTTGATCCCTTAACTTTCAGGAGCTGCCCCAAAGAATTTGTTGATAAACCAACACTCTCTGAGCACATTGGGAAGTTCCACTAAAGATGAAGGTCCAAGATTAATGCATAACGATCTTCTTCTCTCTTGGTTCAGTAGTATCGACTATCCTCAATAATTGTAAATTCAAGAAAATTAAAGAACCCTAAACCCCCCACCCCCCGTAAACCCCCACTATTCCAAAATCCTTATCACACTACACTTTTTGCACCACGAAAAAAAAAAAGTGTGATGAAGGAAAGTGAATCACACAACATGTTTAATAAACTTACGTTGTATAAAGTGGTTAAAATTCTAAAGTTTTTTTCTAGAAGGTCATTGTCCAAAGGTTACAAGAATAATTTGTTGTGTGAATAAAAAAAAACAAAAAGCGGCAGATTTCCCTCCTATATCGACGCAAATTTGGCTCAAAATTGGTACTTCATTGTACAACAGAATAACTATATCTGTTGTATGAGTGTAGTTTGCAAATTGTCATACAACAGTTTTTGTTTTTGTGTTGTATGATCAAGGAAGATATATTAGATGTTTCGATGCGTCTCCCTATGCTACTCATTCCCCTCTCCCAAACTGAACTTTGCTTACACAGAGCGGGAACTTTCCATCCTTTGCTACCACAACTCAAATTTAATGTGTGCGAAATTAGACAACATAACTTCATTATGTGTTGTCTGATACATGAACACAAAATAAAAATAGCCAACAGCCGGTGCGTTTGACAACTTAATTGGCTAGGGCTAATGACTTTTGTCTCCCACTTCATTTTTTTCCAACACCCAGATGGCCAGACAGAACACCATCAAAGCACAATTTCTTTTTCATGTCTTCTTCTCTCCCTGAAAGACAAGTACCTTCATCTTCATCTACAACCAACCTCCGTGTCCGACTCCACTAAAACTTGCATCCCTGATCCCTAATCATCAACCCCTCAACTCCCGAGCCCAAAATTTCTTCAACCATCGAAACCCTAACTCACTTTCTCTAACTTATTTGTGACCCCCTCACACTCTACTGCACTCTGACACAATTCTTGCCTCTACAAAGAACTAAAGAAGTAGTTTGTGAGGAGAGGAAGTAGTTAGCATTCCCCACCTCTCTCTTCTCTCTTCTTTCTTTCCAAGCTCCACACCCCCAATTCCTCCCCCAACTCCAAACCCTATTTTTCCCTCTGCTGCCTCTATTTTCTGCCGCGTCGATCAACACTTGTCTCGGACGAGCCAGTCCTAGACCTTATACGAGATAATGTTCGACGAGCAACAAAGGGATTCCAAGTTCGATCTCCGATCGGAATCTCCACCAGAAAGTCCACAAGCTCCTTGAATTAGCATCGTTTCAGCTAGTTTCTGGTGATGTGAAGTTCACGGTGGTGGCCAAGGACGGGTTTTGTTAATTGGTTCTTCTCTTGCCTCGAATTTTCATGTTTTTGAAATCGATTGTGTTTTAGGTTTGATTGATTTTCTGGTTAAAATGGATTTGGGGATTGGGGACGCTGCCGCACCATCGTGGAGGCCGCCAATTTATTCTTTTTGTCCGATAAGCCTGTTTTCATCACCCCCCCCCCCCCTTGTTGATTGAGGTCTCTACTTTGATTTGGATTGGGAAAATCCTAATTACTTGTTGTTTAGTTTGGAGCAGTTGAGGCTTGAGGAATCTGGATAATAGAAGTTGGAGAAGGGAAAGTTGCTGGGTTAGTTTGAAATCGGAAATTGGTAAGGACCTTGAACTCTGTCTTGATTTTAAGCAGCAGGATGTGTAATTTTAAACACTAGGGTCATTCTCTGTTAGTTGGTTGTAGTAGGATCTAGTTGGTTTCTTAGTGAATATATGTGAGTTCAGTTTGCTGAGTCTTTAGCAATGTGAATTAAGCATGTCATGATCTTTTGATTGTTGTTAAGTGCATGTCTAAATGTGTGTTTATGGACAAGTTTATATATGAGTTTAATTGTTAAGTTGAGATTGAAGTAGTGACGAGTAAGAGGATAAATGGGAATTAATGCTTTATGAATTGGTAATGAATCAGGTTGCTGACATTAAAAGGATGAATGACTTTGCTGCAGATCTTCGAATGTTTGCTTTATGTCAAAATGACTATTGTAATTGAATAGAAACAGAGTTTTCAGCCAGCCAACCTAAATCAGGATCATGAAGCTTTTATCAATCAACTGCTTGTGGAACTTGATGGGTAACTTTCATCTCTTCTTTCATTCATTGGACTAAAATAAATTCTTTAGCAAATAATGTGAAGTGATTTTACCTAAAAGTTACATAACATACCCAGAGGTTTTAAATGAAGTAGTTTATGTGGATGAGGAAGGAAACAAAATGAACTTCACTTGACGAAATCCTTCGTTCTATTGAACAATAAACCACTTAGCATTTGTCTGTTTGAAATGTATAGATAAATCCTTACAAACTTATCAGACATGAACATAGGCTGATAGGCACATTCTCTCTTACGTTTCAAACTCCTCTAAGTTTTTACTATTTTTATTTTTGTAAGTCTTTTAAGTTTGCAGCTTCTTTATGTTCCTTCCTGTGCTCTAGTCTGTTTGTGTAGCTAATAATCTTGTAGTCAAACTATGTTACTCAACAAGGCATGATCTGCGTGTTTCTGTTTCTCAATTAATTTTACACTTTCTGTAGGTTTGAGAAATAAGATGGGGTTGTATTGATGGCTACTACTAGAAATCTCAAGCAAATTGATGATGCCTTAAAGCGGCCTAGTCGCATGTATAGAGTATTTCATCTTCAAAGGCCAACTCAAGCAGAAAGGGAGAAGATACTACACATAGCTGCAAAAGAAACAATGGATAATGAGCTCATTGATTTTGTAGACTGGAGAAAGGTAAAATGCTGAATCAGTTCTTAGCCTATTAGTTTTCGAACTAAAGCTGTTATTGAGGTTCATGAGAATTCTGAATGGATTGGTAATTTAGAAGTGTGCACATGTGTGAGGATGGTTGCTGCAGCTGTCAGTTTTCTCATTGCATTGTGGTTGTTATATATGTCCTCTGAGAGTTATGTCAATGTTCACATCATTGCCTAAATATAGTCTTAAATCAAATAATCTCTTTTGGTGACTTGTGGTTTCTAGGACTTGATTACTCGTACTAGTCCTTCTATCTATATTAATTTATGATACTTCTATCTATGACCAATCTAGAACCTTTATTATATGTTATTTATTTATCCTTGATATCTTTTGTTATAATCTTTTCTTCACATGGCAACATTCTATACATTCAGGTTGCTGAAAAGACTGCTCTTTTAAGGCCTATAGAATTAAAGCTGGTACCTGTATCGTTGGAAGGTAGTGCCTTGAGGAGCAAGTTTTTCGATACAGATGAGCTTATGAGCTACAGTAGTTGATTTGCGGTAAGGCACAATTGATGCTGTTCTGTCTCTCTCTCTCTCTCTCTATTTTTTATCTTTTTAAGCCTTGATGCATTTTTCAAAACGTAATGGGTAATCCTTATTGCTTTTTGCAGATTTTCAGCAGCATTATTCCAAAAGGAGTGCGGAAAACCAAAATTGCAAAGAAGCTAAGCAAAATGTTGGTGAATCATCTTGGGCTAACATTGACTAAAGAAGACCTGCAGAGTGTGGTTGATCTAATGGAGCCATATGGTCAGATAAGCAATGGAATAGAACTACTAAACCCTCCTCTTGAGGTAATAAGTTATCTTATGCATTTTGGTTGTAAATTAACATTGCTTTACTTGTGTAAAGCTAATACTGTGCATCATTAAATTCTCTCATGCCATTTGTACATTAATATCAGTGCAACTCTGTGTTCTTATTTAATTTAAAATAAATTAGTTGTTTCAATATATTTGCTCTTCATTAGTTAGTTGCGAGAGTGTGAATAGCTTGGTGAGGTATAATTTTATCTTCCAAAGTTTGTACTGTGCCAAATGATTTCTCCTATTTCTCTTGTTTAATCCCAACTAAGCTGCTTACTTAGACTGAAGTTATCAGTGCAGTTTGTTGTCTATGCTTAATTTATTGAGATTTTTTTTTAATTCTCAAAAAATGATGATTTATTTTTTTCACTGATGACCTTTGTTGTTAACATAAGTTCATTAACTTTCCAGTGGACGAGGCAGACCAAGTTCCCTCATGTTGTCTGGGCCGCAGGTCGCGGTCTCATTGCCCTTTTGTTGCCAAACTTTGATGTTGTAGACAATATATGGCTGGAGCAATTGTCTTGGCAGGTTTGCCTCCTTCTCTGCTATATCGTCATCCTATTATATCTCTATAAGTATTTTGTGCGTAGATTGTAACTCTTTTTATCTTTATCTTCCAGTTGTCTTCTCAAAAATGTTGAAATTGGCTATTTGCTTTCCCCTGATTCTGATATGATGGCTTAAATTATGTTATAGATGCATTATAAGTTACACCAATATGCTCTTACTATTTTTATTCATCTATCTAAAAATTTTTAAAGTTTGTTCCTCTCAGCTAATTGAAAGTAGAAGTAGGAGAACTAGACGAGAACTAGGCTGAACTTTTGTATTGCAAAGAAAAATAGGAAGTCCATTGTCCAACTGTGTCATGGTATAGCTACTTGTTTTACTTCATTATCGAATTGGTTTTATAATGCAGCCTCATCCATGAATGGTGAATTTAAATTTTGTAGCTTGAGTTCTCCTCTTAGTCCCGAAGAAATTGTGAAACCTTAAAAGGTGTCCAATTTGTAAGTTTGTGGGAGGGGATGATGTTAACAATGTTATTTTTATGGAATTAAATCTAAATGAACACCAGTAATTTAGTGTTCTTCTACAGGGAAGGCGAGAAATGATGGTTCTGGGAATGGAAATGCTGAATCAAGATCATACCTTGAAAAGAAGCTCATTTTTTGTTTTGGTTCGCACATTGTAGCACAAATGCTACTCCCTTTTGGAGAGGAGAACTTGCTTTCTTCTTCAGAGTTAACGCAAGCACAGGAGGTTGATTTCATTCTATGCTTTCTGCTTTTCAACGGTATTAATGTAAAGCAAAAAATAATCTTAGAGGATATACAATGCATAATCATTTCTCTAATTCCCTTCACTTTTCTCTAGTTCCCTGTACTCTTTTACTCAATTTGCAACAGATAGCTACACAGATGGTCATTCTGTATGGGTGGGGACCTGATGATAGTCCTGCAATATATTATCACAGCAATGCGGTATTCTTTTTTCTTTGCATTCAAGAGTTGGTCATGACTTGTGTTAGAGATATAGATATTTCTCATGTGCCATCTAAAACTTCTTTGATTCTATTTTCCCTTATTCATTTTGTTAAAATAGGGATATTGAGCTTCTAACTGGAAATGTTTTGTTAATATGAGCTTCTTTAGCCTCCATACCTCTGTTTGTTCTTTTTAGTTATAATATTGTATTTGTTGTCTAGAGTTGGTTTTGTTTGCTGTACTGTTTTGCCTTTTCAGTTTGGTTGATTACTCTATATATTTGTGTTAAAATATGCCCCTCTCAAAAAACATCAATTCCCTTTCTATCTTGCTGGAAATTTAGAATGAGGTAGTGAATTGCAATTTTTACTTTGCATT
This sequence comes from Rosa lucieae, assembly GCA_024704745.1. Lineage (NCBI taxonomy): Eukaryota > Viridiplantae > Streptophyta > Magnoliopsida > Rosales > Rosaceae > Rosa > Rosa lucieae. The sequence goes on from CM045497.1 coordinate 38,886,725, forward strand.
CCATAATCTATCAAATTTCCCCATAAAGGATAAATGTTGAAGTCCTAACACGTTCTCTTTGGTACAGTCTACTGCTTTAAGCATGGGCAATAACCATGAGTATGACATGGCAATTAAAGTTGAACTGCTTTAAGCATGGGCAATAACCATGAGTATGACATGGCAATTAAAGTTGAAAAGGTATGATGACTATGACTGTTATCTGTTCTAAGCAATTACTCTACGTTGATATAACTTTCCCTAGTAATGCTTTCTTATTTTGTAGATCCATGATTTAGCATATTATAAAGCTAAAGAAATGCTCCATCGAAATGAGTGGCAGCAGCCAATACACCTAAGCGGATACTGATCAAGTGCGAAATGAGTGGGGAAAGTTTGTTGTCAACACATATGTGCATGAGCCATGAAGTAGCGCGCTTGATGCTAGTCCATTTTTGCTAAAGAAAGCATCTTTCTTTGTGCTTCTCTGCTGGTACATTGTCATGCACCATGTGTTGCATGTTTTGGAACAATGGATATATATGCATCAGCTTTTTGATGTCCCAAGTAGATGAGCATGCACTAGAATGCTTTTCTTGTTTAAAATGTTGGGTTCAATGATTAGTGGTTTGGAATGTTTATATTTGATGGTTTGCAATGTTTAAATTTGGTATGTAAATGGATCAAATGCACAATTTAATTTAGGAATGAGATATTCAAATAATCAGACAACATAATAGATATAATGATAACTGTCCGTTGTCTGAATGGCCAAAAATGGGAACAAATCACACTGCAATCATTCATATATCACATCAGTTTTTAACAAATCACTACCTTCTAATCGCCACTCACACAACAGAAGCAATTAAACTCCGTTGTCGCAATTTTAATCAGACAACAGAAGAAATTGAATTATGTTGTCCCAAAGTTAATCAGACAACAGATATAGTCCAAGAACTGAAGTTTGAATATCAGTCAGACAACACACAAAATAAAAGTCTGTTGTCTGAGAAGCTCAACATACAACAGCTTCAAAACTAGCACTGTTGTCTGAAGGCAGTGCTTTAACTGCTGCGCAGCTGCGCATGACATCTGCCGAGCCAACTGTCGAGCCATCACACAACAGTTATAACACATACCCGTTGCCTGTTTGTTTCTTAGACAACTGTGTTCCACCGTTGTTTGAATTTTCAACAGACAACGGCTCGCTCTACAACTGTGGCACTCCAAATCAGACAACAGTTTTTGTCTGTCGTCTGATAAGTTTTTTGGCATAGTGCCCATCAATTAATATTGTTGTAATGTTGTTGGTGTTTTTTTTTTTGGCATTTTTGTTTGGGTGAATGTTCATTTTTGATGTAAATGGTGAATTCATATTTTTGATGTAAATGAAAATTAAAGAACCGAATGATTCTATCTCTATGAAAGAGATGTTATCTTATTTGCTAACAAATTGTTAAGGATATTAATTTAAAGATATTGAATTGTTTATCTTCAAATTTTAAATAAAGGATGATGATTAATCACCACCAATCATTAGTGATCCATTGATCTGTGATGAGATATTGATGAGGAGATACCAGCCAGCTAGATATTAAACATGACCAAGAAGTAATCACTATACTTACTAGAGTAGTAGAGTACTAGAGTTTGTTAAGGCTCCTCGGGCGGAACAGTGTTGAGGACCGCGGGGATTACGTACTTTTTCTTTTGTTTGGGCGGAACATCTTGTATTTTTTAACTAAGGTAGTGTACTCGTCACTCGTCTGTGTCACTGAATGTGTGATGTCAAAGAATTTATCATTGCATCAAGATGTACCATCAATTAATATTGTTGGTTTTTTTTTTTTTTTGTTTGTTTGGGTGAATGTTCATTTTTGATGTAAATAGATTAATTCATATTTGTTCAATAATTTTCATTTGGGTGCGGCTATTGCCACCCTACCATTTTCTTAGTTCACCCTGCAAATATTTGAATTATTGAAAGACTATATTATCCAAGTGTAAAATGACTAATAAGTGCATTAACTTTCTAAAATTCAAATTTGTAAGGATAACTAAATACATAATAAATTAATTAAATACAAGGACTACTTAATTTCTTATTGGATAAAATTAATCTTCACCTTCTCCACTCAAATTTGAATCTTTTACTATTTTTTTGTCTTTTTGTTGCCTCCTCATTGTTAATTCATTATTCAATTTACAAAACCATTAGTGTTAACTTCATCAAAATCTTTGCAATGAAAACCTTGAAACTGAAAGGAAAAATAAAAAAATGGAAGTAAATCAAATTATGATTTTATTAGAAAAGTTTAATATATTTTAGTTCTTTTATTGGTATAAATTAAATGAGAAATTTTAGTTAAAAAATTATTTTTTAATAAGATATGTCATATGAGGATATTTTTGGAAAGAGAAATGGGTTAGATAAGTATATTTAATAATTGAGATCAAAATATAGGGTGTAATGAGCAAGTAGGGTGAACAAAGAAAATGGTAGGGTGGCAATAGTCGCACCATTTTCGTTTTTGATCGAAATGGTCCTAGTTTCTTTCATTTTAATGTCCTAAATTTTCATAATTAGGGCTAATTAATTATGGTCAGAGATTTTTTTTTTAATAATGAGGATATTTGACCAAAATTAGGGCTAATTTTGGTCCTTGACGCACGTGACTTTCACGTGAGCTTTTTGGTGAGGACGTGAGGTGAGTTACTAGTTTACCTTTACCGGGAGGAGGGTGACTTTTATTTTTTGATAAGAGGGAGTAGGGCTGCACATGGATTGGGTTGGATCCGTTTTGACTCCAAACCATCTCTGTGCCAAAGTGAGCGGTTTAGGCATTTTGGAGAACCGGTCATCAAAAAAAAAAAAGCTTAATTCGACCCAATCCAATCCAATTAAAGATGGTTTGGTTTGGTCGATTAGGCGGTTTTCACCTATATAATATTAACATGCTATTTATGCAAAAATTCATGGTAAAAATTCAATCTCAATAATTGAAATTATGTTAAATTATCTAAATTTAAAATTCAATAATTAAAATCCAAAACATATATATAGTCAAAAACTAAAATCTAAAATAGATTTAAAGTGGGAACCTCTCTCCTTTGCCTTCTCTCCACTGCCGTTTTGAGAGTCGGCAAGTCTCCAGTTTCTCCACCCTCTGTGGTGCGTCTCCACCCTTTTGTGGTGAGTTTCCTGAGCTTGGTCTCAGTTTTAGATCTGTTTATGTCTCTTTCTCTTTCTATCTTTCCTTGTTCTTGCCCAATTGTTCATCAAATTTCCAGATCTACTATCAAATCTCACATTCTCCTCCATCTCAAACAACTCACCCTCTCATCGTCATCTGAATTTTCTCTTTTTCCACAACCTCATCTTCACTTTCAACCCTTGATGTCTCGACAGTGACCTGTTCACTTAACTTCACACATGAAGATTACAGCAGTACCGGCAAACCACCGAAGATTGTGGACATCGCCGGACCAGTGGTGTTGTGATGCATGGTGGTCTCCACCTCCACGACTACCTTTACTAAGTTCTTTGTTTTGTTCTTGTTGTTCTTCATTTGTTTGCAATTTAGGTGTGGAGAATGATGGTGGAGAGTTACTTGGCCTTTGGATGTCAAGATTCTGGCGGGTTCAGTTGGTCGCAGTATCACCATGGCAGCCAGCCTCTGCGTTGAAGTGAAGAGTTTGGTGTTAGGTCTTGGTTTTTTTTGGTATTTTGGGCTTCGGTTTTAGTTTTAGGTATGGGTTGTCTATTGGGTTTTTGGGCCTAGGACTCCTATTTTCTCTGTATTACTTTTGTAATATGTGTGCTTTATCTAATGAAAGTTCTATTTGACCAAAAAAAAAAAAAAGATTTAAAGTGATTCACTTATTTAACGACTTAGCTATCAGTACTAGCTTAATATGATAGTATTCAAGATAAAAAAAATGAGAGCTTGAGGGATCAGAGATGTGATGTGAGAGAATCAAAAAAATTGTAGTGATTATATACTAAGGTTTTAGGCCTTTGGGCCTTGAATTCAATATGGTAGTATATCATTTGAGAATAAAGTTATAAGTGGAGACAGAACTTACTTAGAACAAACCGGACAAATAAATATATATTTATTATGTGTATATATAAATTTTTTTTTTCTCTTATATTTCAAACATACCAGTTGGTTCGAGTTTCGCGGTTTAACTATAAGAGAAACCAAATCAACCCAATTTATAAATTGTTTGATTCGGTATTGAACCAATTTCAATTTTTAAAGTTATAAAACCTTAACCAAATCATAATTATCGGTCGTTTTTGGCCGGATTGTACCATGTTTTGCACACCCCTAAGAAGGAGGGGGTGAAGGGTGAATTTTTTGTTTTGATAAAGAGGGAGGAGGGTGAACTGAGCTTACCCAAGAGAATAGTAGAGGACTCGATCTGGGATGGGATGTCGCCCGAGGAACCCTAACGGATCCAATGGCGCGTGATGAGAACGGATGTTCGTTTTTGTACTTGTTTCTCCGGCAGACTTCACGAAATCGTAAGTCATAAATTTATATTTGTTAACCGTTAATGGTTATGAACTAGGGCTCATGAGACTTTTATATATGTTAATCCGAGAAATGATTGTATCTGATTATGTAGGAAATGAATGCGGGTGTGTTAATGGAAGTTTTGAATTTGTGGTTTGGAAATTTTGAATCTGGTGGTTTGTATAGAATATGGGATGGAACACCGATGTAATCATATGGGAAACCTATCAATGCTATATTCGATTTTGATTTATTATTTCTTTCAAAATCTGGGTTTTTCGAGTCAATGCTTGTTGCGTCATATATAGAAGAACTAGATTGGATGTATTTGGTTCGCTTTGTCGAGTGTGTCAGGAATGCACGGTTCTGCTACCATGGTATAGACTCTTTCTAACACTGATATGAACAGAATCGTATAACACAAGCCCATTTCCTAGTTTTATCAATTCTGCCATCATTGGTGAACTAAGTTCTTTTTTATTGTTTTTGTTTTGAACAATTGGGTAGTGTATGTTTAGCAGAGACCCAGATAAAAGTAGGGTTCTAAAACAAGTAAAGGATTTTTTGTGGAAGCACATTTTTGTGTTATCCCTTTGTGTTATTGCTGCTGCCCTTTTGTGGTTTGAAAAGAAAGTTTTTGGGCCAAAAAAAAAATGTGTTTATGGATATTAAGCAAAGTATCAACCTTTTTCCAGAATTTGGAAACCTTGTTGGGTGAAAGGTATATCCTATTGCATTTCTAAGCCATTTGTCTGACCTCATTGGTTGAAAGGTCTCCCAGGTTTCAAAAGAAACACACGCTATATGTCCAAATTTTCACCAGGGCTCACACTCTGTTCTGTTTAGTAGATATCGGGCAATAGTATTTGAAAAGATTTGTTTAGCCTCTGCCTTGATATTTTCGATGACCCTGAATCCTATTTTTGCATTGAATATTTCACCAGGGCTCACACTCTTAAAGTCTAAACCCTATTGTTGATGATCCTGAAGCCTATATTTCTGTTGAATGTTTAATCAGGTCCTTTTGATGACCCTGTACCCTATTTCTGCGTTGAATATTTCATCAGGACTCACACTCTGAACCCTATATTTGATGACCCTGAAAAAAGAAAGAGAGACACCTAGTAGCTTTCCAGAAACCCTTATTCTTAGTGGAGAAGGACTATATATGTGCGCATATATACAGACACTTGGGGGAGTAGCAGGGTTCACGAGTTTGGGTCAGATTATTTCTAGAGTCTAGAGACCCAAGTTTGGGAAGTGCATATGGATTCTTCGCTTGTTGAGTTGTTCAACTTCGATGAGCATCTGTGGCTTAAGAAGTAAGAGGTCTATATATGCATAAATGTCCTTTTAATAAAACAGTATGGATTCTTCACTGGTTGAGTTGTTCAACTTCTAAGTTCTAATTTTTCTTTTCAATTACTGCAGTTGTAATTTCCCCCTCTTTCTCTGCAGTGGGTGAGTAAATCACCTATTCAATATTTGCATTCAGCATCATCTCATCAAGCTCCGCATGTAGCCTTGTGGGTTCTTTACTTTTCTGTTATACCAATTTGGAGTTAGCTCTATACTGCTGCTGCTGATAAAATGAAATTGAAAAACAAAACTTTTGCACCGGGAGCTCTTAAAAGTTTACATTTTGACTCGTCGGATAATATCAGTGTGTATAGCGTACACAGTACACATATTGTAGCCACTGCTCTCTCATTCTATTGCTTAATCTACTTAATGAGGTCATGGAAAGGGATTCTCTTAGGATTGCAATATTTTCTAAAAATTTGTTACTTGATTTAAACAACTGTGTTTCTTTTAAATTCAGATGAAAGTATGCATACAGGGTCTCCATTTCTGTCTTTTTATTGCATCTAAATGTTTTTATGACTTGTTATAACTTATTGGAGATGCATTGATACAATTTCGGCTTGGTCTTTGAAGTACAACCAGATTTTTGGGTTAGTAATTTGTCAAGTGTGAACTTGATACGTGAAATTTCTAGCACTGCATGTGTGACTTTAGCACTCCAAATTTAGACAATCTGAGTTTCATCATATACTGCAGATGGGAAAGTGTTATAGATTAGTTTTATGCCTTCATCTTCTGAGACACATGCTCTCTGTTATGCTCTGAATAATTGTAACTGCGAGTACACTTGGAACTATAGTGTCAAATTTTAGTTTCATGGTCAAGAAAACATTTAGTAGGGTGAAAATAACTTCACCCCTCCATTTTAGTGCGACATCGAGTTGTTGGATATTAAGTTATATAGTACATCCTTATTTCAAGAATTACTTCGAAAGGCTGATACCAGAATTTTAGCAATATAATGCAACTATATATTTATCCTTTGATTCCTTTCTGTTGATTTTCAGCCCTGTTTTCAAATTATGGGTGATATGATTCTCTGTTTTTTGCCAAGGGACTTGTGGCAAGAATATTGAGCTTGAGAATCGGTTTAGAAATTCTAAATTTCATTTTTCTCAGGCAAGAAGAAAAGCTCACTACCCTTATCCTATCATATGCATATAAAGACGCAGAAATTTAGCCGTCAAGGAACTGAACTTTTGAGCATGATTCATAGCAGCCAGTAGTAAAGTGATCAATATATGGTCTTCGAATGGAACAGCTGAAACAATACGGTCTTGTATTCCCATGACCATCTCCAAATGATTTAAATTAGTCCGGTCAAAGATTGATCAATACGGTCTTCAAAACATATTGTTCGCTGTCTTTTCTGAGAAAACGCGGTGACTTGCTGAATTCATGGAAAATTAATTCTGAATTCCAAGGACAGGGATGAATGCTTAGATTATTTGCCAATAAAATTATTAAATTGAGTGGGAGAAGTGAGATCTTCACCAGTCAAGACGTGTGGCATACCATATTACCATATTGCTGCTCCCGGGTATTGCCGTATTGGGTGCAAATCCAATGACTACCCAAACCAAAGCGTGGCTAACTGGTTTTATGTGTTTGGAAAGCTTGCAATAATATTATTCCTTCTCGGAGGCGCCTCAATAATTTGCCCTCTTCCACCGTCAAAACGTAAACCCCTGCTCAAGTTTGCTTCTCTCATCTCCCTTACCACCCTCTCTTTGGTGACACTACAATCAGACTGGCTTCTTATTGGCGATGGATTGGCTTGTACGTCAGATTTCTAAGTTTCTCTTATAATAATGCATGTTGTGGTCTATTTGGAGGAACCGGAATTCTAAGGTGGTGGACTAGTGGCACGATACTTCTCCACCGGCATCCGAGCTGGTGATGGTAACTTTACATTGGTGGCCTAAATATCGAGACATGACACCACTACGCAACCTCTAGTGCAATGTTAGTATGTTATGCACACTCTTCACCAGAGATAGTTTTGTCTCAACTTTATAAGCCGAACACCAAACAATTACCACTAATTAAGAAGAACAAAAATTACCAATCCACTTAATCTCCGTCGTCAAAACTGGCACAGCCAACTATTACTATACCATATTTGAGACCAACTTAGGCAATTAATGCACGTACTACCCCAATCCACCTTACAAGTTAGACTCAAAAAGACAGAGTAAACAGCTGAACAAGCCATCATCGCTCAAACTATCAAAGGTGATCCACCTCCCCCTCAGACCAATCGGCCCTAAGACCAAAGCTGAAAAATCGATGAAAGCACAAGAATGAGACCTAAAGAAAGAACAAGTTCCCAATTAAAAAGATCTCGAAAGGCCAACAATTGCATCATCAAATCCCCAAAAGAGATGAGGAAATAGTAACTCGATCCCAAGTCCAACAAAGATCTTAGGGACGGAACCAGACTTGTTGGTGAAACTCTAAGAGAGATCGTCATAGCCCACAGCTGCTTCTCGCGAAAACCATGGAGAGAAAACTCTTAACAGATTTCTTGAGACTTTTTGTTATACATTATAGGAAAAATTACAACTTTAGTCACTCAACTTTCCTTCAATTGACACTTTAGTCATTTAACTTTCAAAAATATCAATTTCGTCACTTAAATTCGACACCAGCTATCACTTCAGTATTACCGTTAACTCCACCGTTAAAATTTTGTAAATATTATACATTTTGAAGATATTTTTGTCATATCATAATTTTTATAAGCATAAATAAATATTAAAATAATTATTATTTCCATACATAATTAACCTACATTCCTAGAAACAAAAAAAATAATAATAATAATAATACACTATACATTTCCCAGCTTATGGCTAATGATCTAATTATGAGTCTCCATGTGAAAGAATAATGGTCTTGTAAAGAATAATGGTCTTGAGCTTTCAAGCTTCTAGCTTGTAATGGATTAATAAGACTAGAGGGAGAGACTACTGTGTTTGGTCGTCGAGGCCAACTGAAAACCTTCACTTATCCAGGCGATTGCAATTTGCAAGGAAATAATTAAATTCAAGAAGGCTCAATTAATTTTAGTTTCATATTCATCTTTAATGATTTGACCAAGATGCCCTCAATTTTAATGACTGTGAAAAAACATTTAACGGCAGTGACTAAAGTGTTAAACGGTGTTAGAATTAAGTGACCAAAGTGATATTCCCTAAAAGTCAATGACCAAATTGTCAAACAGCTCAAAATTGAATGACTAAAATCATATTTTTTCCTAAATTATAATAGGCTTAGTCTTTGATATATAATAGTTATAATTAAATGAAGAACAAACATATAAAAACCAAAACCAAAACTTCACTATATCAAACAAGATCGTAGAATCATTGTTTAGTGAAAGTACACTGTTCTGTACATACATGGTACACCATTGATTAGCTTGGACTCGGTCTTATTGGAACGCAAATTCCTATCCAGATTTACGAAGCCACCATATTACTCCCCTCCTCCAGTACCCGTCAATATTTCCTTTGGACATCCATATATTTACAATGGTACATTAAGAGACTCCGACCGGAACCAAAAATGAAAAAGAAAAGAAAAAAGAAGAAGCTGATTTTGGAATTGTTAACTTAATGAGCAAACCAAGATCGTTTCACATAATGCATAAACACAACCAAATGATCAATACAATATGAACTAAAATACAACAAGAGGAGATGCATCACCTGCTTCATGCACAACAGCCATTCCTTTAAAAGCAGTAGCAGCAACACAGCTATTCAACACAAATAATCCGAGCTCAAAAAATTCTGATAGGAGCATTTTAATGTGACGTTTTAACTGCTATTTCCCTACATTTCCTGCGTTATTTCCTTAAAGAATCCCTGTTTAGCAAAGTTTCCATTCTTTGATTGGGAAAGTTCCTTATTGTAGAAAGTTTCCGTTTTGTAGTTTCTATTTCTCATTTTTAGCAAGTTTCCATTTTAGTTTAGGAAAGTTTCTATTTTTCACTTTTAGTAAGTTTCTATTTTTCATTTTTGGAAAGTTTCTATTTTTTGTTTCAGGAAAGTTTCTATTTTTAGTCATTTAATGGCGGCTTCTGCGAGACCATTTTGGTTGTGAACATAAGGAACATGATATTCAACTTCAATCCCAATGGACATGCAATAATCGTAAAACGTTTTTGATGTAAACTCCCCAGCATTGTCAAGTCGTATAGACTTAATAGGATGATCAAGGTGGTGAACCCTTAACTTAATAATCTGTGATAGGAGTTTAGCAAATGCAACATTCCTAGTGGACAAAAGCATGACATGTGACCAGCATGTCGATGCGTCAACCAACACCATAAAATATCTAAATGATCCGCAAGGTGGTTGAATAGGTCCATAAATATCACATTGGACAAGAATGGTATGTTTTCTTGAGTGTCCTTTGCATAGGATGGTCTCGATCCTAATTTTGCTAAAGAGCAGGATTTGCAGAACGAATGATGGGCTTTAGAAACAACCAATGAGGATTTTGGTTGAGCCATGAAGTCACAATTGACTTTAGAAGTAGAATTTGGAAGCAAGGAAGCATAGGTGGCGTCAATGCCACTCTTGGGTCGTAAGGGGATGGCGGCGTCGGCCTGTCATGGCCGGTCTTGCAGGGGGATGGCGCGGTGAGGTGCAGGTGCTCCTCCTTGGTCCAAAATTAGGTTTTTACTTCTTTTCGTTCTGAAAAATTGGATGTCCGTGTGAAGTCTTTAATATACGGATCATCATATCACGACCTGGATGTCCTAAACGGTCATGCCAAAGCCTGTATGTGTAAGAATCCCATAAATCATCTCTCATAACATGATTGGATTCAATGATTCAAATAGTGGTTGCATACAACCCACTAAAACGACACATAAGTTTCTCTAAACTCATTTATGTCCGTAGTCATTAGAGGTGATGCAAAGGAACTCTTGTCAGTTCTCACAATGTGTTTCCAAATGAAAACCATTGGCTCTTATATCTTTGAAGTAATTAAGTTCGGAAAATATGTTCAAGACATGAGATAAAATAAATCGACACTTTATTAATGAAATAGCCAATGATTACATCAAATTTTCTTGATCAAAATCTAATCCAAAATAAAAATCAAACTTTAGAAAAATCGTAGTCACTCAATCCGTTTGGTAACTCCAATTTTGTTGTGACCAGGTAAGGCGAGATTTTGGTGGAGCAGTGCTCACCTTTAAAACTGTTCTCTTAGTTCAAACATTTCCTAGACATCACAATTACTCCTAGACGAGCCTAGTGAGAAAGAGCTAATACAAAATGTCATTTTATATATTTAAGGCATAATTGCCATTACATAATTCTTAGAAAAATAAAAGATTATTCTAAATAAAAACCTGCGGCATTCTGTCTTCATCGCCAAATTTAAAGTCTTTTTGAACTCGATGTCTTGATAACCATGATGCGGGTCAACATGGTCAACGCCATCAAGAGAGTGGAATCCAATTGTCTCTGATAACATATGCTGAAGTGTATTGAGAAGAGAGAAGAAGAAAGCAAAAAGAAAAGAAAAAAAAGAAAAGACAAGAAAAAGAGAAAAGAAAAAAAAAGACTTTGCTGATGACGTCAGCATCAGAATACTCCCCCATGACGTCAGCATCAGAATACTTCCCCCCCCCCCCCCCCCCCCCCCCGTGCACTATTTACCATTTCTCTTTCCTTTTCTTTTTATTTTCTCTCCTTTTTCCTTTTCTTCCTATCACTTCTTGCCACATGGCCCTTATCCCTATTCACTTCCTTTTTGCAGCCACACCACCGAGACCACATATATTCATCCCATCATTCTCTCTCCCTAACTCCTTCTGCCGCACACACCACCAGATCCCATTTACTCTTTCTCTCTCTCTCTCACCCTTCAGCCGCACACCACCTATCACTCCTCTCTTCTTCCTAAAAACACGACACCACCATCCATACCCACTATATATTTTCTTTTAATCTTCACTACTCTACATCAAATCCTAATCAATTTCTCAAGGGATTTCAAGGAGCATCAATATTTGAGATTGGGTAAAAGTGGGAAATCATAAATCAAGGCTTGTCATACTTGCTCCATAGCAATTTGTGACTTGTTCTTGTTGCTTCTCACTCCTCTTCACCTTTTTCTCTTTAATTGATGTATATTTTTGTTGATTTATTGATGGGTTGTGAGTAGTCTATTTAGGAAGTTAGGGTTTGAGCCCTAGCATGGATTTAATGTAATAAATATGTTTTGATTTAATGGTTTTCAATTTCGTGTTTGGCATATGTTCTATTTTATAATATTTGGCTTAGATGCATGTTTAGGAACTTGATTAACTCTTGAATGTGTAGATGAGCATGTCTAGAACAAGTTAGGCGACCCAATCACTTCTCTAATTTATAGCTAGGACACTTGTTTAGAACATGGTTAGCTACAATACCAATTTTGATTGCCGTATTGGCTAGCTTGGGAACCTTGATTCTAGGACTCTTCACCTTTTGTGCAACTAGAGGCCCTAACAAAGCTCTAGATTATCCCAATTGATTCTAGGGCTCTTCGCCTTTTGATGCCCTTGGCTATATATCGGAAGCTACAAATTGGTGAGTTGAACCCCACATCGATTAGATTGCAATTAGCGGATAGCGGATCGTAGCACAAGGCGTCCGGTGGGAGTTGTAGAGGATGTGCTAGTGAGAGTAAATAAGTTTATTCTACCGGCTGACTTTGTAGTGTTGGATATGGGTGAAGACCCCTACCTTGACAATGAGTTACCTATCATTCTAGGCCGACCACTTATGGCAACGGCGGGTGTGAAGATCAATGTATTGAAGGGTACCATTAGACTCAAGGTGTTAGGTGACAAAGTGAAGATCAAAGTACACAATCCATTCTATCCGCCAGATATTATGAAGGAGGTATTCTCTATTGATTTGGTGAAAGGTAATGAAGACAAGAGTGAGCGGATCTTTGGACTCTTGAATCCTTCCAAGCCTATAATCCGTGCACAAGATCATTTCTCACCTATTTGGGGCTATGACCATGAACCACCATTTAAGCATGATGATGTAGTTCATACTTCTACTTTGGAGCCTACTATTAAGCTTGACAAGAAAACAACCCCTACTCTTGAGACTTATGAGCAACACAAGAAGAAAAGTTCACCATTGAGTGAAGCACAAGAAGAGTCCATCAAGAAATTAAGGGAGACTTGCGGAGTTGTGAAGAATAAGGAAATTCCAAAGAGGTATGATTGGCCTCCACCTCCAAGCTACAAGCTCGCTTCTTCAATTGCTAGATGTTTTGGAAATGATGGTGAGGCTAGCACAATTGTTGTGGGTGGTAAGAAGACATCCTTTGAGCCACCTTAAGGAAGAAAAGTGAAGAAGACCGGCTTGGGGTCTTTAAAAACAAGCGCTTCTAGGGAGGCAACCCTAGGTAGTTTTGAAATTTACTTGTTCATTTTGCATCAATAAACTTTTTTGCCATCTTTTTGGGAGGATGGGAGATGTTCGGAGCTGGAAGTGTGAAGAAAGAATGCATTCTGCAGTGGGCAGTTTTTGTTCAGATGTCAGTTGATTTTGGGAAACTATAGTTTTCAATATACATGGTAATTTGAGCTGAAAATTTTTGAAACTATTATTCTATGGGTCTGTTATCTTATGCCAAAATTTGAGCCATTCTGAGTCTCTGGAACTTCAGTTATTTGGTGGTCAATGTGTGAAGGTCAAAACAGAGACAGCTACTGTAGAGTCACTTTGGGAAGCTACACCTTCTACATCCCAATCAATTTAGAGCTAAAAATTTTCAGAGATGTGTCTTCATACGTCTTCTATATACAGGAGAAACAGTTTTTAATTTGAACCTTCCTAGCTTCAGATATAGAGTTCCAAGTAACAGAGGTTAGAAACAGGGCATAGCAGAAACTGCAGAACAGATCAGTGAGTTTGGAGGCCAACGATTTTTGACTCATGACAGATTTTCAAGTGAAATTTTAACTGTATGTATTTTCATGAGTCTACTTTCATTTCCAGTTGGTCTCACCCTCTTTGTACCTCTAGAGCTTCAGATATTACAGTTTTGGTGACTGAGGGTCAGCAGAAGTCTTCATGATAGATTGACAATTGTTAGTTTCTATTATCTTTAATTTTAATTTTAATTTTAATTTTCAATTGTTAATTTTATTTTCTTTGCAATTAAAAAAAATCAAATTTCACAAACCACTTTCATTGTCCATACCATTTTGTTGTGAGTTTCCGCATTTATTTGTGGTTCTCTTGACTAATTTTAGGCTTGGTTGTTCCGAGCCGGGCATGTAAATAGCTTGGTGCTATTTTTCTAGGTTTTGTTTGTTAAATTGTTAGTGACTTAGTAATCGGCATAACCAAGGATTAAAGTTAGCTTTTCAATCCCCGTGGTACAATAATTTCGGGTTCAAATATTTCCCACTTCTTTGATGACCGTGCCCTTATTGAGCGTAAGTTGCATTTTAGCACACAAATCATCCATTGATCAGAAGTTCCATATCAGAAATAGACAACATGAAGAGGATTCTCCCTTGATTGAGGCGCATTGGCACAATGTGCATGGTCCCTAGGATCGGTGGCGTTGGGAAATGATGACCATGGTCAACGTTGGCTCCATGGTTTCCAACCTTTTGTTCCTCAAAATCACGCCTCCTATGGCCATGTGATTGTCGCCTTGGGTGATTACCTTCATGAGCATTTCGATCGTATGGATCATGACGTCAATGGTGAAGATAGCGCCATAGCTTGAAGTAGTGCCGCTGAGGCTTTTGTCTTCCTCTTTTTTTTTTTTTTTGCTCCGCTAAGGCCTCTTGTACTTTGACAATATATTTGGGCGGGTAGTCCCGACCCGTAATATACAGTTGGTTATCTTTTTGCTTCTGAGATGAATGTGTTTACCGATTGTACTGTTTGCATATTTATGGACCGCTAGAGTTTTAACTGCTGTTTTGTGACTCAATGAAACATTCAAGGGATTAAAATTGTTCCAAGTGCAGGATGTAGCAAACGTAGTCCGCCGAACTTTGTTGGCGTTGCCTTTTAATTTTGTGCTTGGACTTGGCGACAATGGTTTGAATAATTCCTCGTTTCATTGATAGTTGATACGTCAGCGTTCGATGTTCCAAGGGTGAGTCGTTGTGACGCCCTCCTTGTCCATGAGGTAGAAGGTGCCGGGGCTGGTGACTTCTACAATTTTGTATGGGCCTTCCCAAGTTGGTCAAAGTGCCGTTGGCGGTGGAATGAGTTCCTCCATTACCCAGTCCCCCAGTTGGAGGTTTCGGGCCTTGACTCTGGCGTTGTAGAAACGCGATACCCTTTGTTTGTTTTGCAAATTGTGTAGATGGGCCTTGTGTCGTTTCTCCTCCAGGAGGTCCCTGTCGAGATTGACGCCCTCGCTATTGGTCTCGGGGCGGTAGCCTTCGACCCTAGCGGTAGGTTGCGTTATCTCAATAGGTAGGACGGCTTCAGTTCCGAACATCATACAAAATGGCGTTTCACCAGTGGCGGAAGTTAGGGTAGTCTTGATGGCCCACAGAACTTCCGGAAGCTTCTCCGCCCATAAACCCTTCTCGTCGTCGAGCTTCTTTTTTAGCAGCTTTTTGATTATCTTGTTTGCTGCTTCGACCTGGCCGTTGGTTTGGGGGTGAGCAACAGATGCAAAACTCATCTTGGTGCCCAGGTTAGCGGTGAAAGATATGAGTTCCTTATTGTTGAACTGTGTGCCGTTGTCTGTGATGATTGTGTGGGGGACACCATAGCTGCAATAGATGTTCTTCCAAAGGAAGTGAGTTACCTTGGCGGTAGTTATTGCCTTTAGTGGCTCCGCCTCTATCCACTTGCTGTTGTAGTCTATGGCGACAATGATGTACTTGAACTGGCCTTTGGAGGTTTGGAATTTTCCCATCAAGTCCAGTCCCCATGTGGAGTGAATCCAGGGACCAATGATGATCGACAGTTGTTCCGCCGGGGCATGTAGGAGATCAGCATATTGTTGACATTTATGGCAGGATCTTGATACCCTCCTGGCATCGTCGCCGAGCGTAGGCCAGAAGTAGCCTTGTCGCATTGTGCGATTGGCCAAAGATCTGGCGCCCGAGTGGTTTCCACATTCCACGCTGTGTATCATTGCTAGAACGACCTTTCTCTCCTCTGGGGTTAGACACCGGAGGTTGGGGTGGGTGAACCCCTGGCAGTAAAGCTTGCCATTCTGGATGTTGTAGCGGGTTGCTCTCCGCTTGAGATGTCGTGCTTCTACCATGTCCTTGGCAATGTCCCATTGCGCTTGTATTCGATGATCTCGTCCATCCAACTGGGATTGACCTCAATGTTGAAGATCTCCACTAGGTTTTTTGTGATGCTTGGCTTGTCAAGACATTCCACCCTTGTGTCCGCTGGACTTTGGTGTGGCTGAGCGGTTGCTAGTCTCACCAGTGAATCAACCTTGGCGTTCTTTTCCCTAGGGATCTGGGTCATGGTGTGGAATTTGAATTTTTTTAGGAGCGTCCTGACGTAACCCAAGCACGCCGCTAACTGTTGGTCCTTGGCCAGGAAACTGTCGTTGACCTGATTGACGACTAACTGGGAGTCGCTGAATATGTTGACACTGTCAACCCCCGAGTCGATGGCGAGGAGTAGGCCGGCGATGAGCGCTTCATACTTCGCCATGTTGTTTGAAGCTTTGAAGTTGAATTTTAAAGCGTATTCCACGTTCAGTCCCCCTGGCCCTGTTAAGATGACTCCGACGCCGCTGGCTTTGGCGCAAGCGGAGCCGTCCACATGTAGGTTCCAGTCTGACTGCTGGGGAGCTGGTTCTTCAGTGGTTACCATTTCCGTGCTGGGTTCAACCTGTCGCTCGGTAAGCTCAGCAATGAAGTCTGCCACCGCTTGGCCTTTCATGGCAATTCTTGGTTTGTATTCAATGTCGAACTCGCTGAGCTCGATATCCCACTTACTGAGGCGCCCTGAGTGTTCAGGGTTCTGCATTACTTGCCTCAGTGGTTGATCTGTTAACACATGAATTGTATGGGCCTGAAAGTACTAGCGGAGGCATCTAGCGGCGACGATAAGTGCGAGAGCGAGCTGCTCCAGGGGGGATATCTTGTTTCAGCCCCCTTCATGCCTCTACCGGCATAGAATACTGGGAGCTCATCCTAGCCTTCCCGCCGGACAATGGCGCAGCTTACTGCTGACTGTGATACCGCTAGGTATATATACAATGTCTCCCCCTGCACCGGAATAGAGAGGAGCAGAACTGCTGCCAAGTACTCTTTCAAGCTCTGGAACACTGCCTCATAGTCTGGGTTCCGGTCGATGATCTTTTTGTGGGTTGTCTTCAGGACTTTAAAAAATGGGAGACATCTGTCGGTGAGTCTGGAGATAAACCGAGAAAGGGCGGTTAGTTTTCCCTGGAGGCTCTGAACGTGCTTCTTCCATTCTAGAGCCTTCATGTTGAGGATGGCCTATACCTTGTCAGGGTTGGCCTCTATGCCCCGTTCACTGACTATGAAACCTTGAAATTTGCTGGCGGTGACGCCGAAGAAGCATTTTTCTGGGTTAAGGCGCATACCGTAGGCCAAGAGGATGGCGAATATGATTCTGAGGTTTGCCACGTGTCCGCTGGCCTTTATGCTTTTTACCAACATATCGTCCACGTAGACCTCGATGATTGATGTTCAGCCAACATCACATTCGTCAGCCGCTGGTAAGTTGCACCGGCGTTCTTCAGACCGAAAGACATGATGTAGATACCGCCTATATCACATACCGCCAAGCATAAGCAAAGACCTCTTAGGTGGGCCCCGCGGCATGGCTAGTCCCGCATACAACATGTATCCGGTAGTCCGACACCCGAGCTACCTTGCTATGGTGGAGGTCGGCCGGTACCTTGCTAGGAGGCCACCCTCCCATGCTCTCCAAGAGGCTTCAAGAGAAGCAATATGTACATTAGATCCCACATCGGAAATATATAATAGAATGGGACTTCCTTTAGTTATAAGAGGAAGTCCTCTCCTTCTTAGAAGGGATGGATCCATGATCCTCTCACTTGTATCACTACAAAGGTCACTTAGCCTCACTCATAGTAGAAATATCTAAGTGGACGTAGCCTTGCCTCAAGGGCAAGGTGAACCACTATACATGTGGTGTCGTCTCTCTCTCTCCCCATCATGCTTCTTAGTTACCGTATTCTTCAGTAGAAACATTGGCGCTAGAAGGAGGGTCCCTATGTTTAGGTATGAACCTCCGACCTTGAAGATGAGCCACCGGGTACCATGAGCCGTCCGGGTACATGAGTACATGCGAGTACTTGAGTCAGCGGGTACCTCCACCCCTAAGCCTCCGGGACTTTCACAAGTCAGCGGGTACCTCCACCCCTAAGCCTTTGGTACTTTCACAAGTCAGCGGGTACTTCCACTCCTAAGCCTCCGGGACTTTCACAAACCAGCGGGTACGTGCACACCCCACACCCTCAACTCATTGGCCAAATCTTATTTTGGCACCCATGAACTCAAACCCCCCCCCCCCCCCCCCCCCCCCCCCCCCCGGGACCTTATTCTTCTCGGTGACTATCATCGAATCTCCGGTACCACTCTCCACCCCGCTGCCATTCAACACAACACCATGCATCTAGCAATCAAAGTCCAGTTGCACGTGGACCCGGACAGAACTGCTGGCCTCACTCATCAACAAGTCCCCAGAGACTGTATTTGGGCCTGCGGGAATCATCTCTTCACCTGCCAGCATAGTTATCCAAGGTGCCACCAATAGCGCACCCAAATTCTCTTCGGCACTCATGCTTCCTCCAGGATAACACCGACGAGTCAGTCCTAGTAACCGAGCTGCTCTACTCACTGGTGCTTCAATTTTGCTTGACCGGGAATTCCAAAATCTCAGCTACCCATCCCGGTGGTATCTCTCGCTGACACTCATCAATACCGTGGACCCGTGGTCAAGGAGCCATCTGTCCGGCATCTCAGATACCAGCACAATCGTCCGGGATCTCTTGGATTTCTAATCCTCCTGGAGATCATCAGCATCACGGCTAAAAAGAAAAAAAAAAGGGATAGAAGGGACTGGTTCTGATATGGACACCCATCCCCATATTTACAGCAGCACCGATGTGCAAACAGGCTTTCCGGCTACTCCACCATCTAGCCGTCATCTCAACTCATCCCGGTCTGAAATTAGCCATGCTGGCCAAACTCATAAAGTCTCGGTCTCGGTGACTCATCTTCACCAGTCCCGATGACACACACCACTCGGTCTCGGAGACTGATCAAACCTGTTCTCATTGCCTTCCACCCGGCGGACTTGCCCGACAGCAACATTGACTTCCTCCACTTCCTCTTCGGTAACCCGGTACCTCCTCTCCAGTAACCATTTCCTGTATCTTCATCATATCTGTCCTTCCGGTGACTTATCCCAGCAGCTCCCGGTCGACATCTCGATCACTCACCAAGTATCGACACTTCCAAAAAAAAAAAAAAAATCTGGTAACCTACTCAGTATTCACCTATTCAACTCCCGGTGACTTCTTCATTTTGTGAACCTCGCATCCCGGTGACTTCACTTTGGGTACTTGCATATCCTTCCGGGACCTCCTTGGCTCCTCCTCCTCCGGGACATCAAAAAAAAAAACCCAGAATTCCGATCTTGGCCACACCTAGACAGTTGCTTTGGACACCCGAGAATATGGTTTCGGCACCCAACCGGAGAGCACAGTATCTCATAACGATGAAATGGCCACCGGGGATCACCTGAACATGTTTTCGACCCGCCTTCTTGGTCGAAACCTCCGGTACCCTCCTGTACCAACACAACGCTAAAAGCTACACAGCACCATAGCTATAAACATTCACGACAGAAGGACACGGATGATGAATCCACGACTTGAAGCAGCATATCAATCTCGGTGCTTCATCCTTCTCAGTCTTTGAGGAATCTCCATCCAGATAAGTGCTCTTATGGGTTTTATGTATTATTCCTATGGTTCTACAATCATATATAGGCATGCTTACAGTAGTACATGTGCATGCACCTCACACCCCAGGCTTATCCAATTAACCATGCACACAACTCATGCACGACAGGGATCTCACACGTATACATGTCATCCACTTGAGCATGATCAACACGTACATGTGTAGATTAAGTACAATACTGTTGCAGGCCACCATACACGTTACCGGTAGCAATATATAATTTCCGGGCACAATAAATTACAATGTCACAAAATTAACTCGTGCTTAGCTTATTTGCCTACCATGACTTCATCAATTGTCATTACCACATTGGTCACCATCCTTGGTCACTCATTTGTCATATTTGCTGCATGTGAATCCAAACTTTGGGCACATTGCAATTATACTTATCAATTGACTCACATATAAGTCAGCTTACTGCACTTCTGTTTGTTTCAATTTTCAAATACTCAACTATAGCTGCAATTAAGCATCAGTACCAAATTTAGTGTGGGTTTCTTACTTGCTGCAATCACACATATTTTATACCTATTTGGCTTACATGTTGGCAGCTAAGCATTCGTCCGTGCTTCTTGTGTCTATGTAATTAGAACAAGATCACACATTCACATTTACACATTGGCTTAATTTTCCACGCTTATGCCTCACACATTTTAATTATAATTCAAACGTCTTTTCTATCGCAAATTAAAATGCTAGCACACCACTCGTGCCCAAGAACTCGCAAGTGATTTGTTCAAGTGCATCATTTAGGTGCATCGTATGCTCCCAGTTCTTTGTGAAATATTCAAATACACAATTGTGCATAATAACATGATTACATGGAGCGCTCATAATTACACTATGCTTCCAAATGATTAAATAAAGTCCCAGCTACGTACACTAATTTAGTCCATCAAATTGCCATGACCAATTACTAGCATCTGTGGGTACTCTATCTTTATTCATTCGTACTATATAATTAAATTGACTCATACACTTCTACTTTTCAAGGCGCTTTATATCCGTATAAACACATCATATATGTACATCGCCTTACCTGCCTCATAAGCTACATATAAGCAAACTATTGATGTTGTTGATTAACAAACTTATATGTTAATCATTTACTTTTTCTTGAGGTTCGATTATCCCTATTGGGAACCTCCTCACAATGGAACCGATACCTCGATGGTCGATTGGAGCACTTCAAATAAAGCGTCATCATCAGATACTTCAATTCTTTTCACACCATTAAAATCTCGTTCTATCGGCTCCAGATAAGTCATTATCTTACTTTCTTTCAAGTGGAGCCAATGCCATGCTTTACATGCCTTGATAATTACTTATCTCAGCATGTTTACAAAACATGATGATCGATCTTAGTAACATATTCACTATGCCTAAATATTTATGTCATGCTCTAAATGTCTCCATAATTCTTAAGCATGCTTACAAAGTGCAAATTCTCACTGGCATTTCCACTACAAGTACATGTTAAACATACATGCCATGCTTCAATTTAATTGCTCATCAATTAAATTGCTACGTATATACATGTGAAACTCACTAAATAAGCGTAACATGAGGCATTTAAAATCCTCGCCCCGAGCGAGGTACCCCAACGGGGTTACGAGGCACAATCCATCCTCCTACCCGGGTACCGGAGGCCACAGCCACCGGGTACCCCAACGGGGTTACAAAGCTCGAGCCATCATCCTACCCAGGGCCAAGCCACCGGGTAAAGGAGGCCTACCAGCCCTCATTCAACCCCATTAGGTTAAAGAGGCTCAATCCCTCATGTGACCCCACCGGGTCATGAATCTCAAACCCTCATCCTATCCCATCGGGTACGAGGTATGAGGTACAGACCCTCATGCTACCCCATCGGGTACAAGATGCACCAAGCCCTCACTCTACCCCATCGGGTACCAGAGGCACCAAGCCCTCTCACTACCAAGCTTTGTACTAGAGACCGGGTCCTCCAACGGGTACTGGAGGCCAACGCTTATACAATACCCCAACGGGTACCAAAGTCATTGTACACGAGGCCTACAGGCCCTCATAAATCCTCTTCTCGAGCGAGGTATCCCAACGGGATAACTAAAGGGTAGCTCCCTTACATAAAGCCAAGGTCCAGTCCCTTGCATCAAAATCCTCTCCCGGAGCGCGGTACCATTAGGGGTTAAGCCAAGGTCCAATCCCTTACTTTTGAGTCATCTCACCTCCCGAGCGTTCTCTACACTTGGGGGACTTATTCATACCACTTATCACAAGTGGAGGTAGTACCCGACCGGGACTATCATTGAGCTTCATGCTCATACTTTTCGTGCTATGGTCTATTAATGGAAATATTGAAATTTTTCACCTATTGTTGATCGCAACAATTAAATTTCTTTTACAACCCATTAATAAGACCATAGGACAAAACTCATGCAACCAATCATCCGCTCGACACGAGCGAACTCAAGTCCAACTTCCCATTTTACTAACTACGTGGCTTGGGGTACTCGACGAGTAACAACACTCCCGATCCTAACACATGTGCATCATATGCATACAACATATACATATCATTATGTAAGCGTCATCGGGTTCATCACACATCTATGCATCATATGCACTTCGTTATACTATCATAACCATACTTTTTTAACTTATACGTCGTATGTCAACACTGCATAATACATGCATACACACAATGTGTAACATGCATCTCATATAAACATTCATGCACCTCGATGCATTTGACTCCAATGCCCATTAGGTTGCCCTAGCGCAATCAATATGCTCTTTGTACACTCTTATCTTATTTGCAGGTACTAACAAGATGATGGGCCCTGGGGCACCAACATACCCGTAGAGTCCCTTCTTACTTGCGGAATTGGGGGACTAGTATAGGTATGGCATTCAACAAGGGCATCACTTATACTTGGCGGCATCATACTTAAACTCCCCAACCAAGAAGCGCCTCTTACTCGGGGACTTAGGGGACTTGTAGATACCGCCTATATCACATACCGCCAAGCATAAGCAAAGACCTCTTAGGTGGGCCCCGCGGCATGGCTAGTCCCGCATACAACATGCATCCGGTAGTCCGACACCCGAGCTACCTTGCAATGGTGGAGGTCGGCCGGTACCTTGCTAGGAGGCCACCCTCCCATGCTCTCCAAGAGGCTTCAAAAGAAGCAATATGTACATTGTATCCCACATCGGAAATATATAATAGAATAGGACTTCCTTTAGCTATAAGAAGAAGTCCTCTCCTTCTTAGAAGGGTTGGATCCATGATCCTCTCACTTGTATCACTACAAAGGTCACTTGGCCTCACTCATAGTAGAAATATCTAAGTGGACGTAGCCTTGCCTCAAGGGCAAGGTGAACCACTATACATGCGGTGTCGTCTCTCTCTCTCTCTCCCCATCATGCTTCTTAGTTACCGTATTCTTCAGTAGAAACACATGACATTGTAGCAGTATAGGCCTTTGTCGGTGGTGAATGAGGTGCATTCCCAGTCACCAGGGTGCATCTTAATCTGATTGTAGCCGGAGAAAGCATCCATCATGCTGAGTAGTTCGTGTCCAGCGGTGGCATCGACCAGTTGGTCTATGCGAGGTAGCTGGAAGCTGTCCTTGGGGCATGCCTTGTTGAGGCCTTTGAAGTCGACACACACTCTCCACTTTCCACTGGGCTTTTTGACCATGACTAGGTTGGAAATCCACAGAGGGTAATTGACTTGGCGGATGAATCCCATGTTCTGGAGCTTGGCAACCTCTTCCTCTATTGCACGGTATATCTCCTCATCAAAGGCCCTCCACAGCTGCCTAACAGGGTAGGCGGATGGTTTGTTACTCAATTTGTGTGTGATGATCTTGGGAGAGATGCCTAGCATATTAGCGTATGACCATGCAAAGACATCGGCGTTGTCACATAGAAACTGTGTGAGTTCAGCCGCTACCTCTGGGTCTAGCTGAGCGCCGATACGAACTGTCCGCTTAGGGTGTTCGTTGGAGATGCTGATAACCCTCAAAGATGTTTCTGGGTTGACAGGCTCTTTTTTGACATATTTCTTCTCATCATCCCTGGGGTCCTCGAAGATATTTGGTGCCGCTGCGTGGTTTCCCACTGTTAGGATTTCATGGCGGCGCGCTGATCGTGCCACGGTTGTAGAATAGCATTCTCGTGCCAGCTGTTGACTTCCCTTTACACAGTCTGTCCTGTTAGGAATAGGGAACTTCATGAGGAGCATGTATCCGACGATGATGCACTTGAACTTTTTAAGTGCCGGTCGACTAATGATGGAATTATATGAACTAAAGCAGTCCACAATGATGAACTTTATATGGATTTCAGCCGTACATAGACTAGCGCCAATAGCTAGTCGATGTAGTAAGAACCCAATGGTTGTGTGACGTCACCGGAGAAGCTAAGCAATGGCTCATGATCCTATAGTAGTTTTCTATTTCGCGGAAGTTTGTTGTAGCACCCATTGAAGATGACATTTACAGCAGACCAGCTGTCGACAAGGATCCTTCCCACTAACCATTTATCGAGTACGGCGTCGATCAAGAATGGATCGTCGTGGGGCAGATGTACTCCGTGCTCCTCCTCCTCTGAGAAGGTGATGGGCTCCCAGCCAGACTTTGGGAGTTTAGCGGACCGCTCATAGCGGATATTGCACACCTTCTTGGAGTGGTTAGCACGTGCATAGTGCTTTTTTGCCTTGTAAGACATGTTGGTGATTGGAGCACCACCGTCGATGGTGTTAATACGGCCCAAGGGCTCAATGTTGGCGATCACGGGTGGTGGTTGGTGCACCTTGAATTGTTCCATCTTACCATCTCGGTACAAGGTTTCAATGGCTGTTTTGAGGGCATTGCAATTGTTGATATTGTGCCCGCTGTCCTCGTGGTATTTGCACCATTGGCCAGTATTTCTGGGCTTTCCCACCCTTGGGTATTTTCTTGGAGGTGGTGGCGGGATCTGGTCCTTGTACTGGTGGTATATTTCCTCGTATGAGGCCGTGAGGATTGTAAACACTGCGTACCGTTGGGATGACTCTGTCTGTTTATTATGGTTATCCCCATGAAATGAGCGGTTGCCCTTATTGTAATGTTGGTCCTTCTGCCGCTTGCTCTGGTGGTTGCCCTGTTGCCATTCTCTCTTCTTATTAGTTGGTGGCACAGCAGAGGTTTTGCTAACGGTTTCCTGATGGCTGGCGGAGAGTTGGGTTGACTTTGCAAGTGTTGGTGGTGGTGGGGGGGTTTCTCCATATGTGATAAATTCTGCCTGTGCATGGATGACAGCCTCGCTCATGACATGGTCGTAAGCGGCATTTGGATGATTATAATTGAGGTGATAGAGAAATGGCCCTTTGAGGAGTCCCTGCTTGATAGCTGCTAGCGCCATTGTCTTATCAAGATCGCGACACTGGGACGTTGCCGCTCTCCACCTGGTGACAAACGCCTTCAACGTTTCCTCCACCCCCTGCTTGAGGCTGAAAAGCTGAGTTGTACTGTGGTGTCAGGCCGCCAATAGGATGAACCGAGAGAGGAAAGCATTTGATAGGGCATGGAATGAGTCAATGGATCCTGGCGGGCACTCAAAAAACCAACTCATCGCCTCACTATCAAGCGTTTCGCTAAACAAGTGGCAGAGGGTGGCGTTGTCGAACCCCTTGTTATTGGTGACTTTTTTGAAGGTGTCCATGTGGACAAAGGGGTCAGTCTTGCCGCTGTAATGTGACATCTTTGGCATCTTTACGTGTGCCAAGCGAATGGCATACAGGATTCTGGCGGTGAAGGGTCCAGGCCTGGACTCAAAGAGTGGATTTGGTACTGGCGTGGGGCGCCTACCTCCTCCTGGATTAACTGTTGCTCTAGTTGTTGCATCCGTTCGAGGAGTAGGACGGTTGTGTCTCCATCGGGTCCCGCCTGGATGTTCCGCTGAACCAGCTCTCGTTTGAGGGCAGATACATTACCCTCGGTTCTAGCCCTGATTGTCAAGTGGTTGGTGTGCTGTTGTGACTCCGCCTCCTGCTCCAACATTAGTCGGGGCGGAGGAGGTGGTCCCATTCCCCGTAGCTCTAGTGGGTTCAGCGGTACCTGCATCTGTATAATTGGTCCGGGTGCCAATCCGCCGGTGTTGGGTTGACTGCGCCTGGTGCTCCGCGATTGCTCCCTCTGTGCTGGGTTGGCGTTTTCCTCCAGCGCCTTCTTGAGCTCGTCAAATCTTAACATCAGCGTGGCCACCTGCTTTTCGGCCTCTGCCTTTTCTCTGCGCTCTTGCTCGCGCTCTCTATTTGCTTTGTGAAGGTCCGCCAGTGCCAGCTCACATAGTGGTGAGATCCAGCACCGGTGGGAGGCTGCCGTGTTGGCGGGACCTGGGAAGTAGCCTGGGGTTCCCCGCTGGGGCTGACGGGCATGCTGAATAGTGCACGGTTAACGTTAACCGCTGGATTAACGTTGATTGTTGGGTTGGTAGGATGGGGGTTGGTGGAATGGTCCGCCTGTTCTTTAGCGTTCCCTCGCTACCGTTAGTCATGGTGGATGTTGTGGTGGGATGGCTTTTTGTTCAAGGGCTCCCACAGACGGCGCCAATGTTAATGTTTAAAGTTCAGCGGTAGCTAAACTGTGAGCCCCGGAAAAGTTTATCGAGCTTAAATGAAATAGTTCGCTAATTGACTTATCGATTTCGATAAAAGTTAAAGTATGCGAGAATATTTTCAGAAATTTTCGTGAAGTGAAATCTTCAATTTAGAAGTTGGATAATGAAGTACACTTCACGACGAGTTCGTGGAAATTTTCGGAGAATTTTCCGGTGACCCGAACTATTTTTAGTGAATTTCTGAAGTTGTGGAATTTTAGAACTTAAAACAAGAAATAGAAAATAAGTGGTAAAATCCCAGCCATTGATTCACCCACCGCTTGATCCTAGCCGTCCAACCTTAATTGGGTCAGCCTATTTATCTATATGTGCTCTGTTGGGAGATCCAGAAGGATCGAGAGAGAGTGTGCTCTGTTGGAGAGAATCAGAGTTCTCTCTCTGACCCGAAACAAAACCCAGAAACCGGCAACAGGATCCGACCGGCGCTACAGCGTCTGGCCACCGATCGATGACGGATGACCACCATCTTCTCCGCCTCTTCGTCGCCTGTAGCCTGATGCTCTTGGATCGTCCAGGCATCTGACAAGAACGAAGAGCAGACGGTGAAGGTCCAAGCTTTCGCCGGCGATCTCTGCAAGTTTCCGGCCACCATTCAAGGCGCATTCGGTATGGAAATTCATCCCTTCGTCATATTATACACGATTTGATACTTAGTTTTCGGATTGGAGTGAGTTCTGATGAATTGGGTTTCTGGATTCCTCTCGGTTCCGGCTCTGCTCTTCGACGCCGGCGACTTCTCTGGCCTCTCTTGGTTCGCTCTTCATTTCGTATCCCCCTGTTGATGCTTGTAGTTCTAAACTGCTAGCTGGTGTTGGACTACCAGTTCGTCATCATCCCTGTTCAATCGAGCTTGCTCGAAGTAGCTTTTGAAGGTATATTTCAACTCTCGAACCAAGTTTTGATCTTGGTATGATACTTGGAGGTTGGATGAACTGAATGGGTCGTTTGGTTGAGATTATATTACGCTTGTTCTAAGTTTGGTTGCTCAAGGTTGAGCTTGAAAATGAGTGGATAACCTGTTGTTGTGGCTTTGAAATGGATAGTTGGTTGTTTGAGTGTGTATAAGCTCGATTGCATGTGCAGAATGGGTTGTGTGTCGATGTGAATGGATTATGACTATCATGTTTGATTGTGGTTGTTGTTATTAGGTGATAACAGTTTAGAATTTATGAATTGGTTGTGGAAAAATCAAAAATATGGTGAAGCTATAAAGCTTGGGTGTCCATAGTAAATTCCGTGGAGTTACTGTGCGGCTAAACGGTTAAGTAAATTCGAGATCTTTCGTTAGTGACGTCGTCATTGGTTTGCTTGTGTATTTCGTGGGTTGATAATAAGTAAGAAAAGAAATTAATGTTTATACATATATTGGGTGGCCTTGGTAATCGGGTGCACTCAATATATGTTTGGTCGATAACGTAACTTCAAGTCAATGCTCGATAATTTAGGTAATTATCGAGTCTACCTCGATTGGTCAAACATGGTCAAATGGTCAAATGGTTAAAGTGGTCAACCCTTGGTCAACTACTGGTCAAACCAGGAAAAGTTGGTCTAGACGATTTATTAATCGTCGAGATTTCGTTTAATTGTTCAAAAGATATTGACTATCGAAGTGTCGGAATTTAGGATTCCTGTTACCCGAGGAACAAAAGGTTCGCGACTCTCGGAGTACGTGAGAGAAAGCATCGGAATCCAGGTAGGGATTCAGGACTCTCCTCGGTTAGTTGTTTTCTTATATCTTGTGTTTAAATATGCATGATGGGTGGTACGGTTTGGTTATGTTAAAATGCAATACATACTAACCAAATTGTGAGAGATGTGATGGCTTGAGAGCGAAAGGGGCACTGACTTCCTTGGGTTCGATCCCCTAAACCTCCGGAGGGTTAGCTATACCGGTCGTCCGAGTATCTGCAATCACGGACTCGGTACGTGTGTATAGCTAGGTAGTGGACGTTCTCGCTACGCTTACCTGGTGATAAATTAATTTGAGGTAAGGTCGTGTAGTGGGTCTATGGGACCGGCCATCAGGTAACACTTGGATTTGGCGCCGTGTTTATTCAAGCATCATGCATCGGTTTTCACGTTGAAAAATATTAAAGTTTGTCGTTCATTTTTAAATACTTGGTTTAAGCCTATTTTCATACTGGAGCTCCAAAATCTATTTATTGGTTTCATGTCTAGTCGAGTTAGAGTTCCTGTTGAGCAGCGAGGACGAAAGCTCACCCCTACAACAGTATGAATGCAGGTACTGTGCACTGGTGACGGGACAATAGCGGATGGAGCTGGGTGAGCATAACAAGTTCGGTAAACCCTTGTCTGGAGTTGTGCTAGATCTTATTTATCAAACTTTGTGCTTCGGAGCTTGTTGTTATCTAGCCTCGGGTTAAACTCAGTTGGATTCTCTTTCATTGAAATCCGTACCCCGTGTACGTCTTTATCCAAGTTCTGAACAAACAAAGTAGTTGCTAGCAATTCAAGCTTTCACCTCAAAAATATTTGTAGCTTCCGCTGTGTTTTACAAAAAGTTTTTCAAACAAAATGCCTAGCGGTTCTCTAGGATATAAATCGAGCGTTCGGTTTATGTTTTAGAGACTCGCGGCACTGTGACGTGCTTAAGCTGGTGAGGTGCAGCTTGGGGCGTTACATAAACCTTTGTTAACGCTGATCCGATAGGTTGACCGCTACTCGTGATATTCTCAAAGCTTCCGTTACATGTCAAGTAAAATACAGAGGGTGTCAGCGGGGAGACCGCATTGGGCGGTCTTCTCCTCTCCGATGCCTAAGTTAGTCAATGTATTTATGTTGACAAAGTAACAGTAGGTAAGTATTAAATGCATAATTAATGAGGAGAGAAGAGAGAACCTTTTATAGGTGAAGAATGAGCTGATCTTCTTCATGTTTTCGATGTGGGACTGATGTGTTTCAGTCCCTAGCTTCTGGAGCTTTTGATGTTGTTTTGGCGCTGCGCGTGGCGGCGCTTCAGCCGTGATCTGGGGGCAAGCCGGGGCTCAGGCGGTAGCCTACCTGGCTCTGTTCCCGTAGGTCACTCCTTTGGCAGGAGTTGGTACCGCTGGTGGTAGCATGAGCGTGGCTCATTACAGCTACTTATGCTTGCAAATGCATATGTAAGTACACCTATCAATTTCTTTTTTCACAAGCTCATTGCCATGTCTTTCAGCAGTGGCCATAGCTTCAATATGAGTCCGGAATAAATTAGAGGACCTCAGAGCATAGACAAGGAAGGTATTGAGGGTTTTCTCAATCAATTGGTCTTCTATATATGATCGTCTTTCTACATAGATGCATCATTGTTTTGATGTGGTGAGCTTCCAAATAAAATTGCATGACTGTGTCAAATTCAGACAAGCGAAGATCATTCCATTCTGCTTCTAGATTCAGAAGGATAGAGTCACGAACATTGCCATAACGTTCGCGAAGTGCTTGCCAAAGATTTATTGCGCTATCCTCATTCATGTACTCAAACTGGAGATCACTATCCATGAGACGTTTAATTAGGGCAAGTGCCCTGGAGTTATCAATCTCAGTTTGAGGGTCTGGAGCCATTCCATTAGAACAAAGCTCTTGGATTGTGTGCAACAAATCTCGGCAGTAAGGTGGATCTCGATGTCAATGGCTCATTCTAAATACCTTTTGCTTGCATAATCCAATGGAACAAAATCGAGTTTGTTCGTGTTTGACATCCTGAAAGATGAAACAAGAACAAGTTCGTTTCGGAGTCAATGCTTCCACGAAAACTAATAATAATGAGATTTCAGAGATATGTTACCAAGAAATCGATTTCCAAGAATTTTTGGATTAAACCGAAACAATGATGTTTATATGGTCATAAATGGTTGCTTATGGACGCTCTTAGTCCGAAGCTTACGAACACTCTTAGTCCGTAATATTTTGATGCTCACGAACACTCTTAGTTCTTATAGCGTGAATCCCCACGATTCCGACTTTTAAATAATCGAACCCACGTTATATGAAAGGTGGGATGTAGAAGAAGGGAGGTTGCAAGTCCTTGAGAAAAGAAAAGAAGTTTAAATTGTAGAAAGCAGGAACATTAATTTAAATACTTACTTGTTGATTCGGAGCATGAAACCCTGAAACTTGAATTCTTGAACTTTGGAGAGTATGTAGTATGATGAGGTGCCTTGGTAGGCTTGGTGACGCACGGTATGAAGGTGAGGAAGTGCGTGCGGCCTGAAGGGGCCGAGGGTGTTACGTCCCGGATCTCAAGTTACCATTTTACTAATCTATCGGACGGTAAACGAGAGTTATTTTTATTTTCGGCTCCGTTTCAACCTTTTAGAGGGCCCTAAAAGTTGACTTTTTATTCGGGTCAAAATTTGAGAAAATTTTCTTCATGAAAGTCGTAGAGGACATTAAACCGATTGCGTGCATATGTTATACATAAAAATCGGAGTTTGTATGCGAAAGTTATAAGCAAAAAGGTAAACTTACTGTTCATGGTAAATTAGTATATATTTGAAAAGTTACTGTAGTAGATCAGAACCTACCACTCTCACTCTCTCTCTCTCTCTCTCTCTCTCCGACCCTGTCGGCTTTGGCCGGCGGTTTCTCCCTCATCCGGCAATGGATTTGGACAAGGCCGGCTGCTATGGAACCCTCTCTTCCTCCTCTTCACGTCTATAGGACTTTGGTGGCACGATTTGGGCCGTAGGAGGTGCAGCAAGGCGATGAACGCGGTGGCCATTTCGGGTCTTCGACGATTTCTTATTTTCCGACCACTTCCAGCCACAACACCACTCATTTCTTGGAGTTCTCTTCATCCTGGGACGAACCATTGCAGTGGGTAGCGGTAATTTTGTCGGATTACGGCGAATCGACGATGAGAACCTCCACATGGATTTGAGGTAAATTCGAGTATCTATACTTGAAATTGAGCTTGGCCACAGTTATGAAGATGTTAAAAATATTGAGTTGATGATGCTGGTAAAATTTGGTAGCCAGATATGGTGGTTGTTCAGCGGCGCATGGGGCCCAGGCGCAACCGCCTGTGGCAGCGCGTGAAGGCGCGTCTGGTCGTTCCTAGTGGCTGGTGTTGGTCTGTTGGGTAGCATATGTTGTTACCAATATATAGATAGGTGTTTGGTGGAAATTGGAGGAGGTTTGGATATTAATTGGAATTTTTGAAATTTTGGAAAGTTCAAATTTTGATTTGGGAAGATCCGATAGTTGGATCCATCCTGTTTTCGATATGTTGTTATAATTATTGATTGGAGATAACATATGAAGTTTGGGCTCGTTCCGTATTGATTTCGAGCATCCAATGATTTATTGGTTTTAGGGTATTGAATTTATTATCTTAAATTAAGTCTCGGTTCTTGAGAAACAATTATTTATTATATTGATTGTTTAGGACGACATATATGCGAGTTTGAGGAAGGGATAGTTGGACGGCCATTGTAGCCGCAAACAGTGAGTGGACATTTATTTTAAATTAATTGTGCATGCAGTATATTATTATTTTCCGATTGAGATTTAATTTATGATTTGAATTATTGAGTGTTATGATTTTATGAGTTTTGGTTTCTTGAGATTTACTTACACTCTATGGATTACGAGATTATTAGTGAATTTCCTTCCCGAGGGCTTTTAGTAGATTTTCGAGCTATTTATTAATGGATTATTGAGTTGAGAAGTGATTTTTAGGAATTGATTGATTAAGAAAATATTATGAGAATTATTGTTTTTGAATATTGATTTATATGATGACATATGAGTACGAATGATTTAGCAAATATTTGAGCATGATTGAATTATCGAGATTTTTTGAGTTTTGAGCTCCGCACTTATCAGCTTTAAAGTTATATTGAGATTTCTTTCCGAAAGCATTTATTGATTTACCGAGTATTTGATTTATGCTTTCTAGGATTTATTGAGATATTGAGCGTTGAGTTATCGAGATATTCTTAAGTTATGCTTTTGGTGAATTATTGATGATTTATTGAATTAATATCGGGTTTCTTTCCGAAAGCTATTATTTTAAAGAGATTGATTCCATTTCATTGAGGAGGTAAATAAGTCAGCGCATGCATGCATTACCTGGTCGGCAGTCCCCTCTAGGTAATAGTCTGGTCGGCAGTCCCCTCCAGACAATATTCTGGTCGGCAGTCCCCTCCAGAATATTCCAGTTAGCAGTCCCCTCCGATGAGTCATCTGGTCGGCAGTCCCCTCTAGATGACATGAGCTAGTTAGTCGACAGTCCCCTCTAACCATCACCTCCTCGTCCGGTCGGCAGTCCCCTCCGATGCGTCATTCGTCGGCAGTCCTCTCCGGGTGGCATGAGATGACTAATTGGCAGTCCCTTTAGTCATCGTCCATTTTGATATATGAGTAATTTAATGAGATGTTAGAAATATCATTATGTATTTGAGGGATTTGAGATTTTAAAGAGATTTCAAGATGTTCTATTTTATGTGATTGAGATTTCAGTAAAAATGATGATTAAGAGTATTTTCAAGATTTTTAATGCATGATTGGTTTTTAAGAGAATAATTTGGGAAAGCACTAAATCTTATAATTGTTTTCCTTCGAGATTAGTTATTTTTCGTCCACTCACTCTAACGGTTTTTAAATGTTTTTCCCCTAGGCCCTTCGGTTTCAAATGCCTAGTTTGCAGGCCAGATTAGCATGAGGTCGAGCGTACATGAGGTTAAGGCATAGCTATCATAGCTTCCACATTATAAAAAGTATCGATCCTTTATTTTGTATTCTATCCTCTTGTACGCCATGTGCATTAGATTGCTCTGATAACCCATAAGATTAATATTCTTAAGTTCATAATTGTTTTGTGAAATGAGAGATGTGGTGATTTAGGGAGTAGGGTGGATTATTTTAGAAGTATAAATGCCTTTCTATAGGTTTTGGGTAGTCCACTTTTAAAGGAAGTTCCGCCAAATTTTTGGTAGAATTTCTTCTAAGGTGGGCCCTGCAAGGCCACTTTTGATTTCTAAGGTGAAATTCAGGGCGGGTCCTGTCAGAGGGTAGCGCGGATGAGGCTTGGTGGGGGTGTGGCTAGTGTGGGCTAGGTGCAAGGGATTTTTGCTTGTGATTTTTGGTTTTTAATTTCAGGGTTAGGGCTCGTGCTGATAACGTGTTTTAGGATATGAGAATTAAGAAAGATTGATGAGAGAATTGTGTGTTCCACTATTGATAATAGGAGCCCTATATATAGGGATTACAAAGTACATATTCTAATGATACAAGGAAAACTATTCCGAATAGGATTAGGAATTCTAGAATCTTCTCTCCAATTACAATCATAGAACTAATTCTAGTTTGATAAGGCACACAAAAGTCGATTTCGTTTAACAAAATGCATATTTTCTTGATACCAGTGTTTATCTTTAGTCCTTTTGAATAATTTGTTAGTTTAGGATCTACACATGGCAACTTCACCAAGAAGGTAAAGCCAACTTCACCTCTGAATTTTTGAAGCTGTAAATGTTCTAGTTGGATTTCCTTAATTTGATTGTTGTTTGGCAGAACTTGACTGGAATTAGATGTTTATCTGAGGCCAAAGTCAATAAGATTTGTAAAGCTGCTGAGAAGATAGTGGTTAGTGCTCAATTTCTTCTTAATATCTATATGCAATTGAAATCCATGTTCTGTTCTTGCTTGAAAATCTGCAGAAGTATCTTCTAGGAAGATGTTATTTTGTTGTATTACTTTGAAACTCCATTCAAATTTAATCTAATGAAATGCAGTTAAGGAAATACCTTATTGTTTAATCTAATGAAGTATCTTTTTTTTGTTACATTGTTGATATAGGAGTGTCTTCTTTAATTTAAATTAGGTATGTTCATATTTTACAATAGGACAATATTGCAACAGATTCAAGTGCACACCATGATGAAGATGTTGCTGATGAAGATGATGCAAACTCTAATGAGGACTTCTATTAGATATATTGTTAGCTTCCTTGCTTAAGAATGATTGTGTTATAAAGACCAAATTTTGAATATTTATCTTGTTCTGAACATGTATGAATGATTAACTATGTTTCTTCTAATGCCATTGTTTTTTATGAACATTTAATTATCTTGATTCATCTACCTCTTACAATTAGGTTAATTGACAATTAAATTGAATGGGAGGAAAAACGAATAAATCTCGTGGAAAAACATTTCCGACCACAATATCATTTTCAGAAATACTAGATTATAATTTTTTTCGACAGGAAATATCAATTTTCGAGGAAAATATGACCCTTGTAACTTATTCATTTTCGATGCCAAATAGTAGTCGGAATTAAATATTCTTATCGAAAATAGTTTTTTCCGACCACTACTATTTGTCGGAAATAAGTCCTTGGAAAAAAATGGATTGGCTAGCAACCAATTTTTTCCTACAAGCAATGAATTATTTCCAACAAACATCTTTTGTCGGAAATAATATTTGTCGTCGTTGAGGAGTGAGAATTCCGACCACCGAAAAGTTATTTACGACCACGTCTAGTCATCGAAAATATATCTTTATCCGAGGGTTGGTTGGAAAAAACTATTTCCGATGATATTTTTTCCGAGGACCACCGACGGCATCTAGCCGTCGGAAATAGCTTTTTCCAACAGGCAAAGTGGCTTTTCCGACCAAATCGCACCCTTGGAAATGACTATTTTTGTTGTAGTGACAATTCCTATACTATTAGAAATATTTGGTAATTGCGAAGCATAGGATTTGATTCACTGTACACTTTAGAGTTTAATAGCCCTTTACATCATACTCTGCACTATCTACGTATGTGTGTTTCTGTCCCAAGTCGTATACATATAGGTGTTGAATAATTGTGGATTCATTAGGTAGAAGACAATGAACTGCATGAATTGCCGCTGGTTATATCTTTCATTTTTTCGTATTTAAAGACCTTTAGTGGTGTGAGGTGAAGGTGACAGGGGAGCCTGCTTTCCTTTCTTGATTTTCTCTAATCCAATGATATATCATCTTGGCTTTATTTTTGTGACAGGGATGAATCTCTCCATTTTTCCTGTCATTTTTTTTTCTTGGGCATATGCAATCTCAGCTACCATCCTAATTAAAGGTTATGCTTCCGTTTTTGAAGACTTTTGTTTGGATGGCTCTTGCCCAGTATGTTAT
This sequence comes from Rosa lucieae, assembly GCA_024704745.1. Classification (NCBI taxonomy): domain Eukaryota; kingdom Viridiplantae; phylum Streptophyta; class Magnoliopsida; order Rosales; family Rosaceae; genus Rosa; species Rosa lucieae. The sequence continues at coordinate 38,922,365 of CM045497.1, forward strand.
TGTTACAGGTTTGACGTTGCAAGATGTAGCACATTTAAAAAATTTAATGTCTAATAGGATGGTTAAGTGATAAACTATTACATGGTTCTGGTGCATGCACCAGATACATCCCTAGTCAGAATTGTCCCAATTTATGCAAGTATATAGATTCCTCTTTGCTGCTCACTATTGTGTAGGAGATATTTTTGTTCTTAATTGTGTACTTGAGGAATTCTTGCACAACTATTTGTTGGGTGGTCGATCAAGAACACCAACTGAAAATTTGGCCAAGATTTCCTAGTGCTTAATAAGTGATTTAGTGGTGGGTTAAGGCATGTGATCACTCACTTGTGCTTCTTCGTAGCCTTATTTCCTCCCTAACATTTCTCTTGGGATTGACCGCAGGGCTGGTTTTCTTGGCTGCTTTAGATCTCATCATTCCGGTATGTCTTAAGCTTAATTTTGTATGTTCATTCTGTATACAAAATACCTGTACACATGGTAAGAAGAAACGTGACTATAACACCAAGTGGATTGTTGGATTGACTTTTATTATTTGACAAGGTTAGATCTAACATGAACCCAAGACCATTCGGCTTTGAGAAAGATTGTAGTTTACTGAACTATTTCACTGTTTTTTGTGCTTATGGTGCACTTAGTTCAATCACTCCCCACCTCATTACATATTAGTTTTGCTTTATTTAATCTCAATATGGGAATGATCTAATGTTGGAAAAATTGAAAAGAAATATTGCTGCAATTATACTCTATATCAAATCACATAGAGAACAAATAGAAAAATTAAGACAAACCTTTTACTGATACTAATCGAGGCTAGAACTTGGTTCTATTTCCTTAAGACGAAATTGCCTCCCTCGTCGGTGCTTGAAGGGTAATTGGAATTGGCAAACGTCTCCCAGGAATTCAACGATTAACTTTTTCTAGAAGAAGCACAGCAATCTAGAAAACGGACGAACACAAATTGTGTGGTACTCTCTTTTTATGCTAGAATGGTTTTAGGAGAAACTTTTGATGGAAAGGAATTCCAAGATCGATTGATTGTAGAAAGATGAAATTGATGCTTGTTTTATAGGAGTCAAATGTCTGTTCGTGAAAGAACGTGTTTACTGATTTAAATGCATCAGTTGCATTGTTTCAGTAGAACTCTTTCAACAGATATGTTGTAACTTCTTGATGACAGTTACAAGATATTTAACTGCCTATAATTTCCATTCAAATAAAATTAAATATTTAATAAATAAATATTTAAATTTCTAACAATCCCCCACATGAATGGAAATTGATAAAAGAATTTAAATGAGTAATGCAGATACTTGAGAGAGTACGATCGGACAAGATATCACATCAAGATAGGTAGCTTTTGGCCTTGAACCTTCCCTAGTGATGTACTATCGAGTTTACTAGCTAAATAGTGAACGCGGTGTTTTGAACTATTCAACCATTTATGTAAACTAAGACAATAATAATCACATAATATCTTTCCAAACACATTTGGTTCTACGGTTGTGTCCTTCTGGCCATGGACAATACCCGGTATTCATTAGTTCTTTAGAGAATCAAGCCTTAGGATTCTCATAGAAACGGCCTCATTTCAAACTAATATAGGTGAGTTCCTTTCGACGAGTATCTTGCTATACTCTACTAAGTTTTCAAGTTGTGGAAGTCATTAAAACAAATATCCTACCACGATGCAAGCAACACTATCTCATCGGATTTAGGAGTGAGTAGGAGAAGTATCTCCTGAGCAGTGTTATAAGCCACACACAATTTAGTTGTCCCTTTGAACCTAGATCTTGGGATCTCCAATCAACTAGGTTGGGTGTCCATCATGATGACTTTTAATTATAGGCTTTAATCTCATTCCTTTCGATGATCAATCTACTTCTCTAGTTAAACCTTTAACAATTTGGATCCATTCAGTTGACATTTTTTTTTTTTTTGAGAGTAGAGAGTGTCAATGATTAACTTTCAAACCCCCACATTTCACTCATACTCTGGGTAGTTTGGTTACTGATATGTTTGTTATTCTGGAGATTTTACATATACCTCTTGTACCTTCTCTCCAGATTACTTTGATTGTTTCTATCTACATTTGTAATCTCTTATCAGGTTTTGGCCAGAACCTTGACATAAATCAAATTGATCTATTTGGTACTCAATCAAACCTTGTTAACTAATTCATCATTAGTTAATTAACATATCATATTTTATAAATGCTTGAATTCCAATCCTATTAAGAATTCCAAGTGCAGATAAGTATTTCAATCTTATTGAGCTTTCCAAGTGCAACTACATGTACAGAAGAAAGACTATCATTATCTTCCTTTATTCAATTGCACTTTGACATTTAATCAAATTGAAATGCTTGTCGATTAATCCTTTTATTAATTAATCAACCTCTCATAAAAAGATTGCTTGAATTTCAATAGGATACATATTTCAATCTCATTGAAAATCTATTCTCTCATGTATTTCAATCCTATTGAAATTCCAAATACAAACCACGTACAGATGATCAAGCACTATCTTTAATCAACCTATATTTTCTTACTCATTTGTACTTTGTCATATAGATAGAGATCGAAGTAATAAATAAAGACTAACTTTATTATAATTACTCATATACATAGAACATTACTTATTCATATGTGGTTCTCATAATGTCCACTTACATACTTACAGTAGTAACATGAAAGTAATAGTACGTACACACCATATATCAAACATACTATAATAGACTACGTTTGCCCAACTAGAGAGCTGAATGATCTTCTTCATCCTTGGATCTTGAAGAGGCCATGACTAATATAACCTTTCCCCACATATATCCCGTTCTTAGTTAACATAAACTTGTCAGCCTCAAAAACCAACTTGAAACCATTCTTACTGAGCAGCGATCCAGAAACCAAGTTTTTTCTAATATCAGGAACATGAAGTACTTCTGTTAGAGTGAGTACCTTTCCAGATGTCAACTTGAGTGTCACATTTCCTTGTCCCTCAACCCCTGAAGTAGAGGAATTTCCCATAAAGAGATGCTCTCCATGTTCCACTGCTTCATATGTAGCAAACATCTTCTTGTCAAAACAAATGTGGCTTGTAGCCCCAGTGTCTGATAACCAAGAAAGATATAGCCCAGCTTGATAGTCCAGCTTGCAGGTCATTGCATTAATCAGTAATTCAATCTCCATTACTCTGAGAATCAATGACAGATCCTAAATCAAAGTATATTGATTTTCTGATTGTTAACCGTTTCATGTATCTACTTTCAAACCAATATATTCTGTAAATCACACAATTAGTTCTTACCTTAGATAGCCTACAATCCTTGTATAAATCCAAGCTTTGTACTGTAAAAGTATAACAAAGACAAATAGATTATTCCAATCTTTTCCTCTGTTCTTTATGGTATCAAGAGCCTAATTTATATAATTTTTTTCTCATTCTCCGGTCCCATGGCCTCCTCATCCTCCACTGAGAATACTCCTTCTGTTTCCAACTTCCTCACAATTAAGCTTGACCGAACAAACTATCCCCTATGGCTTGCCCAGATCACCCCAATTCTGAAAAGTAGGAAACTGTGGGGTTTTGTTGATGGTACCAATCTGTGTCCCCCTTGCTTCCTAAAAGACAAAGCAGGACAGCTCACGGATCAAGTTAATCCGGACTTCGAGCCTTGGATTCTCCAAGATCAAATGGTCCTCAGTTGGATCAATGGTTCTCTCACTCCCAAAGTCCTCTCAACTGTCGCACGCTCCACCTCTTCTCATGCTACGTGGAGTGCATTAGCTACCCGGTTTGCTTCTCAATCACAACACCGTGTTCTTCAACTCCGAGCCGACCTCCTTCGCACCACTAGAGGTACTATGTCTATCTCAGATTACCTGGACAAACTCAATTCCATTGCAGACAACTTGGCCCTTGCCGGTTCTCCTGTTCCTGATACGGACCTTGTCAACATTGTCATGACCAATGTTGGTCCTCTATACGAAACAACAGTCAGCTCCGCTCAAGCCCGTGATTCTCCAATCACGTATGAAGCCCTTGAAGCTCTCCTCCTTAGTGCGGAACGCCGCGTCTCTGAATATGCTCATCCTGTTGCTACCGAAGGAATCCATGCCCTTCATGCCACTCAATCTAGGGGACGAGGTCGGAACTCATTCACCTCTGGACGTGGGGGTTCCAACCGTGGAGGATCGCCTTCTCATGGATTCACAAATTCCGGTACTGCTCATTCTCGAGGGCGTGGTACGTTCTCTCTTTCTCGTGGCTCCTCTGGGTCTCGTAGATCTTCCATCTTAGGTCCATCCCCAGGTACCACTACCAACAATGGCAACTCCTTCTTCAATACTGGTCGCATTCAATGTCAGATCTGCTCTCGCCCAGGCCACTCTGCTATTGACTGTTTCAACCATCTCAATTTGTCTTATGAAGGTCGTGTCCCATCTTCTCGGCTAAATGCCATGACTGCTCATCACTCTCCTTCTGAAGAAACATGGTTGACAGACACCGGGGCCAATTCTCATGTGACACCAAACCTAGGTAATATTGATGCTCCTAAATCTTATAAAGGTATTGATAATCTTGGTGGAATTAATTCTGATTCTGGATTGTCTATTAAACACATTGGCTCGTCTAAGCTTAATTCTTCCTCTTCCTCTTTTCATCTCAATGATATTCTTCATTGTCCCTCTGCATCTACGAATCTCCTCTCAGTCTACAAATTCACTATTGATAATCATTGTTATTTTATCTTCTATCCTAATTATTTCTGTGTTAAGGATCTGAAGACGGGGAAGATGCTCTACCACGGGAAGAGTGAAAATGGCCTTTTTCCATTCCGATTTCCTTCAAAAACATCCAAAGTCTCTAGTTCATTGGCTTATGTTGGCTCTCGTGTCTCCGCTGAAACTTGGCATTCTCGCCTTGGTCATGCTTCTTCTACTATAGTATCTAAAGTATTATCTAATAAAGCTGTTCCAGTATTGGGATCAAGCAACTTCTCTTTTTGTCAATCATGTCCATTAGGGAAAAGTACAAAACTTCCCTATCAATTATCAAATTCTGTTTCCAATTTCCCATTAGAATTAATACATTCAGATGTTTGGTGCTCCTCTCTCTTATCTCATCAAGGTTTTAAATATTATTTACTCTTTGTCGATGACTATTCCCGATACTCTTGGATATATCCAATGAAACAAAAGAGTGAAGTTTTCCAATTATTTATCACCTTTCGTACTCACGTTGAAAAATTATTTAATCGTCCTATCAAAATACTTCAGTGTGATGAAGGCGGTGAGTACAAGAGTCATATTTTTCAATCCTATTTATCCACTAATGGAATCTTCCAAAGATTTTCTTGTCCAAAACACCCTGAACAAAACGGTTTGGCTGAACGAAAGCATCGCCATATTGTTGATACTGGACTCACTCTTTTGGCCCATGCACATATGCCATCCACGTATTGGGTTGACTCGTTCAATACGGCAGTGTATATCATCAATCGTCTTCCATCCCGAGTTCTTCACTATGCCTCACCCTATGAACAACTTTTTCATCGTGTGCCTCAATATCACTCTTTAAAGGTCTTTGGTTGTGCTTGTTTTCCTTATCTTCGTCCCTATAACTCTTCAAAATTACAGTTAAGGTCCAAACGTTGTGTGTTCTTGGGTTATTCACTCAATCATCAAGGATATCGTTGTTTTGATCCTTCTTCAGGTCGTGTTTATTTGTCTCGTCATGTGTTATTGATGAGTCCACGCCTTTCCATTTACCGAACCTGCTCTCACTTCAAACTCCTCCATTGATTCCTCAACAGATCAATCCATAATAATTTTTGGCCCATTATCAGGCCCAAGCCCATCTCACACTCCAAGTCCTTCTCCTTCTCCTTCTCCACGTATATCTGCTTCTCAACGTCAATCTCACTCTCCTTCCCCATCTGCTGCAAACGTTGCTCCTCCTCCAACCATGACCGTCCACCACCCACACCATCTTTGCAAGTTTATACTCGCAACCCACAACTCCCAGTTCTTACTTTGGTGATTCTTCTCAATCCCAATCTCCAACTTCCTCTCCTCTCCCAAATCAGAGTATTCCCACATTGATTTCGCCCTCTTCTCCCCAGACAGATGCATCACCAATTACCCACACCGATCCCCTTTCGTCCACCTCCCTCCCTACTGACAATCCGATTCCACCATTATTATCCTCTCCTTTGGTGTCACAGGTGCAAGATCATGGAGGCATCGTAACTCGCAGCAAACATGGAATTAGCAAGCCCAATCCCAAATATGCTATGCACTCCACTCTCCTCGCTCTTCCTCTTGAGCCTACTTGTTATACACACTACAAGAGAAAATAACAAAAGCGAGGAATTTCATTGTGACAACCCAAAAATCGTCGCAAAAACTTGTCAAATACGAGGAAATTTAAGTTGTCGCACATGATCTCATATGCGACAACCAATTTGTTGCATAAAGTAGGTATTTGTGCAAATTGACAGTTGTTGCCCATTTCACATTATGCGACACCCAATTCCTCGCAAATGTCAATTAGGCGACAATTTCTACCAACTGTCGGTTAATGTTTATGTGACAACTTTAACTTCCTCACAAAGATTAATTATGCGACGATTTCTGCGGATTGTCGTTTCATCTTTCTTGACAATAGATTTTTGTCGCTGAAGACTGATTCAGTGACCACTTCTGTGAGTTGTCGGTAAATGATTATGTGACAACCTTACCTTCCTCGCTGAAAATCAATTTGGCGACAACTTTATTGTCGCTTAATGTTTATGTGACAATTTGAATTTCCTTACTGAAAACTAATTAGGCGACGACTTCTACTAGTTGTCGGTTAATGTTTATGTGACAACTTTAATTTTCTCGCAAAAGACATATAAGGTGACGACTTTTACAAGTTGTCGCTTGATGATTATGTGACAACTTGAACTTCCTCGCTGAAAATCAATTAGGCGACAACTTTTATGAGTTGTCGGTTAATGTTAATGTGACAACTTTAATTTTCTTGCAAAAGACCAATTAGGCGACGACTTCTATAGGTTGTTGCTTGATGATTATGTGACAACTTGAACTTCCTCACTAAAAACCAATTAGGCGATGACTTCTACAAGTTGTCGCTTAATTTTTATGTGACAACTTTAATTTTCTCACAAAATGCCAATTAGGCTACGACCTCTACAGGTTGTTGCTTTATTCCTCGCATACAACTTATATGAATTGTCGTTTAATGTTTATGTGACAAATTGAAATTCCTCGCATACACCTTATATGAATTGTCATTTAATGTTTATGAGACAACTTTAAATTTCTCGCAAAAGACCAATTAAATGACAGCTTCTACTAATTGTCTCTTTATGCTTATGTGACAAGTGAAAATTTCTCACAGAATACCAAATTAGACAACAAGTTCTATGTGTTGTCACTTATTGCGTATGCGACTACTTGAACTTTCTCGCATATTTGTTATACAACTCAATCTTTCTCGTATAAAAACAATTAGGCGCTACTTATATGTGTTTTCGCTTAATTGAGAATACTAAGATTAACCATCTGTTTATTTGAATCATTGATAACTAAAAAATCTAAAATTTTATTTAGTTTATGCATAATGATCCCTTTGAGACTAGCACATTAGTTTCAAGATGACTCTTTTGTCTTTTTGCGTGGGTGGGATATCTTTGGTCTTCAATCTTGTTGACTCATTCTAGTCACCTATTGAGTTCAATCTAAGAGACCTCTTATCCTAGGTTCAATCTATGAGACCTTTTGAATCGTCTCCGTTCAGGTGCCTCTTGATCGAGTTCTTATTCATTGTCCTCATAGCTATTGAACCTCTTGAATCATCTCTACTAAGGGATCCTTTTCTTTTTTTTTGCCATTTTAAGGGATAGCTAATGGGATCCACTAATTTAACATAAGTGAATATGAAAGGTTAAGGTTGGACATATTCGGTACATCTACTGATTTAATCTAGTTCGTCACCTTAACAATTATCAATTTGGTTAAAAGTGTGTAGAAATAATCTACTCATAGAAACCTAAATAATCAATTTGCCGATATGTGATCGAAATATGAGTCCCACAAATGATTTCTTAAAATGACAAAAAAAAATGAATATATTAATAAAAGAACCATATATATATATGGAAAATTCTACAATGTGTTAACGTGTAACATGCATACAATTGCCTTAAAAGTGGTAAAATAAGTCCTCAAACTAGTAATATTAGTCCTCAAAGTGGTAAAATAAGTCTTTAAAGTGGTAAATTTTCTTAGTTATCACATGAGTCCTCAAAATAGTAATATTAGTCCTTAAAGTGGTAATATGAGTCCTTAAAGTGGTAAATTTTCTTAGTTTACCATATGAGTCCATTCATCATCCACCTCTTCCCCATAATGATAGGAGAATTTTAATGCGACGTTTTACTTGCTTTTCCCTACATTTCTTGCGTTATTTCCTTAATAAAACCCTGTTTAGGAAAGTTTCCATTCTTTGATTGGGAAAGTTCCTATTTGTAGAAAGTTTCTATATTTGTAGTTTCTATTTATCATTTTTAGTAAGTTTCCATTTTCGGTAGTTTCTATTTTTCATTTTTAGAAAGTTTCCCATTTTCAGTTTAGGAAAGTTTCTATTTTTCTTATTAGTTTCTATTTTCAGGACCTCCGAGCTAAAAAGTGGAAATGAACTCATAAATGGAAAGAGGAGCTTGCGAACACCAAGGGGAGCAAAGATGAAGAACAATGAGCCACAGAAATGAGCAGAAATGAAGAAAAGAAGTTTTCCTGGTCCAACCAGGAAACCCTGCGAAAGGGAGGAAAGCTCACCAATGAAGTTTCCAACGTTACTATGAAAAGGAAATGGAAAAATAAAGTGTTGTGACGTTGGAAGATGACAAGGCTTGAATGAGAAGCAACAAGGCCCAAGAACTCTCAAGAATGAAGTGGATTTTCGGCAAATGGATAAAAGACCCATGAAGCCCATACAACTAGGGTTTATGACGCAAGAATAAACCCTAGGGGAGTATTGCCGTCCAAAAGGGAGAGAGAAACAAGGAGGTGGCGTCCAAAATTAAAAGGAGATTTTCTAGGGTTATTTTTATGGAAATAAATCAAGAGATAAACCCTAGAAGACTCCTAGCCGTCCAAGCCAAGAGAAAAAGGAGGGATTGCCGTGCAAACCCTAGTGAATTCGGCCAAGAGATAATGAAGAGAGAAATTAGGGTTTTGCCGTGAGGAAAAAATCAGAAAATAAAAGAGATTTCGTGGAGATTTCTTAGGGAGCTTTTAAAGGAAAGAGAATATGTGTTGAACACAAAAAGCTCTAAAAAGGAGTCTAGATTCATCCCCCTTTAATCTCTAAATATTTGTTGCCGAAATTGGTGTAGAAAATCAGAATTATCTATATATTTCGGCAAGAATTATTTAGGGAATTAATATTGGAATTTTGTGATTGGTTGCACCACCTCATAGGGCTTATGTGGCAAGAATTCATTGGAGGAAATTATGTGGAGGAAGCAAGCAATAGCCGTGAGTTTTTCTAGGGTTTTGGACGGCTTGGAGACCTAGGGGCCGTCCCCTATATATTCTCCCCTCTTCTCAACGTGAAGGAGTTCCCACTTTTATTTTTTACACTTTAAGAAAAATTCAGAAAACTCTCTAGCCTAGCCGTGTTCTTCTCCATCCTCTAGGGCAACCACGAAGTTCAAGCAAGGCCAAGGAAGAAGAGGTCAAGCCGTGCACACCATCCATCACCATCCTTGAAGATTGCTTTCGAAATTCAAGAGACCATTCATCACTTCATTCATCTCATCTTCATCACGGTGTAATCCGATTCTCCTTGTAACTTTGCTTTGTAATTTTCGTTGGTTATGCCCTAGTTGACACATATGTTTGAACAAGTGTTGTTTTCTGAAATTTTATGATTAATTGTTAATTTTCAGATTCATATATTGCGATTTATGGTTGCTTTTGTGTGAGTGTTTGATTAAATTTGCATGATAGAAATCTTTTGTATGATAATCTTGAATGGTTCGAAACATTTAGGGTTTTTATGTGAATGTTGCTACGAATTTAAGAACATGAATCAACTTTTTGGTTTTGTGTTCTTGAATCAATAAGTAGTAAAGGTTTTGTACAAAAACCGAATTTAATCAAAGAAGATTGCAATTAGGTGGACTTTTTCATACTAAGTTGCACATTTGAGTTGATAGCCTTTCTAGGTGCTTATTGCGTTAAACATGCATGATTGACTAGCTTTCTAGGGCTTGAATGCATGTTTGATAGGATTAGTCTATGTGCTTTCACTTAGATTAATTTGCATTGAAAGTAAAATATGGGAAATTGTTTGCTTTGAACGTTCACATGATCAACTCCTCTTGCATGACTATGATGAACAATGATGAACTTGAATCAATTTTAATCATGAGTTTCGACTTTGATCCTTGTTCCCACATCCATTTGTGTTTTTATGTTTTGCATTTTAATTATTTAGTTAACTTAGTATTTATTTTCGGAAAAAGAAAACCAAAAACAAAATCCCCCCTATTTTCGTAAATAATGTTTATAATTGTGAATACTTTTGTGAATATTATACTTTGTTTTAATTTTAATTGTTTGTTTGTCCTACATTGACAGGTGTACCCTCAATCCCCGGAATAGAACGATCCCTACTTACTTATACTACTAACGATATTTCAGGGTTAAATTGTGCGCTTCCCAAAAGACGCTTCACATAAATATGTTAGGAACAAAGCATGACCAGAAGGTTCTATTGCTGAGGCTCATATATCGTATGAATCATTAAAATAAATTTTTAATGTATCTTGAAAATGTCGAGACAGCCTTTAATCGACCGGAACGAAACTAGTTAGGGAGTGAACCTAATGCAGAAGTTTCTGTTTTCACTCAGAGAGTACGTCCAACTTGAAAAGGGGTAATGGTTGAGCGATCACATGAAGAATTGAAACAAGCAAATTGGTTTATCTTGAATAATTGCAACGAGATTGAAGACTTTAGAAGATATGTGATTGATAATCTACTTTATTTATTTGGAATATCATGAAATAAATAAAATACTAACAATCAATTGTGTTTTGTAGTGAGCACGTGGAACTCCTGAAAAAAAAAATAGTACAGAAAACATAGATCACAGACATATGGAAAAGTTTCAACAATGGTTTCTAAGTCGTGCTAAGACATTATATGATAAAAGATTGATTTCATTTGACCCAAAAAGATAAAGTTTGACTATCATTTGACCTCGTTGAACATCAGCAACTGATGGTACGTACGGATGTCAATGGTACAATTTCTGAAATGATAATCATCAACAACACAAATAAAGAAAAAAACGCAGCAGATGATGGAGATTTTATTGACAATTCTACGGATGATGATTTTATGTTGGGTGAAGAAGAATTATTGGGTGATTATAGTGACTAGATTTATGAACCGAGTTATTTCAATTTTTTTGAAGCTTTCCATAATTTTTTTTTTTTTTTTAAGAATGCGGCTTTCCAAGTATTGGGTGATATTATTTGGTATTTTTCTCAATAATTTTGTTGTTTTTCTTTTTCGTCTTTAAATAAAATTGTCTTTGAGAAAGAAATAAATTTGTCTCCATTTAATATATATTTATATATATATCCCCTTCTTAGTTAAAGTTATTTCAACGTATTGATTTTGACTTCTTGTATACATATAGAAATTAATTATTCCATAATTATGAATTTATCAAACTAATGATAGTTATCTATGCGATAATTATGATTATGATTCTATTTATTTATTTTTTTCTTAAAATAGTTAGGTTTCATTCTTATCAGTCAAAACAACTTTGATAACATGAGTTTTTTCCATCTCTTGCCGTTCTTCTCTCTGCTCACAGACGCCATCCTTTCTGTTCTTCTATCAACCAAGCGGGAAAATTAGGTGGGATTTTGAGAGAAAAGAGAGGAGTCCTAATTAGGACTCTTCCTAACCCAAACAAGATGGATGACAATATAAAAGGGAATCGGCTCTGTTCATCACAAGATCAACTTCTACTCTCTCTATTCAATATTCATTTCAAAGGGTCTGTTGCAAATTGCCTAAGTTTATATCTTTTTATTTTTTCTTTTAAGGTGTTTTCTTCATTTGACTTTTAGTTTTTTTCTTTTATCGAATTGCAGATTACAGGTGTTCTTCGTTCGATTTTCCGGTGTTCAATTTTCCAGGTATGTTTCTAGGTTATTGGTTGAATTTTTCTGTGTTTCGCTGCAATTGGTTGAATGTGTACTGGGTTATCTGTAGAGATTTTGCAATTACCTATTTCAGATAGTTGGATTGGTAATATCTGCTCAAAGGTATATCTCCACGCTCCTCACTATTAACATGGTTCACAACTTCCAAACAATCTCGATTCAATTGCAAATTTTGGTCTTTTATGATTTTTTTGTTCAAAATTTTGGTGGTTCTCATTTTCTGTTGTGTACCAGGGTAAAGTATCCCTATTTTTCAAGTTTCATTTTCCTTGTTATGAGTGTTCTGTCCCATTCCTTTCTTTTCTTTTTGGTGTTGCTGTTACTAGTTTGCAGTATGCCACAATATATTGTATGTGCTTTTGAAGACAGCAATGTTTCTTTTAACTTATAATTTTTTTTTTTCGCTTTCTGATCTGAAATTTATTTACATCTTATTGGGGGGCGGTTGGGGGAGCTTCCCTTTAGCTTAATGCTGGTAGTACTAAAAGATTTAGTAACATTACACTTGCTTGAATTACTTGGGGAAGGAACTGCTGTTGTTTTGTGTTGCTCATGTGAATGGACTACTGCATGTGGGATCATTTAGTCTTCTTTTGTATTAATTTGTATGTCAGATTCATAGAAGATATGAATTGAAGATTTCTAACATATGACTTGGGACACTAGTGCACACTTACCGTTTGTTTTTAACCCGATTGAGATACTGAACTTGTTTCTTGATTTGATTCGTTGATTAAGAGTCGCCGAATTGGCGAAACCTTTTTCTTATTCTTTTTGTGATAAAAGAACTGCAGATCATTGTACTCTTTTCTATATGAAGAATTATCTAGATTCCTTTTAGTATGTACATATATAGAGTACAGTATGAAGCTTTAAGGAAAACAGACTAAAGTACAATGTGTTTAAAAGAGGAATTGGTCATTTGGTCTTACTAAACTTGTGGGCAGTATTGGTCAATTATTATGTTATTTTGCTGGGCGGTATAATTAATTTTTTTTTTTGGGTCCATACATTTGTCTAAACTTTGAATAAGTTGTATTTTTTTTTTTTAACAAAAGATAGTTGTACTTCTACTAAACTTTGAATAAGTAGTTTGACTCTTTCTTGTTATGTAATGCAGATGATATTTCAAGCTCTACAAATCAAGGCTTCCTCTACCCCTGCTGAATTGAAGAGAAAGCGTGGAATAAAGACTGGAAAGGGTATGATTCAGATGATTGCTAGGAATAGCAACAAGAAGATGGAGATAATATTTGACCGGATGTATTGGGTCCTTATTACTGAATACATGTACAGTAAGTTCACTACCTCTATAGGGATTCAGGTTTGAAGTCGAGCTCCAGTATGTTACTATGGGTGGAATAAGATTCCAGTAGATATTAAGAAGACATTGAGAGAGGGATTAACAGTAAGTTATTTAATCAAATTGGTTTAATGTATAGTTAATATATTGTGTCCCTAACACTTTTGGATTATTTGAATCTTGATTAGGTACATTTTGATGTGGAAATAGAACATCCAAAAATTGTGAATTTTGTGAATAACTAGATGCGCTTGGCGTATACTCAATTCAAGTGGAAGTTGCATGATCACTACCGAAAATGTGAAACACCTGCTGAGGGATTAGCCATGCTTCCTCCACGGGATCTATGGCGTGAGAGATCGACAGAGGAGTGGCATTGGCTATGTGATAAACTCTACACTAATCCAAAATATATTGTATGTGTTCTCTATACCTACATTTTATGCTTGGATTAAAAATCTTAGAGTATATATTTTTGACTTCACATTATTTATAAAGGTAAAATGCAACAAGAATTCAGCTAGCCGAAGAAACAAAGGAGTATGAATCGTGGCGGAGCTGTGTCTTTCATTTAACATGCCTTGGAGGAGTTGTGCTAGACTTCTTGGAGGACGATTTGGGATTTATAAAGTCATTTTCAGTCATTTTTGGTTTAGGTTAGCTAGTTTTTTCTTTTTATTAGTTATTATTATTTTTGGGTAGAATTTTTGTAAGCTCTATTTGATTAATGAAAAATCTTGGATTATTATTAATATTTTTTTAATATTCAAATTATTTTGAAATTTTTAAATAAATAATTATTAAATGAGACAAAAAAATCCAGCCTCATGTAAAGTTATTTGCAACAAACAATGATTCTTTTGCATATGTTGCAAATCATTATATGCGACCTCACCTATTATTTTTATTAACAAATATTTAATCTTGCATTTTATATTTTCGACAACTACTATGCTGATTTGACATATCTTTATAAAGATATTGGCGACAATCCAGAGTTGTCGTAAAAATGCTTAATTTCTCGCTGAATTAAAAATGCGACGACTTTAGATTGTCTCAACCAGTTGTCGCCTAATGTGTTTTACTGATTGTCAAAAGCGACGAAATTACACAGTTGTCGTTTTTTCAATATGCCACGCAATTAGTTTCTCAACGAAATTATATGAGACAAACAAGAAGCCTCGCATATAATTTTCTACAACAAATACATATGTGTCACATATTGATATATGCAACAAAAATGAAACCTCGCAGTTATTTTTTGCAACAAAAAAAAGTCTCGCATATAAATTTTTGATAAAACATATAAACCTCGCAGACGGAATATGCAACGTAAACGAGGTCTCGTATATTATAAATTGTAGCAAACATAAAGTCTCGCTTATAGCATTCTGTAACGCACTCACTTGTCTCTCAAGATGTCATATGCGAGGAACGAATTGCGTCGCTTATTGAAAATGCAACAAACATCCAATCCCCGCATATGGAATATGCGACGTAAACGAAGCCTCGTATATTAAAAATAGTAACAAATATAAAGTCTCGCATATAGTTTTTTATAACACACTTGTGAGTCTCACAATTTGTGATATGCGAGGAACTAATTGCGTTGCATATTGAAAAAGTGACAATTGTGTAATTTCGTCGATTTTGACAATCAGTAAAACACATAAGGCGACAACTGGTTGCGACAACCCAAAGTTGTTGCATTTTTAATTCAGCGAGAAATTTAGACTTTTTACGACAACTTTGGGTTGTCGCCGATGACATTTTCTCTTGTAGTGACACAAGCTGCAAAGTATCCAGAATGGCGTGAAGCAATGGATCATGAGTTCAAAGCTTTGCAACAGGCAGGTACTTGGTTCTTAGTTCCACCATCCTCCTCAATGAATATTCTTCCTAATAAATGGGTATTCCGAATCAAGAAACGCTCCGATGGGAGTGTTGAGAGATATAAGGCCAGACTCGTCGCCAATGGCTTTCATCAGCAAGAGGGCCTTGATTATACTGAAACATTCAGTCCAGTTGTTAAACACTCCACAATTCGCCTCGTTCTTGCTCTTGCAGTCAGTCATCATTGGCCAATTCGACAGTTAGATGTGCAAAATGCGTTTCTCCATGGTTATCTCAATGAGGACGTCTATATGAAGCAACCTGTTGGCTTTGTCGATCCTACCTTCCCACTACATGTCTGTAAGCTCCGCCGTTCTTTATATGGTTTAAAACAGGCCCCTCGGGCTTGGTTTAGGTGCTTTTCGGATTACTTAGAAGAACTTGGCTTCCTGGAATCACGGGCTGACTACTCTATGTTCACATTCAATAATAGGCATCTATATCATTCTTCTCATTTATGTGGATGACATATTGATACGGGTAACAACTCTTCTCACATATCACACCTCATTCATAATCTCAACTCCTTTTTTCTATGAAAGATTTGGGCTCTGTTCATTACTTTCTTGGTATTGAGGCTGTCTATAATGGTGATCATTTGCATCTGACACAACATAAATACATTGTGGATTTGTTGAAAAAGACCAAGCTCCATGATTCTAGACCTTATCCTACACCTGTTTTATCTGGCAAAAAGCTTAGTGTCTATGATGGTGTCAAGTTAAAGGATCCTTCTGAATATCGAAGTATTGTTGGGGCTTTACAATACCTCACTCTCACTCGTCTTGATATTTGCTATGCTGTCAATCAAGTTTGTCAATTCATGCACTCACCAACTAATATTCATTGGGTGGCAGTCAAGAGAATCCTACGCTATTTGAAGTATACTCTTAATCATGGGTTAGTTTATCAACCAGGTTCTCACAAGTTAGTTGCTTATTCGGATGCCGATTATGCCGGTGATCCGGATGATCGTCATTCCACTGGTGGATTCTGTGTTTATCTTGGTCCTAACTTGATTTCTTGGAGCTCAAAGAAACATAAAACAGTCTCCCGGTCCAGTGCTGAAGCTGAGTATAGGCAGCTTGCCTACACAGCTGCTGAGTTGTCTTAGCTTCGATCTCTATTTCGTGATCTTAATGTATTTTTCTCATGTCCCCGGATCTGGTGTGATAATCTCAGCTCTATATCTTTGGCCTCCAATCCCGTCTTTCATTCCAGAACCAAGCATATAGAAGTTGATTACCATTATGTGAGGGATAAGGTTGTTCGACAAGAACTGGCAGTTTCCTATGTTTCTACTGCTGACCAAACAGCTGACATTTTCACCAAGGGCTTATCTACTCAGCGTTTCCAATTTCTTGCATCCAAGCTTCCAGTCCGTGCTCATCCTCTCAGCTTGCGGGGGAATGATAACCAAGAAAGATATAGCCCAGCTTGATAGTCCAGCTTGCAGGTCATTGCATTAATCAGTACTTCAATCTCCATTACTCTGAGAATCAATGACAGATCCTAAATCAAAGTTTATTGATTTTCTGATTGTTAACCGTTTCATTGATAGGAGCATTTTAATGCGACGTTTTACTTGTTTTTCCCTACATTTTCTGCGTTATTTCCTTAATAAAACCCTGTTTAGGAAAGTTTCCATTCTTTGATTGGGAAAGTTCCTATTTGTAGAAAGTTTCTATTTTTGTAGTTTCTATTTATCTTTTTTAGAAAGTTTCCCATTTTCAGTTTAGGAAAGTTGCCATTTTTCATTTTAGGAAAGTTTCTATTTTTCTTACTAGTTTCTATTTTCAGGACCTCCGAGCTAGAAAGTGGAAATGAACTCACAAATGGAAAGAGGAGCTTGCGATTGCCATGGGGAACAAAGATGAAGAACAATGAGCCACAGAAATGAGCAGAAATGAAGAAGAGAAGTTTTCCTGGTCCAACCAGGAAAACCTGCGAAAGGGAGGAAAGCCCACCAATGAAGTTTCCAACGTTACTATGAAAAAGAAATGGAAAAATAAAGTGTTGAGACGTTGGAAGATGACATGGCATAGAAGTGACGCATGGAGGCCCAAAAACTCTCAAGACTTGTTGGATTTTCGGCTAATTGGATAAAAGCCCACAAAGCCCATGGAACTAGGGTTTGTGACGCAAACCCTAGCCCTAAGATATTTTTGCCGTGTAATTGCAAGAGAGAAACAAGGAAGAGGCGTCCAAAAATCAGAAAATAAAGAAGAATTTTCTATGGAGATTTTCTAGGGCTATTTTTATGGAAATAAATCAAAGATAAACCCTAGAAGACTCCTAGCCGTCCAAGCCAAGAGGAAAAGAAGGAATGAGCCGTGCAAAGTAAAGATAAACCCTAGAGAATTTCGGCAAAGATTTATCTAGAGATTTTTGAGGAAGGAAAACTTGTGTGGAGACCAAAAAAGCTCAAAAGGAGTCTAGATTCATTCCTAGAATTCCTAAAGGAGTTTGGCCGAAATTGAACAAGAAAAATCAGAAATTATCTCAAGGAATTTCGGCAATATTTCTAGGGAATTAAAAGAGATTTTGTGATTGGTTGGACCACCTCAAGGGCTTATGTGGCAAGCAAGCATTGGAGGAAATTATGTGGAGTTATATATCAAGCACATGCCGTGAGGTTTCTTAGGGTTTTACACGGCTTGGAGACCTTATGGCCGTTCCCTATTCTCCTCTTCTCTCAACGTCAAGGAGTTCCTAGTTCCATTTTTACGTTTTATACTTTGAGAAAAATTCAGAAAACTCTCTAGCTTAGCCGTGCTCCTCTCCATCCTCTAGGGCAACCACGAAGTGCAAGCAAGGTCAAGGAAGAAGAAGACAAGCCGTGCATACCATCCACCCTCCACCTTGAAGATTGCTTTCGAAATTCAAGAAGAAACCACATCATCACTTCATTCATCTCATCTTCATCACGGTGTAATCCGATTCTCCTTGTACCTTTGCTTTGTATTTTCGTTGGTTTGCTTTAGTTGACACATATGTATGAACAAGTATTGTTTTCTGAAATTTATGATTATTATTGTTAATTTTCAGATTCATATATTGATTTATGGTTGCTTTTGTGTGAGTGTTTGATTAAATTTGCATGATAGAAATCGTTTGTATGATGATCTTGAATGGTTCGAAACATTTAGGTTTTTATGTGAATGTTGCTACGATTTTGAGAACATGAATCAACTTTTTGGTTTTGTGTTCTTAAATCAATAAGTAGTAAAGGTTTTTGTACAAAAACCGAAATTTAATCAAAGGAGATTGCAATTAGGTGAACTTTTTCATACTAAGTTGCACATTTGAATGATAGCCTTTCTAGATGCTTAATGCGTTAAACATGTTATGATTAACTAGCTTTCTAGGGTTTGATTGCATGTTTGATAGGATTAATCTAGGTGCTTTCACTTAGGTTAATTAGCGTTGAAAGTAAAATATGGGAAATTGTTTGCTTAGAACGTTTCACATGATCAATTCCTCTTGCATGACTATGATGAACAATGATGAACTTGAATTAACTTTGATTATAAATTCCGATTTGATCTTGTTCGTGCATTTCATTTGTTTTTTAGTTTTTTGCATTTTAATTGTTTTTGTTAGCTTAGATTTTATTTTCGAAATAGAAAACCAAAAACCAAAAAAATCCCCCCTTTTCGTAATATGTATATATTTTGTTATATTTTTGTGAATATTATACTTTGTTTTAATTTTAATTGTTTAATTGTTTGACAATGACAGGTGTACCCTCAATCCCCGGAATAGAACGATCCCTATTTACTTTATATTACTAATGACATTTCAGGGTTAAATTGGTCGCTTCCTAAAAGCGACATCAATTTTTGGCGCCGTTTCCGGGGATTGAAAAATCACTTGTTAAATATGTGAATAATATATTTGTTTTGTTTATATTGTGACCGAAAAAAAAAAAAAAATTTTACTTGTTAATTATTTTGTAATTGTCGAAAATTAGTTAATTAATTGCTTAGGTTGTTATTTTTATTGTTGAACACAAGTTAATTGTAGGTTGTAAATTAAAGAAGGAATAGGTGAAGTCGTGTTTATTAATATTGGCCTAAACCCCTTATTGGTGCCTAGTTCAGGTCCCTTAAGGTTGAGGGCGGCCTTTATTAACATTCATTGAACTGTCTTCACACTTAGGACCTTTTTCATTCAAGTAAGTATAGCCTATGTGGGATGGTGTCTAGGAAAGGGGACAACGCTCATGACAGGTTCTTGAATCCAGAAGTGCATGCAAATGGGCCTAAACCACTATGTGGGAGTAGCTCATGCCAAAATGGATTCTACCTCTTGTGGTCGCCCTCCCCTACCTGGCCATTTCAGTAAGGTTGCCCAAAGGATGTAGGAGGGACTTTGTGTCTAGACGATTATACTTGGGCCGCACGTCCTCTTGATTTACCGCTTGGAATTGAATTTGAAATCAATGATATATATAACAAAGGAGAATATTGTGATTCACTAAGGTATATTGGCTTAAACATAGTCTTGAGAAGGGTAGCTGTTTCAGTCCCATTGCACATCGAGACTCCCTGTTCCCGTACCTAAGTGTTGAAAATAATTGTAAAGAAAAGGAAATAATAGAGCTATTTGTAATTAATTTCGTAAAAAAAAAAAAAAAAAAAAAAAGGGAAAAGAAGAAAAAGAAAAAAAAATTTGTGACGTTTGTTTGTTGTTTGTTTGAAAGATTTTGTAAAATGTGTCTAATCTTGTTAAACAAAAGAAATGTAAAGAATTAATTATAAATATTGTTAAAATTTTGATTATTATAAGTGTGTAAAATCGTATGAGTAGATAAGGGCCCTTTTGTTAATATTGGCCTTAACCCTTCATTGGTGCCTTTCTAAGGTCTTATGAAGTTGAGGGCGGCTTTTATTAACATTTGGAGAACTGTCTAACACATGAGTTCTTTTCAAGCTGAGTAAGGGGCACATAGGTGGTGTCTTAGGTTGAGACCCTGGGTGATGGGTTCAAATTGGATCTCAGAGATACTATAGACCGTGCGTAAACCACTATGTGGGAGTAGCCGATAGGGGCCTAAACCTCAATGAGGGAGTAGCCTCCGTAGTGTCACCAAAATGAGTCCTCCCTCTCACTTACCTCTTAATCTGGCCATCTAGCCTTCTGAAACAAAGGAAAGTGACTTATGTCTAGGCGACTATCCCTAGATCGTAGCTCACCAATAGTAGTGGTTTCTATTGGGCTCGACTTACAACTTATAATCAATTGAGATATTAACTTTATTTTGTAAAGATAATAAGATACTTGAACATAACCTTCACTTGTAAATTGTGTGTTTTATTTGTGACAAGATTGTGGATGATTTGTAATTTATACTTCTCTTTATACTTGTATAAATCATAAATAGTAAAGTCGTGAATAGTAACTTGTGAATAGTGATTCGTGAATAGTAAAGTTGATGTATAAATCACTAATTTGTAATTAGTTTACTTTATACTTTGCTAACTTCTTTGAATTCTGATGATGTTCAGGAATCCTATGAATGACCGAGCCTTTTGGACCCTCCAAAATAAAGGAAATTGAAGCAAGGCTCACTCGTTTGAAGGGTCCTTCACTCCTTGAGTTCACAAGTCCTTCTCCTTCAACATACAGAGAGTACACATTTAACGATCAAGGGAAGAGGACTTACTGTTCTGAGGAGTCTACATCACCTACACCATCTCCATCTCCTCCTTCACGTTCACCTTCACCTGTGGTTTCGTCCAATTCTACACCACCATCTTCACCACCACCTGAAGAAGTCCAAGAAGAGAGAATGGCATCCATTAGGGAACTTTCCACCGCAACTGTTGAAGGAGGACCTCCTTCAGGCATCATCTACCCTGCCCCTGCAGCTGGAAGACAAGCCGAGTTTGAGCTTAAGAGTGGACTATTGCACAAACTCCCTATCTTCCATGGACTTAATATGGAGGATGCCAACAAGCACATTCGAGAATTTCAATCTGTTTGTGCAAACATGCAACCACAAGGGGCAGATGAGAATCTTCTGAAGATGAGAGCATTTCCATTCTCTCTAGCTGATAGAGCCAAGGACTGGCTATATGAACTTCCTGCAGGACGTATCACTTCATGGGAGACAATGAGAAAGGCCTTCTTGGAGAAATACTTCCCAGCTTCTAAGGTCATCACACTTAGGAAGAAGCTCAGTGGAATAGAGCAAGCCCATGATGAGTCCTATGCTGCCTACTATGAGAGGTTCAATTCCTTACTTGCACAATGTCCTCAACATCAGATGAAGGATGAGACCCTACTCACATGTTTCTACGAAGGACTCTTACCTTTGGAAAGGCAAATGTTGGATGCTGCAGCTGGAGGAGCCTTTGTGGATAAGTCACCTGCAGTTGGGAAGGAACTGATAGCTAATCGTGCCCTAAACACCCAACAATATGAGGGGATAGGACACTCTACTCGTAGAGTACATGAGATAAGCAAGAATACTGCCATTGAGGATCAACTGAATAAGCTTACTCTCCTCATGAACCAAGTGGTAAGTTCCAAGGGACCAAGTGCAACCATAGCTTGTGGAGTATGCTCTATGCAAGGGCATGTTACAGATCAATGCCCTCAACTCAATGAGAATGGAGGATGGGAATCTGCGAATGCTATTGGAGGGTATCAAGGAGGATATCAAGGAGGACCTCAACGTCCTAGACATGACCCTTACTCCAATACTTACAACCCAGGATGGAGGGACCATCCCAATTTCAAGTGGACCAACAATGACAACGTTCAGAATCCTCTTGGTGGGAATTTCCAACGTCCACAAGGGCCTTCATTCCAAGGATCATCTTATCAAAGGCCCTACATGCCTCCCCCACAGAACTCTGGACCTTCAATGTCTCACTATGACAAAACGTTGGAAGCCTTGACTAGTTCTACACAAGCCTTGACAAATTCCACTCAAGCTTTGATTCAAGGACAACAGACCCACACCAAGGACATTGCAGAGCTAAAGAAGCAAATGGGTCAAGTAGTGGATTTCATGAGCAAGATCCACGAAACTGGAAAGCTCCCTAGTAACACCATACCTAACCCTAATGTGGAGAATGCATCAGTTGTTACTACAAGGAGTGGAAGAATGTTCATGGATCAACCAAAAGGGTCAAAGAAGGCCCAAGTGAGCATAGAGATTGAGGAAGACCGAGAACCCACCAAGTTGGGTATTGAGAAGGACCCTGCAACGTCCAAAGAAGAAACCAAGGCATCCTCACCATCCAGGCACAAAAAGGAAATACAAAAGGTAGTCATTCTAACTTAACAAATTCGGTTATTGCTAACCCTTCTTCTTCTTGCATGCCCTTCCCACGCAGGTTTGCCCAATCTAAGAAGGATGAAAGCGACCAAGCTATCTTGGAAACTTTCAAGAAGGTGCAAGTCAACCTACCCCTCCTAGAGGCCATCAAGCAAGTCCCTAAGTATGCCAAGTTCCTCAAAGAGCTTTGCACTACTAGGAGAGTAAACCGTGAAAAAGAGGTGGTAAAGGTAAGTGAGAATGTCTCTGCCCTAATTCAGAGGAAGATTCCTCCAAAGTGTAAGGATCCTGGAAGCTTTACCATTCCTTGTACTATTGGTAATTCTAGATTTAAGAATGCCATGCTAGACCTAGGAGCATCTGTTAATGTTATGCCCTACTCTGTTTATGAAACCCTAGGTCTAGGGGAACTTAAATCTGACAATGTTATCATTCAATTAGCTGATAGATCCAATGCCTACCCTAGAGGTTTGTTGGAGGATGTGCTTGTACAAGTTAACCCATCTATCTTCCCAGCAAATTTTTATGTTTTAGAAATGGAGGACTCCCCTGTGAGTTCCACTCCATTACTTTTGGGACGTCCTTTCTTAAGGACAGCTAGGACGAAGATTGATGTGTATGAAGGGTCTCACAATGGAGTTCGATGGTGACATTATGGCTTTAACATTTTTGAAGCCATGAGGTATCCCCTAGAGGTTCATGATTGTTTTTCTACTGATATTTTGGATGAACTTGCGCAGAAAATGTTTGACATTATGCATGAGGATACCTTAGTCACCACCCTTAGGCTATACAAAGGAAGGAGTCACCATTTCAGAGGACAAGTTGAAAGACACTTGTGAGGAGAAAATCATTGAAAACGTCTCCTTCCTTGAGGCATCTCCTATATAGGTAAGTCTGTTTCTCCCTTGTCCATTTCGTTATCACTAACAAGACTTTACCTTCAGTGGTCCAGGGCCCCAGAACTTGAGCTAAAACCTCTTCCAGACATTTGAAGTATGTCTACTTAGGGGACAAGGAGACCTTACCAGTGATTGTGTCCTCTGCACTAACGACTCCACAAGAAGAGAAGTTGGTGGAAATGTTGAAGCAACACAAGACCGCCATAGGATGGACATTGGCGGACATCAAGGGAATCAGCCCTACAACTTGCGTCCATAGGATACTTCTGGAGGAGGGGTCTAAACCCACTAGAGAGGCTCAACGCCGTCTCAACCCTCCAATGATGGAAGTTGTGAAGAAGGAGGTTATCAAACTCCTTGATTGTGGGGTAATCTACCCTATTTCTGACTCCAAGTGGGTCTCCTCAGTTCAGGTCGTGCCCAAGAAGTCTGGGATCACTGTGGTGAAGAATGCTGATAACGAACTGGTGCCCCAAAGGACAGTCACGGGCCACAGAGTGTGCATTGATTATAGGAGGCTCAACGCAACCACAAGGAAAGATCACTTTCCTCTGCCATTCATTGATCAGATGCTTGAGCGCCTAGCTGGACATGACTACTATTGCTTTCTAGATGGATACTCTGGTTACAACCAGATTGCAATTGCAAATGAAGACCAAGAAAAGACAACCTTCACTTGCCCCTTTGGAACATTTGCCTACAGACGTATGCCCTTCGGACTTTGCAACGCTCCAGGTACGTTTCAAAGATGTATGGTAAGTATCTTTTCAGACTATATTGAGAAAATCATAGAGGTATTCATGGATGACTTTTCAGTTTTTGGAAAGAATTTTGATGATTGTCTTAATAATCTGGAGATAATTTTGAAACGTTGCATGGAAACTAACCTTGTACTTAATTGGGAAAAATGCCATTTTATGGTTCAACAAGGGATAGTTCTAGGACATATTGTCTCTGCTAGGGGTATAGAGGTTGATAAGGCCAAGGTGGATATTGTGCGTCACTTACCCTCTCCCACTTCTGTGAGAGAGATTCGTTCCTTCCTTGGTCATGCAGGTTTTTATAGGAGGTTCATCAAGGACTTCTCTAAGGTTTCAAGACCCTTATGTCAACTACTCCAGAAGGATGTGCCCTTTCACTTTGACAAGGAGTGTCAAGAAGCTTTTGACAAGCTTAAGGAGTTGTTGACGTCTGCCCCCATCATGTTACCTCCGGATTGGTCCTTGCCCTTTGAGTTGATGTGTGATGCCTCTGACTATGCAGTTGGAGCTGTTTTGGGGCAAAGGAAGGACAAGCTACCCTATGCCATCTACTACGCCTCAAGGACTCTCAATGATGCACAAATGAACTATTCCACCACAGAGAAAGAGCTCCTTGCAGTTGTCTTTGCCCTTGAAAAGTTTCGCTCTTACTTACTTGGTACGAAAGTTACTATCTTTACTGACCATGCAGCTTTAAAATACTTGATGACCAAGAAGGAGGCGAAACCAAGGCTTATCAGATGGATCCTACTCTTGCAAGAGTTTGATGTAGAAATCAAGGACAAGAAGGGTAGTGAAAACGTGGTAGCTGACCATTTGAGTCGCTTGGTGCATGAAGAAGATCATCTCCCTTTGGTGGAGACATTTCCAGATGAGCAGCTCTTTGGACTTCAGGTAAGTGAACCATGGTATGCAGATATTGTGAACTATATTGTGTCTAGAAAGATTCCTGATACCATGTCACGTGCTCATAAGGATAGGCTAAAGAAAATTGTTAAGCAATATGTTTGGGATGAACCTTATTTATGGAAATATTGCCCTGATCAACTGATTAGGAGATGTGTGCCTGAACATGAACAAACTGCCATACTTTCTTTTTGCCATTCTAAAGCATGTGGGGGACACTTTGGGTCTAAGAAGACCGCATTTAAGGTATTAGAGTCTGGGTTCTATTGGCCAACATTGTTTAGGGATGCACATGCCTATTGTATAACTTGTGATAAGTGCCAAAGAACAGGAAACCTAGGTCCTAGAGATCAAATGCCCTTGACTAATATCATAACTGTGGAAATCTTTGATGTCTGGGGTATAGATTTCATGGGACCTTTCCCTTCATCTTTTGGGTTTCTCTATATCTTACTTGCAGTGGACTATGTTTCCAAATGGGTGGAAGCAAAGGCCACTAGAACTAATGACTCTAAGGTTGTTGCAGATTTTATCAAGTCTAACATCTTTAGCAGGTTTGGAATGCCTAGAGTTCTCATTAGTGATGGAGGGTCCCATTTTTGCAATCGGACGATTGAGGCTCTTTTGAAGAGATATGATGTCACACATAAGGTTTCTACACCTTATCACCCACAAACTAGTGGGCAGGCTGAGGTCTCTAATCGTCAGATTAAAGGGATATTGGAGAAGACTGTGAACCCCAACATGAAGGACTGGTCCTTGCGTTTAGAGGATGCTCTGTGGGCCTACAGAACTGCATACAAAACTCCCATAGGTATGTCACCATATCGAATTATCAGGAACATGAAGCACTTCTGTTAGAGTGAGTACCTTTCCAGATGTCAACTTGAGTGTCACATTTCCTTGTCCCTCAACCCCTGAAGTAGAGGAATTTCCCATAAAGAGATGCTCTCCATGTTCCACTGCTTCATATGTAGCAAACATCTTCTTGTCAAAACAAATGTGGCTTGTAGCCCCAGTGTCTGATAACCAAGAAAGATATAGCCCAGCTTGATAGTCCAGCTTGCAGGTCATTGCATTAATCAGTACTTCAATCTCCATTACTCTGAGAATCAATGACAGATCCTAAATCAAAGTATATTGATTTTCTGATTGTTAACCGTTTCATGTATCTACTTTCAAACCAATATATTCTGTAAATCACACAATTAGTTCTTACCTTAGATAGCCTACAATCCTTGTATAAATCCAAGCTTTGTACTGTAAAGTATAACAAAGACAAATAGATTATTCCAATCTTTTCCTCTGTTCTTTATGGTATCAAGAGCCTAATTTATATAATTTTTTTCTCATTCTCCGGTCCCATGGCCTCCTCATCCTCCACTGAGAATACTCCTTCTGTTTCCAACTTCCTCACAATTAAGCTTGACCGAACAAACTATCCCCTATGGCTTGCCCAGATCACCCCATTCTGAAAAGTAGGAAACTGTGGGGTTTTGTTGATGGTACCAATCTGTGTCCCCTTGCTTCCTAAAAGACAAAGCAGACAGCTCACGGATCAAGTTAATCCGGACTTCGAGCCTTGGATTCTCCAAGATCAAATGGTCCTCAGTTGGATCAATGGTTCTCTCACTCCCAAAGTCCTCTCAACTGTCGCACGCTCCACCTCTTCTCATGCTACGTGGAGTGCATTAGCTACCCGGTTTGCTTCTCAATCACAACACCGTGTTCTTCAACTCCGAGCCGACCTCCTTCGCACCACTAGAGGTACTATGTCTATCTCAGATTACCTGGACAAACTCAATTCCATTGCAGACAACTTGGCCCTTGCCGGTTCTCCTGTTCCTGATACGGACCTTGTCAACATTGTCATGACCAATGTTGGTCCTCTATACGAAACAACAGTCAGCTCCGCTCAAGCCCGTGATTCTCCTATCACGTATGAAGCCCTTGAAGCTCTCCTCCTTAGTGCGGAACGCCGCGTCTCTGAATATGCTCATCCTGTTGCTACCGAAGGAATCCATGCCCTTCATGCCACTCAATCTAGGGGACGAGGTCGGAACTCATTCACCTCTGGACATGGGGGTTCCAACCGTGGAGGATCGCATTCTCATGGATTCACAAATTCCGGTACTGCTCATTCTCGAGGGCGTGGTACGTTCTCTCTTTCTCGTGGCTCCTCTGGGTCTCGTAGATCTTCCATCTTGGGTCCAGCCCCAGGTACCACTACCAACAATGGCAACTCCTTCTTCAATACTGGTCGCATTCAATGTCAGATCTGCTCTCGCCCAGGCCACTCTGCTATTGACTGTTTCAACCGTCTCAATTTGTCTTATGAAGGTCGTGTCCCATCTTCTCGGCTAAATGCCATGACTGCTCATCACTCTCCTTCTGAAGAAACATGGTTGACAGACACCTGGGCCAATTCTCATGTGACACCAAACCTAGGTAATATTGATTCTCCTAAATCTTATAAAGGTCTTGATAATCTTGGTGGAATTAATTCTGATTCTGGATTGTCTATTAAACACATTGGCTCGTCTAAGCTTAATTCTTCCTCTTCCTCTTTTCATCTCAATGATATTCTTCATTGTCCCTCTGCATCTACTAATCTCCTCTCAGTCTACAAATTCACTATTGATAATCATTGTTATTTTATCTTCTATCCTAATTATTTCTGTGTTAAGGATCTGAAGACGGGGAAGATGCTCTACCACGGGAAGAGTGAAAATGGCCTTTTTCCATTCCGATTTCCTTCAAAAACATCCAAAGTCTCTAGTTCATTGGCTTATGTTGGCTCTCGTGTCTCCGCTGAAACTTGGCATTCTTGCCTTGGTCATGCTTCTTCTACTATAGTATCTAAAGTATTATCTAATAAAGCTGTTCCAGTATTGGGATCAAGCAACTTCTCTTTTTGTCAATCATGTCCATTAGGGAAAAGTACAAAACTTCCCTATCAATTATCAAATTCTGTTTCCAATTTCCCATTAGAATTAATACATTCAGATGTTTGGTGCTCCTCTCTCTTATCTCATCAAGGTTTTAAATATTATTTACTCTTTGTCGATGACTATTCCCGATACGCTTGGATATATCCAATGAAACAAAAGAGTGAAGTTTTCCAATTATTTATCACCTTTCGTACTCACGTTGAAAAATTATTTAATCGTCCTATCAAAATACTTCAGTGTGATGAAGGCGGTGAGTACAAGAGTCATATTTTTCAATCCTATTTATCCACTAATGGAATCTTCCAAAGATTTTCTTGTCCAAAACACCCTGAACAAAACGGTTTGGCTGAACGAAAGCATCGCCATATTGTTGATACTGGACTCACTCTTTTGGCCCATGCACATATGCCATCCACGTATTGGGTTGACTCGTTCAATACGGCAGTGTATATCATCAATCGTCTTCCATCCCGAGTTCTTCACTATGCCTCTCCCTATGAACAACTTTTTCATCGTGTGCCTCAATATCACTCTTTAAAGGTCTTTGGTTGTGCTTGTTTTCCTTATCTTCGTCCCTATAACTCTTCAAAATTACAGTTAAGGTCCAAACGTTGTGTGTTCTTGGGTTATTCACTCAATCATCAAGGATATCGTTGTTTTGATCCTTCTTCAGGTCGTGTTTATTTGTCTCGTCATGTGTTATTTGATGAGTCCAGCTTTCCATTTACCGAACCTGCTCTCACTTCAAACTCCTCCATTGATTCCTCAACAGATCAATCCATAATAATTTTTGGCCCATTATCAGGCCCAAGCCCATCTCACACTCCAAGTCCTTCTCCTTCTCCTTCTCCACGTATATCTGCTTCTCAACGTCAATCTCACTCTCCTTCCCCATCTGCTGCAAACGTTGCTCCTCCTCCAACCCATGACCGTCCACCACCCACACCATCTTTGCAAGTTTATACTCGCAACCCACAACTCCCAGTTCTTACTTTTGGTGATTCTTCTCAATCCCAATCTCCAACTTCCTCTCCTCTCCCAAATCAGAGTATTCCCACATTGATTTCGCCCTCCTCTCCCCAGACAGATGCATCACCAATTACCCACACCGATCCCCTTTCGTCCACCTCCCTCCCTACTGACAATCCGATTCCACCATTATTATCCTCTCCTTTGGTGTCACAGGTGCAAGATCATGGAGGCATCGTAACTCGCAGCAAACATGGAATTAGCAAGCCCAATCCCAAATATGCTATGCACTCCACTCTCCTCGCTCTTCCTCTTGAGCCTACTTGTTATACACAAGCTGCAAAGTATCCAGAATGGCGTGAAGCAATGGATCATGAGTTCAAAGCTTTGCAACAGGCAGGTACTTGGTTCTTAGTTCCACCATCCTCCTCAATGAATATTCTTCCTAATAAATGGGTATTCCGAATCAAGAAACGCTCCGATGGGAGTGTTGAGAGATATAAGGCCAGACTCGTCGCCAATGGCTTTCATCAGCAAGAGGGCCTTGATTATACTGAAACATTCAGTCCAGTTGTTAAACACTCCACAATTCGCCTCGTTCTTGCTCTTGCAGTCAGTCATCGTTGGCCAATTCGACAGTTAGATGTGCAAAATGCGTTTCTCCATGGTTATCTCAATGAGGACGTCTATATGAAGCAACCTGTTGGCTTTGTCGATCCTACCTTCCCACTACATGTCTGTAAGCTCCGCCGTTCTTTATATGGTTTAAAACAGGCCCCTCGGGCTTGGTTTAGGTGCTTTTCGGATTACTTAGAAGAACTTGGCTTCCTGGAATCACGGGCTGACTACTCTATGTTCACATTCAATAATAGAGGCATCTATATCATTCTTCTCATTTATGTGGATGACATATTGATCACGGGTAACAACTCTTCTCACATATCACACCTCATTCATAATCTCAACTCCTTATTTTCTATGAAAGATTTGGGCTCTGTTCATTACTTTCTTGGTATTGAGGCTGTCTATAATGGTGATCATTTGCATCTGACACAACATAAATACATTGTGGATTTGTTGAAAAAGACCAAGCTCCATGATTCTAGACCTTATCCTACACCTGTTTTATCTGGCAAAAAGCTTAGTGTCTATGATGGTGTCAAGTTAAAGGATCCTTCTGAATATCGAAGTATTGTTGGGGCTTTACAATACCTCACTCTCACTCGTCCTGATATTTGCTATGCTGTCAATCAAGTTTGTCAATTCATGCACTCACCAACTAATATTCATTAGGTGGCAGTCAAGAGAATCCTACGCTATTTGAAGTATACTCTTAATCATGGGTTAGTTTATCAGCCAGGTTCTCACAAGTTAGTTGCTTATTCGGATGCCGATTATGCCGGTGATCCGGATGATCGTCATTCCACTGGTGGATTTTGTGTTTATCTTGGTCCTAACTTGATTTCTTGGAGCTCAAAGAAACATAAAACAGTCTCCCGGTCCAGTGCTGAAGCTGAGTATAGGCAGCTTGCCTACACAGCTGCTGAGTTGTCTTTGGCTTCTCTATTTCGTGATCTTAATGTATTTTCTCATGTCCCCGGATCTGGGTGATAAATCTCAGCTCTATATCTTTGGCCTCCAATCCCGTCTTTCATTCCAGAACCAAGCATATAGAAGTTGATTACCATTATGTGAGGGATAAGGTTGTTCGACAAGAACTGGCAGTTTCCTATGTTTCTACTGCTGACCAAACAGCTGACATTTTCACCAAGGGCTTATCTACTCAGCGTTTCCAATTTCTTGCATCCAAGCTTCCAGTCCGTGCTCATCCTCTCAGCTTGCGGGGGAATGATAACCAAGAAAGATATAGCCCAGCTTGATAGTCCAGCTTGCAGGTCATTGCATTAATCAGTACTTGAATCTCCATTACTCTGAGAATCAATGACAGATCCTAAATCAAAGTATATTGATTTTCTGATTGTTAACCGTTTCATGTATCTACTTTCAAACCAATATATTCTGTAAATCACACAATTAGTTCTTACCTTAGATAGCCTACAATCCTTGTATAAATCCAAGCTTTGTACTGTAAAAGTATAACAAAGACAAATAGATTATTCCAATCTTTTCCTCTGTTCTTTAGTGTCTACCCACCAATCATCACTGCTGGTCATCATATTTACTTCAGAGATCACAGCTGACAAATTGATATCAGATATTCCACATGAGAGTTTGTCCTCTTCGGCTATATGAACCTCCTTGGCCTTGCCTTTATATTTCTTGTAATTGTTTTTCTTTCCTTTACGGCTGCGACAATCAGAAGCTCTATGCCCAGGGTATCAAGAAACAAACTAGTAAGCCAAAACCTATATTAATGTAACTTACTAGTAATATGGGTATAAAGAAACAAACTAGTAAGCCAAAACCTATATTAATGTAACTTACTAGAAACTATCACAACTAGTTTAGATTACAGCAATAGGATAACTAAGAGCATGCTTTCGTCTTAAGATTGTTGGAAAAATTGAAAAGAAATATTGCTGCAATTATACTCTATATCAAATCACATAGAGAACAAATAGAAAAATTAAGACAAACCTTTTACTGATACTAATCGAGGTTAGAACTTGGTTCTATTTCCTTAAGACGAAATTGCCTCCCTCGTCGGTGCTTGAAGGGTAATTGGAATCGTCTCCCAGGAATTCAATGATTAACTTTTTCTAGAAGAAGCACAGCAATCTAGAAAACGGACGAACACAAATTGTGTGGTACTCTCTTTTTATGCTAGAATGGTTTTAGGAGAAACTTTTGATGGAAAGGAATTCCAAGATCGATTGATTGTAGAAAGATGAAATTGATGCTTGTTTTATAGGAGTCAAATGTCTGTTCGTGAAAGAACGTGTTTACTGATTTAAATGCATCAGTTGCATTGTTTCAGTAGAACTCTTTCATCAGATATGTTGTAACTTCTTGATGACAGTTACAAGATATTTAACTGCCTATAATTTCCATTCAAATAAAATTAAATATTTAATAAATAAATATTTAAATTTCTAACATCTAACATGAACCCAAGACCATTCAGCTTTGAGAAAGATTGTAGCTTACTTAAGTCTTTCATTTTTGTGCTTATGGTACACTAAGAAGTATGAATTAGGTTAGTTCAATCACTTCCCATTTCATTACACCTAGGTTTGTTTTATTTAATCTCAATATGGGTATGAGCTATTAAACACCACAGAAACTAAACAGAGATTTCTTAGTTCTGTGTTACCTAGATCTCTATCCTTTAGAGGCCCAATTATCCGTCTATTTTTCAAAGTTCTCTGTTACCTATAATTCTCAATGCATGCATGCCTGCAGAAATTACTTATTATGCTTTAGAGGGAATGTGAGACAAATGGTTAATTTTCTATTTCTGCTTTTTGATGGTCATATGATATATGTACCGGTTATGCAGGTTTCTAAATTTTGTTTCTATTGACCAGCAATTCAAGTTTTTTAAGAGTATCAAGGATTTGTTATGTTAATCATGAAAAAGATTAGTCTATTCAAGATTTTCGTATAATTATTTGTAGATGACGCTCGTAAAACAATCAAGTCAATTCAACTTTTGTTTCGTGCAATACAATCATGAGCTTGTTATTTGTTGTATGTGAAGAAGTATTAATTTTTGAACTAAATTCAGTTTACTCCCTCTGATTTCTAATTTTTTTTTAATTACGATGATTCCTACACTTCTAATTTGTTATTTGTATCATCCGCCTTCAAATTTCAAATTTGGCTCTAATCATTACATCATTTGTTGATTTGAAGCAAACATAGGGCTCTACTTTTCAGATTTTGACCCTATAAGAAGGGTAAAATGGGTATTGTGTATATAAGATGATCACAGAAAAGAAAAACAGATTTCCACCTATACATGCTATTTTGCTATTATCAAAATCAAAATTATTAATTACCACAGTAGTAATAGGGAAAAAAATACAAACAGTACCCTACCTATGGCCCACTAGTAACTTCAGTATCCAAATTTTCAAAACTATCACTTTGGTACCCAGGTTATCTAGCCCGACCCAACTTTAGTACCTAAAACACTGTTTGCCGTTACGGTGTTAGCCACCTGGCAAACTTTGAAGGGTATTATGGTCCCTTCACTGTTCGTCTTCTTCTTCCTCACACTCTCTTCGTGACCAAAACCCGGTCGCCGTCTGCAGTTCAAAACCGTCCCCGAAGCCGTCGCATCTTCCAGAAAAAGAGAAGTCACAGCGAATCCCACCACCAATCAAGGCCCTAACTCCGATCCTCACAGCCTGGGAAACATCAAACAACATCAATCCAAATCTTTGGAATTTCATTTCCCATCTTCATAGTGTGAGTGAGTCTCAGAGAGAGAGAGGCATCGGGAGCTTGGCCGAGAGAACCACAAAGCCGTCGAGAGCTTCACTCGGCAGCGCCTCCAGGTCTGAAAAACCTAGCTGAGATTCACCTCATTCTTATCTGAAAAACCTCTAAGTTGCATAATTCTCAGTATGTAGAGCTGCAATCGCAACAAACACGAAATCTCTTTGCGAAAAGCAAATATCTCAAATCAAATCCTTCATAAAAATGATGAACAAATAAACATTAATTTACACTAACACAACCAAATTAAGCAACAATTCAACACACATTGAATCAAATTACTCAAATTGAAGTTCAATCGAAAGTCAAGCATACCATCTGAATCTTCATCATCATCAGAGAGAGGGAAATCGAGCCAAGTCTCGGGATGCATAGAAACATTTCTCACGAACGCAAGAACCTCCGGCATCACACCGAGAGCCAGCCCAGCCACCTCGGCCTCTTCCTCCGATCCAAACTGAAGCAAATTCGAAGCGATCTTAGTGAACTCCGAAACCGCCATATTGCTCGAAAGCTTCGAGATCCCTCTCTTGAACTTTCCGCCGATCTCCGCGAAATCGCTCCGGATTCCGGCGATCACGTCCTCCTCGGAGAGCTCCGGATCGGACGGCTCTCCCTGCTCGGCGGGTTTCGGAGCGGCCGCATTGGGCGGCGGGGCGAGAAACGAGGCGACGCCCCAGAACTGGCGGGACAGGGTTTTGGTGAGCTCTTGAATTTTCGCGGCAGGGGTTGCGGGGGGGGGGGGGGGGGGGGAGGCGCGGGTCTTGGTCGTTGATAATGGTTAGAGAGAGAGAGAGAGAGAGAGCGAAGAAGAGGTAAAAAAAAAATAATATATATAAATAATGAATTAAATATGAAAAGACACAATTACCCTTCAATATATGTCACTTGTCAGAAGTCGTTACTGAGTTAACGGCTCCAGGTACTAAAGTTGGGTGGGGCTAGATAACCTGGGTACCAAAGTGATAGTTTTGAAAACTTGGGTACTGAAATTACTAGTGGGCCATAGATTGGGTACTGTTTGTATTTTTTTCCCGTAGTAATATTACTACTCTTTTTTTCTTTTTCTTTTTTTTTTGAGAAAAAGTAATATTACTACTCTAATCATCACTAAGTTCATCATCAATACCAGTGACGTGCATCCTAGCCTACTCTTGCTTAGCCCACTAGACAATTTTCTGAACTTCTCTACTGATCTTCTCTTTTTTCATCGCCTTCATTATCATCATCATCTTGCTTTGCTCTTTCTTCTAAAAACTTCCCAAATCCGATCAGACCAAGGCCACCACCAATGCCCCCATTTTCCTTGCTCTTTCTTTGAGACGAAGCACTTTTTGTCTTTGGAGAATACCGGAAGCATCCGGCTTTCCTCGGCGGTGAAGAAGAATCATCCCTCAACAAATTGCAAGAACCCAACGGAGAAGACAACCACCCAGATTTCGATTTCGATTTAGAACAATGCTTCTTGTCAGAAACTCTCTTGGTCGGTGAGGAAATTTCACTCTCCGGAGATGAATTCGAGTGAGACGAAACCGATCTACGTTTCTGTTTCGGGTTCAAACCCCTCTTTAACGACAACGAAATTCCCTTTTCCGGTGAGAACTTCGACGATTCCAAAGGCGGTGGCTCACACCCAGATTGTGATTTCTGATTAAGAACCTTTTTCTCATCTGGGTTTTCAGCTTGAGCCAAATTATGGCGGAACGAAGCGGTGAGACCGATCCATCATCAAGAACGATACTGTGAGGTGTGAGACCGGATTTTTCACAGTAGCTCTTCCACCACCAAAGCCACCAGTCCATCCAGTCCACACCCAGCACACCCCGACCCAATCGGATCTCTGATTCTGTCCTCTCCTCTCTGTTTAAGAACGGCTGAATCGAAATGAGCCCCAGCACCCTCACCTTCTTGAACTCGCTCTCTCCCGCCATGAAGCACCGGCTGACGTCAACACAACTCAAAGTGTCGTCATTCTGATAGTTGTCCTCGATGAATTTCAAGCAGTCGAGGGCGTTGCGGGGCTAGGAGGTGAACTTGATCTCAATCATCTCTGGTCGAATCGGGAGCTACGGGAGGAGCTGTGGATAAAGGCGAAGCCTATAAGGAAAGAGAGGGTTTTGAGGTCTCTCTGCAAAATCAGTCCAAAATTGGGCAGTGATGGCAGAGCTCAAGTCGTTCCAGACTTGAGAAGGTTAGATAGATCACCCCTGGGGTAGTTTGGACTTTCTGTCCAAATTGAGGGTCAAAATCTGAATTTTCGGCCTAGATGAAGTCAACAAATGATGTCATGATTGGAGTCGAGTTTGAAATTTGGACTCTGGGCGATCAAAATTAGAAGTGTAAGGACCATCGTGATTGAAAAAAAGATCGGGACCAAACTGATTTTTGACTCAAAGTTTGTGGGAGTAAATTGAATTTAATCATTAATAGACTTTTTAAAAATTAAATAATTGTTCATTGACGACAAAAGATAGTTAAGTAAAGTAATCATGTGATGTGACTATTCTTTCTTTATGCTTTTAAGTTGTCAAGACAATTTTAATTGACGGTTCAAAAAATCATGAATTACTTTTCTGGATGGTTCTTAGCTGTTAATTATGTGGATTTTCGTTGTAGTTTCCTCTTGTGTTGTTGCTGCCACCCTTTTGTGGTGTGAAAAGAAAGCTTTTCAGCCAAAAAAAAAAAGTTTATGGATATACTTTTTTTTATTAAATGACGGGTGTCAATCCAACAACGTAAATGAAGGAAGTATTACAAAATGACTCACTGGATTTCAGGCTATGACAAAAATGAGCCATGAAACCTAAAGTAACAAACCTAGACTTAACCAACATAATGCAACCTTAGAAATAAGATTCAAGTAACAAGTAACCAAATCCTGACACTACCAAGGAAGACTTTGAACGTAATTAAGTGTTTTCCCCAATTTATTCATGAAACCTAGAGGAGCCCCTACACATTGGGGTTATCCCCAAGACTAGCAGTAGCCACAACCTCCATGCACTCCCCCTAAGGAGAGGGTTCAACAGCAGCAGAAACCTTAGCAATGCGTTTCTTCTTTGGCTTTTTAAGACCAGCTTGGGTGGAGAGCTTGAACCCTCGTGACAACATTGTCCTCAAAAACCATAACCCTAAGGTTAGGGTTAGGTTTGGCTGCAAAACAACCTCTTCCAATTCCAAAGGTTCTGCACAACCCTCTTTTGGGTGTTCCAACATGCTGCCAACCCAACAGAACCGCTTATATCTGAAACGGACAATTGCTTCCTTCCCTGTCATAAACTCAAACATTTGAGGTGGAAAAAGCATGTTACACAGGGGAAGAAATCTAGGGAATAATCTGAACCCTAGCAAACAATTATTGTTACTAATTGAAAAAGCTACTGCCGACAAACAAAAAACTAATATGGAAAAACCGAAAAGCATAATGGGAAATAACGTAGAATGGGAGATTTGAACCAATGAAAAGGAAAAGAAAATTTTCGCATAGCTCAGCTTGCTTACCAACTAGATGACAGAGACCGTACTGTTGTGCATATGTTAGGGCAAGCAAATATATTATGCATACTTATACATACATACATATAACCGTACGTACATACATACATGCATGCATGTATAAGTGTGTGTGTTTGAAACTCGGAGACCTTTGATTTTCTAGAGGCTTGTGCGCTACACATCCTTAGAGCCCCTTGGAAATGATGAGAACTTCATTTTTTTTCTTTTTTGAGAATAAAATGTCTCAGCCACTTGGGGCACCATCTTACCCAGGTGTGATAAATCCTTCTATTTGCTTAAGCTGCTAGCTCATAAGCCACCTCGATTGTTACAACAACATGCTATATGACAGATGCATGCACGCTGCTGCATATATAATAAATTTGATCCCTCCACAAGATACTACGATAGGGTATTATTCATCTTTCTTCGGAAATTTGATCACATTTTTTTTTTTTGAAAGAAGGGCTGGTGTAGTTGCCTTTAAGCATTGATTAATGAAACTGTTGAATATAAGGGAGGGACATTGAGCCTAAACCCTTGATTACAATAAGCAACTAGAGTATGTCCTGAAATAATATCAGGAATCTCTGCACAATACTTGTATTCTAACAAGCACCAACTAGTAAAGAGCGCTCTACTGGCTACTCCATTTGTTTTGAAATAGCAGTGACATAATGGAAAGATAACTCGATATGTAACACGATTACAACGTAGCATAATTGCCAGCTTTAGCACAACTTTCCTACTATGATGCCGCCAGATGATAAATTCGACGACACTTAGTTTCATCATGCCATTAGGCGGTAGCGACCATTTGACAAAGCAAATAACTCGTTGCCAACCTAGAGCAACTTGATCACATTAACAATACCTTGTATATTCGATTCCAATTCAAATCGACTATTTGAGAAAACCTTAAACTCCAACGCTGATTATAACACATTCGAGATTACCAAATCTCTGCTTGTCTACACAAGAAAATACCATTAATATAAATTGTTTTTGCTACTGCAAATTTGCCAATGTCATCCATTACTTTTACATGATAACATGAGCAACCAAACATTCATGAAGCACTCATATATATATATATATATATATATATATATATCACAGATGGACATCCTCACTATTGCTAAAGTGCGGACGTCGACGCAGTAGCTGCTTTCAGGCCTCTACAGCAGCGGGCGGCTTGCCGGAAGACGCCAGAGGCATCCCAGACGGCTTCTGGGCAGCGATCGAGGTCGGACAGGTCAGGGTTGCAGGTTTATGGGCGGCGACCTCACCTACAACTACAGGTTCTGGACAGCGCTGCAAACCGCTCGCCGGCGACTCCACCCGATAGCAAACTGGCTTCGCAGACCCCTGACCTCCATCTGGCAAGCCGCGCTGTGCCGTCGACGCTTGATTGAGGCCGGAGCAGCGACGTCCGCACTTTTTCTGGGTTGCAGACGTCCGCTCTCGAACGGCTTCGTGTGTGTATTTCTATTAAGGACTCACTGAGCAACCAAACATTCATGAAGCACTCATATATATATATATATATATTTCCATTAAAGACTCATTTTTTTAGCACATATCAGCATCTCAACTGTTCACTTCTTAGGACTTTATGAATAGATCACTTATGCAAATTTTTTAGCCAAATTGGTGACCGTTAAGGTATCGAACTAGATTAAATCAACGCACAAAACAAATTTGTCAAACCTGAACCATTCGTATTTATAATTGTAAATCACAGTTCTGAATGCCTTCACGATTATTAATTTGGCTGAAATTTTGCATAATTGATATACTCATATATGTAAATATAAATACACACAAACACACACATACATATATTTATATATTTGTATGTGTGTGTGTGTGTATATATAAATACATATATATATATATGTGTGTGTGTGTGTGTGTGTGTGTGTGAGTGTGTAGGGCCCTTCTAGTCATAGACAACTTTTTTTTGTCATTTTAAGGGATCGATTATTAGACCGACTTTTTGATCACATATCAATATCTCATTCGTTCAGTTTTAAGGTTTACACTACAAAAAAGAATTGCAATGGCTTCACTAAAGGGCCACGGCACAGATTTGCCGTAGCCAATGGTCCTCCTTTAACCACTGCAATTACTGCCGTCGCAAAGACATGAATAAGATGCGACGGCTTTGCATTACCGTAGTTTGGGCTTATATCAATTGCAACTGCATATACATGCCGTCGCATGTACTTATATCAATTGCGACAGACGGACAGAGCTAACAAGCCGTCGCTTGTTTTAGGTAATAAATGCGAGTATGAGGGAAAAAAAGAAGAAAGAAAAATGATAAAACAGATCCAGATCTGGTTTCCTCTCTCGTTCTCTTCCTCTCGTCACAGGGCAGACACACAGAGAACCTCATTCCATTGTCATCTTCCTTTCTCGAGCAAGCTGGGCACTAGGAAGAAAGTCGGCCGCCTAGGCGGTGCTGGGCGGGTGGGCGACTAGGCGTTTCAGTCCCTTTTTTTTTTTTTTTTTAACTCTTCATACTTAATCCCAATTTACCCAAATCGAAGATAGGGTTCTGGGTGTGATGAAGGTCGTTTCTCCTCTCTCTCTCTCTCTCTCTCTCTCTCTGCGACACGGCCGCACGGGCCATCCATTATCAGCCTTTCTCCGACTCCGAGTCGCCGGTGACGCCGTGACAACGGTGACATTGCTGATTTGCTGCCTTGCTGGTAAGTCGAACTTCTGGGTTTATCGAATTTTTGGCTTTCATGAATCATGATTCTCACAATCTCACAAACTCTTTCTGGGTTTTCACTTTCCAGTCAAAGGCGCCGGCTCTTCACTCTTGGTTTGCTCGCTTTGACTCCTCTTCAAGCTGTCAAGCAACAAAGCAGAAGACTTGGTTCAATTTCTGGGTTCTTCAAGCTCAGTGAGTCTCTGAATCTCTTGTTAAGTTGCTGGGCTTTGGTGTTTCTGATTCTTGGAGCTATTTGGCTGTTTTGACTAGTATATAGAACCGTTGATTAGTATATAGAACCGTTGTTTAAAAATCATATCTATTGCTAACATTGTATTTCAGATTTTCAATTGGTCTTGGTTTTCGATTATTGTGTGGATCAAGTTTAGTTCAATATGTCTTTTCTGTTTTATGTGTATTTTGGAATTTTTTTGCTCTTAATTGATTTCTCCTATAGACATTTTTTTTTTTTTAGTTTGCTCAATGCCTTGGTTCATGTCCAGATTCTAGGAAATAAATTGATGGTTTGATATTAGAGATATTAGCACACTTATGCCCTTTTAATTGTGTACTATTATAATGAACCTTGGTTATGTGTCTCCTTTGAAATAATGATATTCGACAGTTTTGGATGGGACTTGATTAATTGAATTGCTCTTTCTGGCCTCTGTGAATGGGAATATAATCAATTGATAGGTTGTAATTGTATACTTTATGCTCAAATTAATTATGCTCTGTTTTGGTAAATGTGATTGCATATATATATATATATATATATATATATATATGGAGAAGAAGAATTTGAGGAATAGCCTTATGTATCTGTAAGACATCTCCTTCATGTTGACTTTCTTATGTATCTGTAAGACATATCATTAGAAAAATCTGATGATCTTCTTCAACAAATAATGTTTCTATGTATTTATGTGTTTATATGTCTTTTATATTCATATATCTGGGAATTTCATTGTGTACTTATTGCAAATATATTCCACATGATGGCACCAAGGGTGAGCATGGACAAGGCACAGAAGTTGATCTTCATTGCAGCTCATTCCAAGCTTGAAAGACGGG
Source organism: Rosa lucieae (assembly GCA_024704745.1). NCBI lineage: Eukaryota > Viridiplantae > Streptophyta > Magnoliopsida > Rosales > Rosaceae > Rosa > Rosa lucieae. Next base: position 38,963,301 of record CM045497.1, read on the forward strand.
ATTTTTCCTGTGATGAAGATAAGGATGCAGAGCTACTTGCCCTAGTAAACGGTGAGGATGATGTGTTAAATGATGTTCTTGATACATCCTCAGTGTAACAAATATTTTTTTTCTCAAGTAGAAATTTAAATTTGTAGGATTTATTGAATTCTTTCTTATTTTTTTTGTTGTTGTATCTGTTTAGTTACTCTAGAAGATTTTAGGGCAGTAAGGTTGGGGGAGTAGGAATTGAATCTGTATTTCTAGCACTGTACAGCTTCATTTGATTTTAGTCACTGCCCTATTTCACCCTAGCAATGATTTTGAAGTTTTTGGGTTTGAAGAAAAAGATATTCTTCTTGTGTGTGAAGATAGAGGGTGCTGTGCAAAGTACAGGAAGAATGTTGTACAATTTTTGTACCTAAGTACTTTGACATAAATAATATTAGTGAAGGGGAAGATTTTATTATTTCTCCTTTGTTTTATTATCAAATATCTAATCTCACCTTTTCTCTTTTACCTCCTTTTGCTTTAAAGTAGAGTTCTGGCTAATTAACCAATTAACTATAATCTCATGAACATATTGGTAATGATCTGCGCCACAGATGGAGCATGTAGCTATCTTCGTTTGGTTTGTACATTGCATAAAGCAATTCTGTAATGTTTTCCATTTTCTGTTCTTTCTGAACAGGGTTTGACTGACTGCAACACTTGCTTTTGAACTGGAGGAGCCATTTTTTGCACCAGGTGCTTTGTTATGTAATTCTCTTGTCATAATAACATTTCCATGTTGGCATTATTGTTGAAGTAGTAGCTCTACAAAGGGAATTGACTTTCTGTCTGAAAAAGTTGCACCATTTATTTTCAAAATGATGCCAAGGTCTAACTGAAAATTTAGATTCAAGTGTACAGTCAGACCCTTTTTTTTTTATCTGTGGATGAATCATTAAATCATGGGAAGGGTTTAACTCAAAATCTCTGAGATGATATATCTCTTGTGGTCCTTATTTGCTCATCTACAGGTCTTATTCAATCAACATCCTCGTACTGAGGCAATAAAATGAGTGAATGACCTTGTTGCTTATTTAATATCTCTGTTTTTTCACTCGGAATTCCTTGCACCAGAGGATATAGAATTCATGGTTTTGCATATGTGCATCAAAATGTGATCTCTTAATCTATTTTTTGAATCTCATTTATTATGCTCCTACAACTCTGTTTGGTTATGAAAGGATGACTTTGCTTTCTCTTCAAAGGTTGCATGATGAAAATGAAGGGTGTTTGGTATATTCACAGAGAAAGCATCTTTGGATGCACCACTCAGGTCTCTCCCTTTTCTTTTCCTACCCTCCCTCTCCCTTTTCTTTTCCTAGCAAAGGTATGTATGCCGTTCACGAATCTGTCTTGTATATTTGCCTTTTTTTATCTTAATTATATGGTCAATCTACTGCCCCTGTCCTGTTCAATTGCTTCCTGTGCCATCACTCTCCTTGCAGCAATTAGTAGTTTAGTTGATTTCCTGTGAGTGGAATACTTTATCAAAGGCCTTAGTTGATTTCTAAAGGCATAGCAATAAGACCAGCTAGTGAACTACTCACACTTGCTGAATGCTGACTCAAAAATTAAAAAAGTAACTAAGAGTTCAAGTGAAATATTGAATTTACAGGTATGAACAATATCTGTGTCATGTACATCTCCTGATCTCCCATTGATTTTCTAGCTTTTTTTTTTTTTTTCCTTTAATGAATGCTTGAAGATTTCTGACTTTGTTTTATTGAATTTATAGGAGGCTTGCAACAACACTAGAGTAATTGGTATGTGAAGTACGTAGATCGAAGAAGATTCCTGCAACTTTTATCTTGAAGTAGAGGAAAATAACTAACTTATAAAACTTAATTATCTTGTATACTTTGGTACAAGCTTCATTTCTTTTGTAACATTCATGAGGAAAATTAAATTGTAACATTTCCTTTTATATTAGCTTTATTCCTTTTTGTATAGCTTTTATCCATAAAAAAGAAAAAGAAAAATTGGCATGTAAATACTTCATTCTTTTTTGTATAGCTTTTATCCACAAAAAAAAAAAAAAAAAAATGGCATGCATATTTGCATGCCAATTTTTTTTTATTTAAAAATAATACTTTGCGACGGCATTTTTGCCGTAGCAAATTTCTTTTGGCGACGGCAAAACACTTCAGTAGCGATTGGTGGCGTCGCCATTGGTATTTGCGACGGCATTATTCAGTCGCAAAATTCTTACCACGGCAAATGATTTGCCGTCGCTAATAATCTTGCGACGGCGCATTTGCCGTCGCAAATACTATTGGCGACGCCACCAATTGCGTCTGAAGCTTTGCCGTCGCAGAGCCGTCGCCAATGCTCTTTTGCGACGGCAAAAGAGGCTTTTGCCACGGTATGGCGCCGTGGCTATTGCAATTTTTTTTTGTAGTGTTAAAGGAAGTTCGAATGTTAATCCCAAATGATTGTAGTAGTAAATAACTGCTTGAAGTAGGAAAGGAAGTAGTCACTTATGTAACGTTCAGTTTGGAGCTAGGCGGCTGAATCATCCTTCAAATGGAGGATTTTATTGAATTGACGTCTTTGGAGAGTGGTTTGATGGAAAAAGCCCGAATTCTGATCCCCAAACTGAAGCTATCGAATTCTTCAGCACTGGTGCCAATACATTTCATCTCGCTTCTAGAGATTAGAAATACTTTAGGTAATGCCATGAATTTGATTAGTAGTTTCTTGATCTCAGAGGCATACACAGCTTCCAAATCTTTAATCAGAGACCTAACTTAGCATGAGAGGTTGGGAAGGCTGTTTTACTCCAGTGTTGAAGAGAAGAGCGCACATTGCCTAAATTAGCAACCCAGGTCTGCATTGGGGAGGCAGAGACATAGGCTTCCTGGAAGCTTAGGGAGGCAAAGACATAGGCTTCCTGGAAGCTTTAATCAATGAAGCACAATCAATGTGAGAATTCCAATACTGTTCAAATCGGAATAGAGGGCGGCCTCGACTTTCACTTGGAAGAGTATCAAGAAGGATGGGTCTATGATCGGACCCGATTTGTGGTAAATGAAACAGTTGGCTTTACCTTGGAGAAGAACACCATTCAACATTTGCCATTGCCCCTGTCTAGAGGCTCCTTAATGTAAACCTTCTAATTTTTCATTGCAAACCAGGTGTACTCAGGGCCTTGAAAGTTTAAGTCCCGCAATTGAGCATTTGAAATGAAGCTTTGGAACAACTTAAGTCTCCACAATTCTGGGGTAGCACCACCCCATTTTTCACAGGACCATTGAATCTCATGGAAGTCTCCAATACAAAGCAGCCATGGAGAATTATGAGGGGTAAAACAAGTATACATCAAATGCCAAAAGGCTTTATTTTTATTGTCATGGGGGTTACGATACATGAAAGTTATTTTACAAACAAAACTTTCCGAAACAAACACACCAAAGTGTCTATATAGTTGACTGTAGAGTCAAGGACAGAGACAATAACCAAGTCATTCTAGAAAAGAGTCAATTGGCCACTAGTTTTAGGGGGATCAATATCCAAAACATTCTAGAAATGAAGCTTTCTTCTCCAAGCAAAAATTTGATCTTCCTGTTGTCTTGTCTCCATCAGAAATAGGATCCAAGGGGATTTCTATTGACACAATCTTGGGAGGGCTTGCTTCGTTAGGGGGATCTAAGTCCCTGACAATTCCACGATAAAAGTCTTATGGATAGTTTGTGGCTGCCCTGGCCAGCCACCACACTCATGAAAGTGTTGCAGAATTTGTTTCCGTGCGGCAACATATTGGGAAAACTGTGTTATTTGTAATGATGCTTCTTCAGTATAGAGTTATTTTTCCAATATGTCACCGGTTTATCAAAACAAATGGAGTAGCCTGTTGTGCATTATTTGCTAGTTGGTGCTTGTTAGAATACATAGTTCTAGTGAAGACTCCTGGTATTATTCTAAGATATTCTCTTTATGTTTATTATAATATGGGGTTCAAGCTCTACGTCCTCCATTGTATTCTGCAATTTTATTAATCAAGGCTTGAGGGCAGCTGCACCAGTCCTCTTTAAAAATAAAAAATAAAAAAAAACCTGCACACTACTGTAGTGATGGAGGTAGTGCTTTGACCGCTTTCATTAGGTATTTCCTTCTCAATATTGGTCAGTTCAACAAGAACTATAGACTTTTTTTTATGTTTATTCTAATATGGGGTTTACGCTCTACGTCCTCCCTTGTATTCTGCAGTTTCATTAATCAAGGTTTGAGCACAGCCGCACCAGCCCTCTTTTAAAAAAATAATAATAAAAAAAAATAAAATTAAAAAAAAAAAAAAAAAACCTGCACACTATTGTCGTGATGGAGGTAGTGCTTTGAACGCTTTCATTAGGTATTCCCTATTCCCTTCTCAATATTGGTCAGTTCAACAAGAACTATAGACTTTTTTTACATTGTTAATTTCTATTTGAAATTGGATGGCTGTTTTTGATGATTGTTCATTGTATTAGCTTTTTGAAGTTCTACAGTATCAAGTCGATGTTCTTTCTATCTCTGGTTGTATAGTAAAGTTGAAACTTAATCGAGAAGCTCAAAGTGATATGGGAAATGTGAAACCTCCATTCTTCAATATGGTCTCATTTCCTTTGTTCCAGTTTGAACAATGTCAACCCCAAGTAATTTCAAAATGAAATCTAAAAGAAAAGATAAAAAGAGAAGCTTGCTGTGGAAGATCTAAAAGTTACAAATAACAAGCATGCATATTACACAAAGTATACAACTGCAGAAACTCTGTCCAGTTTACTGCCTGAACAGATTTATTGTTCTGTACATTTGCAATATGTCTTTTACAAGTAGATGGACATCTTGTCAAGCCAAGAACCTCTCTAACAAGTTGCCGAAGAAGAAGCTTGTCTTGGCCCATCCACTAGTTTCAGGTGCCTTGGAACTCGTTGAAATTTTCTTCACGTTGAACATCATTTTGTGTCCAATTTCTTTACGAAGAGCTTCGATTTTCTGTATGTCCACTGAATTCCCTGAAGAATCTCTAACATAAAAGACATTCATTCCTTGTTCCCCAATGGTTGAGACACCTGCTCTTATAACTGATAATCCATTCTCCCTCAGGATCCTTGTTACTTCTGATAGCAAGCCTACCCTATCCTTTGCACATAGCTCTAGCCTAAGACCCTGAATGTCATTGTAATTTGATCCATTAATTCTATCAAGACGCGAGAAAGCATATCTTTCTTGTATACAACATCAATTAATGCTTAAAAATATGAATATGCATTGATACAAGTGAACAGCACAATGTGCTCAGCACAATATTCTCTTTCTCAACTTTCAAACAGACAATGGCAGTTTTTATGTTGCAGTCACTTTGTTTAATGGATTTAATTCGAAAATTATATAAAATTGTCTTATACAGACCTATGTTTGAAGAACCGCAGTAGGAATTTTGTATATCAAATCCAAAGCAGAAGAGCTAAAAGTGAAGTTTATAACAATTAATTGATTACAAGTTATGACAAATATACGAATTTGATCTACATAATCATGCATCATGATACTCGAAACAGGCATATGGTCAAAACACTTCTGCTTAGCTGTGACACTAGTGTTTGCTGTAGATATATGTATGTTCCTTCATTGCATCATTCTAAGACACGCTTAAGGTAATTGACTGCGGTTCAATCAATGATTATTTAAGACACAGAAATCTGCTACACGTTTTCTTGTTTTGCGTTTATTGCTCCAATTTTTTTTTTCCCCTCAGATTCATTTTCTGGTTTTAAATAGTGTTTTATAAGGCATTCGAGATGGGCGTTACCATGTAATCACTGTTTATGACAGTATTCATTAAGTTCTTTTTGCAGGAAATGATTGCTGGGACGACAAACAAAGACTTAGAGCTGCTACTGATACTTGTGAGTAGAAACACAAGACAAAACTATAATTGGAGGTTATAGACACATTATCCTGTCGATATATACATATCGAGCATGTGCTATAAAATCTAAAATTATACGTTCAATCTAATGAGCAATATATTCCGATTTCTATGGTGAAATATATTTTTGACTAAAGAAGTTTGAGTTTAACATTGATCGGCTAGCTGTTCATAATTCATATGGCAGTAGTTTCCTCTTTCTTCCACAATATGTTAGGGACTTGAGATTAAGAAGATAATATTATGTAAATTGTATGTGGTTTTCACTAACCTCGCTTACTCTTCTCCGAATTGCAGCGTCAATACATTTGACTACCCTTTCCTTCTCGCCTTCAGTATCAAGGGTGCAACCATCCATGTGACGAATATAATACTCCTTCAATCAATTATATACACCATTTCAATTGCTTTAATGATAAAATCATTGAGACGATTGAAGATGATGCAAATCAAAATGCAGTAATGTCTGCACCTGTGATGCATATGGACCATCAGACGAGATGGTGGCATGGAAAACAACATATTCCATATCAGTGAGTGTGCATACAATGTCAAACATAAGTTTTGCACGATCTTTGCACCGGACACTGACCACCGAGTATCCCTTTTCTTCCCAACGCTCAATGGTGATCTTGGGTTGGAAGCAGGCAGGAAAATCAACCTCATTTGATAATCCACCACGGCCCTCATAATCCCTATCAGCAAACAACATCTGGTGGAGCCGTCTATCCACATGAGTGAACCCCATAGAGAAACTGGTGTGACCTACATTGTCATCATCCTCGCACCCACGTAAGATGTTCTTGAGTCTCTCTTCGATGGTAGATAATCTGGAAGGATTGTCCACAGGTTGGCATGTAGCATCATTGACATAAAGAACACAGGCTATTCTTCTGTTGTGTGTCCATACTTCAGCAGCAACTACGTTAAAGTGGAGGTCGGCAAGGACAGCGGAGATCTCAGATAAGAGACCTGGGCGGTCTCTTCCAATTAGCTCAATGGATGTGTGATCACCTACAGAATGCACTCCAACCCTTTTTCCTGGCCAAGTCTTCACTACTTCTGTGATGTGGCCCTTTGGTCCTAAAGCCTATTCATGTCACAAATCATAGACAAGATAGCTCTTAATACGATCACATGAAAGTAATCCTTTATGCAAGCTGCTTGGGACAATGGTGAGGCTTGGGTAATTTACAAGCCTGCATTTTCTATAAAGTGAAATTATTACATCCAGTTTGGAACTATGACAAAGGTGATAGTTAACATTTGAAATACGCTAACAGAGCCACCGATATCGGTCAATGAATTGGAGTGCATAAGAATCAAAAACCATGTTACAATAGTAGAGCAGTAGGGGCTTACCTTCTCGATGTGGTCAATGGTTTTTCTGTCTGTAATCTGTTTTCCTTGTTGATCAGTGACGTGAAACACTGTTAAAATAAAATCTGGAAATGTCATTTGTCATCATTTCAAGAAAGATTTGCCATTATTTTTTTCCTACATATTATATTTTTTCTTTTGCAGAAGTCAATTTAGAGCAGAAGATTTGCTGAGGGTATATCCAATTCTCTTATGTTAAAGTGGTCTAAAGCAAGAATTATTTGACATGGCATTTGCTTTCTTTCTAGAGAGGAGAAATTGCCAGAATAGATTAACATCTTAGCAGTTACCAAAACATATATATACGTACCATCCATGAACCATCCGCCATCAGAGGAGATATAGGCTTTAGCGATTATGAGGTCAAGGTCTGTCAGTACTTGCACAACTTCAAGCAGAATTCCTGGCTTATTGACACTATCAACCTACAAAGATAAATACACTAATTTTAGCATGTGGGAAAAAAATATGAAGCAAAGTAAGTCCTATCTGTTGATCAAGATATCCAGTAATACCTAACAAGTATATATGTATATGTCTGACTGCAAAGCTTTGAACAATACAATCTTTTAGTGCATTACAGGCAAATACCAGTGGAAGTGTATAAAATGCTTTATAGGTAAAGTCATCTGAGCAAAGGAGGAAAATAATTTATTGTATTCAGCCAATCAGCCACTATTGACTGCCAGGATGTTATATACGCCAATAGAATTATAATTGTAATGATTACAAGCAAAAATCACCTTGACTAGGGTACAGTCACTGCAGCTAGAGTTGTCCACAGAGACCCTGAAAACATATTATGTAGAACTGTGAGACTACTAGAGTAACTAGACGTTCTACTTAATCAGTCACTGCATTCCATAACTGGTTAGCACACGAAAACAACAACAGTAGTCATCTCTTTGAGGCATTTCATTTAACACCTTGCCCTCTTAAAATGAAATTTTACTCATTCATTATTGGAGAAAAAGGATCTAGAGACCCCTATTAATTGGCACTAGGTTACTGAAACTGTGTAACAAAACTCTAGTTGTGATTCAAACCTCGGGGGATTGATTCTTGTGCTCAGGTTCTCATACTCGGGATCAAAGTATGGCCAACAAACTCTTGCCATTTAAGTCGATTAGAATCGAATTATGGCCAACAATAAACCAGAAGTACCTTCCTGTGACACAGAAGAATTTAGAGTGCAAAAGTTAGCCAATTAAAATCAGAAACAACTAAAAATTACATGCACGAGGAAAAGAGATTACAGGTCAAGGCCAGCACATTTGATTTAGGTGTCAAACCAATGGTGGAACTCTTTGGGGGCCTTCTCTTTACTTGGTGAAATAATTAATTAAAAAAAAAGTCACAATTTTCAATTTTTATATATACCTTGCATTTTATTTTATTTCTAGTTACTAATCCTTTGAGAACCTACAAGTACATGTATAATTTCTTCAAGCTATGGATAGATGGATCCAAGGATAGAATGATCCAAGGGAGTTTGAGCAACAAAGCTTTTATGGTGAACTTTATCAACAATGGGAGCCTTACACCCAAAGTCACATGTCTTTCAACCATATTTGTGCTTTGTGTGGATCTCAGCAACACTCACCTCTTGAGTGTGTCTTGAGATTTAGGGAACCAGAATTCATGCAAGAGCATGAGTACAAAATGAGCATGCATCAAGAGACTATGGCATCCCAAGCATATCCTCAAGAAGAAGAAGTAGTAGAAAAAGAAAAGTCTCTAAGATCTCTACTTCAAGAAGTCATTGCCAAGATGAAAGCTTCCAATGTAAGAATGGAGGAAGAGATTGATCAACTCAAACTTCATCATGCATTAGACCAACCATCTACCACCCTACAAGAGCCACAACTTTTCCTTGATCAAATGAAGTCAACCTCAAATGAAGAATTGTATATTGAGCATCATGAGCAAGAGTTCCCTATTCAAGTTCAAGATGATGATGTGTTTATACAAGAAGAACCACTTGGTTATGGAAGCAGTCAAATGAGCAAAGAAGAAATGAAGGAAAGCATTGATGGTTTTGTGCAATTTTGGAAAGCAAGGGGGCTTGTTGTTAAAGATAATCTTGAAGAAGATGATGAGCACTTTGAGGAGAAATATGCAACAATTGAATCCATGCACCATGATCCCTCCACGAAAGAGGCCAGGACTCTCCAAGATGAAGAAAGTTCTTTCATGCCTTGTCATGAAGAAGAAGTTGAAGAATCAATGATTTTCCTTCCTTCACCATCTAAGGAGCCCAATGAAAACCTTCCCAAGGAGCAAGAGAGAACATTGAGCACTCATGTTCACAATGAAGAAAGTATTGAGATCATGATATTTTTACCTCTCAATCCACCATTTAGTGCTCAATGCTTTCTATGATGAAGTGAATGATTGGAAGGAAGTGGTCCACATGTTCACAACCCTCCACCTTACTCTCACATACCTCTACCACCTACTCCTTCCTCCAAGCATCAAGTCCGCACCATCTTTGAAGGAGGAGTTAAGAAGGATACTTGGAAGATCCATTATTGAAAAGAAGAGGAAAATTAGAAGAAAGTCACTTCTTTGGTGAGACATTGGAGAGTTCATGGATTGCTTTTGTTCTTGCCTTTATGATAAATCAAGAACTCCTTTGGCTCTTCGTGCACAAGAAGTATCCTCCCTAACAAATGGTGGTAACTTCTAAGGACCGGCTAGAAGCCATAAAAAAACAAAGCCCTACTTAGAGGTTGCCAAGCATGACTAAAGAGTCTCTGAATAAGAGAAGAAGATGAAGAAGAATGATGTCATTTTTGATGCAACACCAAACTTATGAGCTTGGATTGGAAGGCTTTGATGCCTTATTTGTTGGTGACTTGAGGAAAGTAACATGGTCTTCAAGGGGGAGCTTTTCTGACTCTTGCATTTAGTTGTGTTTCGTGTTTACTCATTTTGTTTTTGTAATTGTGTTAATTTTTTTTTTTTTTTTGTGTTTTTGTGCTTGTGTTTGCTTGTTTTGTTTTAGTAATTATATTAAGTTGTGTAGTTTTATTTCATCCATGCTTGAATGTTTCATTGAGAAGCTTTTAAGAGCATCATTTTAACATTAAGGACAATGTTAGATTTAAGTGTGGGGGGAAGGAAAACTTCGTTTTATGTTTTAAGTTTTATTTTGGTCCAAAACCTTTAAAGTGCCTAAAATTTAAAAATTTGCTAGTTTGGATCGCTCTTGTGATTTTTAGTTGTTTATTGTGTTTAGTTAGTGCCTTCCAACACCAATGATGAGATTGAACTTGAATTGAAAATGGGCTAGAAAGAATGTTTGGGTCTCATGAGCTTTATTTTTTAAAATAAATCATTATGGATCAAGTGTTTAATTTCATTTACATCCATATTTGTCATATCAATATATTGAGCTAGACAAGCATAGTGAGACATGTGGGAGCTATTACATGTCATATAGTAAGATTTGAACTTAATTGAAGTGCACGCATAGTTCTAAGCACTAATTTCTTCATGAGTGAAAATCTCATTTGCTTTGCATCTCTAGAACTTGCTCCATATGTTTCAAAACTCTTTGTCAAAATTTTACATCTTGGAAATGAATTAGGCAATTAGGAATCCACCATCGCCAAATGAGTAAGTCTCAAAAGATTGAATATCCTTAGATTGCCATTTTGAGCCTTTGTGCAATTAGCCTTTCAATTCTTCACACCATAAATATCTACCCTTAACTTAAACACTTGCCTTACCCTTTCAAGTTTTCTTAATGAGCAATACGAGATTGTTTTTGCCATGATGCTAAGAGAATCAAGTTTGAGGGTATTCGGAAAAGAATAAGTGTGGGGGTATTCTTTATTTTGCAAGTTTACTTTATATTAGTGAAAAAAAAAAAGTAGTATCAAGGAAAAAAAAATAAAAAGAGAGAAAAATGAGGAGAAACAAAAGAAAATCTCAAAAGAATGTTATCTCAATTCAATAATTAGTTTTTGTTTAAGTCTGGAGGAGTGGTTTGAGAAAGTGGAAATTCTGAGCATATTTAATTCTTAAGTTCTTAATCTCAAAAGGAAAGTTGCTTATTAAGTTGCTTGAAAATTGTTATTCCATTCCATTTCAATTATTAATCCCCTCACCTTAAGCCTCATTACATGCAATAAAAGTTTTTTTTTCGTCCAAGATGTAATTTTGTTGATAAGTGGAGATAAGATTGAAGAGCAAGCGTATTGCATGAGATTGTTTTGAGTATAGAATAGTTCACCCATAAAAACTTGTGTGAAAAATAGAGTGAATATCTTGTGAGTTTATGGTTAACATGGTTTGACATGCATTCTCAATTTTGGTACATTGAAATGACAAATTAGAGACATGTTACACATTTCAAAACACAAGCATGTGATCCATGATCCATGAAGTTTTAAGACCTAGCTTGATTTTCATGCCCTAGCTATATTGTGTTCTTTGAGGAAATTGTTGGATGGAGTAGGTAGTTGTCTTTGTTGTAGTATCGAATTCGGGGTAGTTTGCTTGAGGACAAGTAAAGTTCAAGTTTGGAGTATTTGTTGGATCATAATTCATATATATATTTGTGCCCTAAAACATGGAAATTACTTGTTCTAAAAGTCTAATTTAGTGTTGACTAATCTAATTTCATGTTTTGTAGAAAATCTTGATAAGAGGAGAAAAAAGTTAAATTCCAACGAATTTTCCATGCACCACCACTTTTGGCGGCACAAGTACTTCGTGAACTAATCCCAGAAAAATAGGTGTTTAAATGGAGAAATGAAGCCATGGATCATGAAGTATTGATGCAAAGGACTAAGTTTGATCACTCCTTTGGCCAAAAATTACAAGGGAAGTCCACAGAAATCGTTATGCAAAACAGTTGCTGGAAAGCAGAAAACTGCAGTTTCAGAATCAGCTTTTCGGGAACAGTTTTGGAGAGCATTTCTTGCAATCTTCCAACATCGTCTTTATAGAAAGGGCCAGCATTTCTTAAATTTATGATGTTGTACTTCAACATTAGCCAAAGAATTGGTAAGAATTATCAACGAGGCAGCAGGAAATCAAATGCAAATAAGCTTCCCAATAAGGCAGAAACTGTCATCTTTTCACGAAGATTTTTGGAAGATCTTTTCCGGCGACTTACTTTGGGTTTTGCTAGAAGGCTATTGATCATTCTTGAAGATATGATGTCATAGATCATGGATAAGCCAAGAACCATCTAGAATCATGGCAATATCAAGTCAACCCTTGTCTAATAAGGAAGATTCAGAGAAAGAAAACGTATCCTAGTTAAAACAGGGCAGTTTGGCCAAAAATCTTCTTCAGACGGATTTCTTGTGCATTTTTAGAAGGTCTATAATGCTGCAATTATCAAGGAGAGTCTTGAAAGAATCCTAGAAGATTATGACAAGATTAATCCATCATATTATCTTTTGGATGATAGGCATCCCTATGCACACTTTCTCTCCCATGCTTGTCACGTTGACTTTGGTGACCCAAAACCACTCCAACACTTTTCCCATGCACAATAAAGAGAGCTAGATGCTTCTCTCTTCTACCTCAGCCATATTTCTCTACTCTACTATCTTTAATAGCTCATAATTACTTCCCTCTTTTTACTCCATCTCTTGCATACCCTTTTCTCTTATTTTTAGGATTTATTACCACTCTCATACTACCACCATTTCTTATCATCTACCTCCATTAACACCACCACTACTATATCATTTCTCCACTCTCTTTTCTATCGTCATTTTCTCCATCTAATCCACCTATTTACACAATACATAATACAAGTTTCACTATCTTTTATCATCAAATCTTCAAGAGCAAGAAGGAGAGCGAATCACCACCAAGACGTGAGCTTGGGGACCATCCAACACACCACTAAGCCAACTCTACCCCTTTTACTCTAGATTGTTTACTTTGATTATGAAGTTAATATATGTAATTATGAGTGAGTAGTAATTTGTTGGGGCTAAGGTTGAAAGCCCTAGGCAATCTTGTATGGATTGATGTTATGATATTATGTGATGCAATTTTCTTTAATATGCCTACATGCTAGTTCAAGAATTGGATGCATATGCTTTGACTTTACCACTTTGAGTATGTATGTTTGCTATGTCATGATATAATGTTTAGAGCTTAGTAACCTTTGAATGTTAAAGCATGAAAGCACACTAGGCGTGCATGTAGGGGTTGTGAATTACAATCACTTAGAGATAAGATTGGTTGGTTTGCATGATTTCGTGATCTCCAAACTTTATGCACTTAGGGTAATGCACTAGATACTTAACCGGATTGAAATGCATGACTTAAGTAGTTAAGTACTACAACCGAGAAGGGTTACTTGATATCACAAAAGGAGCATGTCCCTTGTTATACCCGAGAGGGATGCGAGAGAAATTGGTTAATTAATTTAGCATCATTCATATTGAAATGCATCAATTCTTGTAAGAGAGATTAGTAGTAGACAATCTAAATCCTAACTTCCATTCATTAGATCACTAGTTTAGTTTAGAGTAATTTAGTTTACATTTGAACCTCTAGTGGTTTTCAATTCCAAACTATATTCAAAGAACCAAAATCAAATTAATCACTACTCCATCTTCACATACTCACCATGAGCCTAGATTTCCTTGTGATTCTAGGTTCGTGATTGTATATTTGCATATTCTAGCTCTCCTTAGGTTCACATCCTAGCTAGTGAAAGGAATCCAATCCTCGTGGGTTCGATAACCTTCTTAAATCACTATACTATTACTTGTACCCCTTATACTTGAGGGTGGCTATTTAGCTAACAGTATATATGTGCTACTCATGGAACGATGTGTCTCATGTAGAATCAAGTCATCATTAACATCTCAGTGTTCCTATACTATTATGATGTATTGTTTCTTGAATAAAAGTCTTTCTACCCTTAAATTGAAAACATTTAGTATGTAGACCTCCTCAAATTCTTGTAATTTCTTTTATCTATTCTGCCCTTAATAAAATTTAAAAAATAAAAATAAAAAAAAAATAAAAAAAAAACCATCATCTTCCCCCTTTTTCTTCCTCCCTTAGACTTCTCCTCACTCTCTGTCTCTTTGTTTCTCCTCAATTTGTTGATGAGTTATTTTGTTAATTAATTTTGGTAGCTGTGGAGATATCAAGGGTTTGGTTTTAGATTCGGGTAAGTTCTCTTTCTCCCTATAAAAACAGAGGATAAGATTAAAGTTTTTTTTTTTAGGAGAAACGTGAACACTTTCATTACTTCGGCCAACAAAGTTACAAAGGAACCCGCCACATGTGTGGCCCCGATAAAATGAGATCCTAAACATAACTCTGTATTGACAAACACAGCATGCTCTAACGGTAGGGAGAAAGAGAAGGGCAGTACTCAAAAGGATGCCTCATATGGACCCTAAACCTCCCCCACCAAGCCCCATTTCATTATTAAAACACAACGAAAAGAATAATAATAATACTAAAATAAAAACAAGAGTGGGCTACTAAGCCCACATTCAATCCCAAAGATAATCCTAGGGCATGTATCAAACCCTAACCACCCTAGAAGCAAATTGACTTGAGCGACGCTGCCGTTAGCAACAGTGCCGACATCACCGGCTTCACCAACACCGTCTGCATTGCCATTGCCACAGCCCAGAATGCCGCCATGGCCAACATCACCACCACTAGGGCTGAAGACAACCCGGGGGTCCAAAACAACCCTAACCACCATTGGAACGAAATGGCTAGGAGCACATCCGTCAGCATCACCGCCGCCAACAGCACCATCTCCACCAGCATCACCGCCTCCTCCTGGATCAAGAAACCAAGAGGAAGAGCAGAGTTGCACAATCTGACCCAGGGCAGTCACTATCTTCTCCTCTGAGGCAAAACGCCCAACCAGCTAAGGGAAGGCTGGCATCAAATCCACCACCAGCTGCGAGACCGCTATCGCAGCAACGAAGGCGCCCATGTGGATGCTCGAGATGAACCGGGTTGAAGAAGGTAAGGGAGATGAGATCCAAATGAGTGGAAAGATGGAAATGGATTGGAAGGAGAGCAGGGAAGGACGATCTGTGATATGGGTATTGAAAACTCAGCCTTGCGGCCACCGTAGAAAAACACAAGGAGAGACTCCTCAGACGTCTGTTCGATGTATTATTTGTTTATTTCTAAATGGTTTATGTAGTTAACAAAAGGGTTTGGATCCAAGGTTTTATGAGATATTCGAACTAGAAACTCAAGACTCAAATCGGAGGAATTGAAAGGTGCAGATTAATAAAAAAAAAAAAAAAGTAAATAGAGCTAACTTACATGTAGATATATGTTTTTGGTTTTGCATCAGAAGAAGGGAGACGATTAGAGTTGCATCGAGGATGCAAAAAGATTTTATAAGATTAAAGCTTTGTTGGAGAGGTATGTTCCGTGGTTTAATTTTATGTATTAATTGGTGTTTTGATTTGATATCCGGATCCTTTTTCAATTACCAAGTTTTATACTATGTCTTGAATGGTATACGATTTTAGAAAATGCAGTACTTAAATCATATACATCATTCAAGTGAGCAACGGAAGCAACCTCTAATTTATTTTGATAGTTACTTACTAGCTTCCCATCAACCACAAGAAGATACAAAGAGGTTTCTTCTCTCTTAAAAAAGGGAGAGAGAAAAGAAGAATTAGAGAGAAGAGTACGTGAGAAAGAACTAAAGAATAAGATAGACTGAAAGACTTTTTATTTTTATTTTTTAGACAGGCCAAATGGGATATGTTGAAGAATGTTGACATTTAGTGTGCCTTGTCAAACTAGGATTAGTTCTATGATTGTAATAGGAGAGAAGATTCTAGAATTCCTAGTCCTATTCGGAATAGTTTTCCTTGTATCATTAGAATATGTACTTTGTAATCCCTATATATAGGGCTCCTATTATCAATAATGGAACACACAATTCTCTCTTCAATCTCTCTCAATTCTCATATTCTTAAACACGTTATTAGCACGAACCCTAGCCCTAGCCCTAAAAATCAAAAACCTAAAACCCGAAAATCTTCTTCACCGTTAGCTTCATTACCGCTGCACCTAGCCCACACTAGCCCTACCACTTGCACACCCGTGCACTTGCTGTCCCTGCAACCACTGCGCCGCACGTCTTCTTCTCCTCTGCACTGCATGCATCCTCCACGCCGCCCACGGCCCATCCCTTCATCACCCAACCATGAGTCACCGAGCCTACCAAGGCCCCTTCATCAACCTACATCGTCTCCAAACTTTAAAGAATTCAAGACTCAAGGTTTCAAGCTCCGAATCAACAAGTTTTAACTAAGGTTCCTTCTTTCTGTATTACTTTATTTTCTTTTTCTCGGGGACTTGCAACCTTCCTTCTTCTACATCCCACCTTTCTGTAACGTGTGTTTGATTCTTTAAAAAGCGGAATCATGGGGATTCATGCTAAACGAACTAAGAGCGTTCGTAAGACACTAAATCGTCTGTAAGCATCAATTTATGACCATATAAACATCATTGTTTCGGTTTAATCCAAATATTCTTGGAAATCAATTTCTTGGTAGCATAGCTCAAAAATCTTATTATTTATTAGTTGTCGTGGAAGCTTTGACTCCGAAACTAATCTGCTTCTTCTTCTTGTTTTCATGATGTCGAAACCAAAGCTTGATTTTCCTATGCTTGATTCAACTAGCTCGGAATACCACAGTTGGGTTACAGATGTTAAGAACCATCTCACTTTGAAAGGGATCCTACCCATAATTCAGGCACCAAACCCTGAGCTCATATTCGAGCGTACGGCTACAAATAACGCCACTACCCTCATCTTGATGAGACGCCACATGGACAAATCACTCCAATTGGAATACATGGTGATCAAGGATGCTAGAGAACTATGGGTTGTGCTAGAAGAGCATTTTGGTAATGTCCAGGATTCCCTCCTCCCCAACTTGAAGGTCCAATGGAGCAATCTACAATTCGCCGACTTCAAGTCCGTCTCTGAATATAATTCAGAAGCTCTACACCTCAAAACCATGTTGGGGTTCTGTGGACAACCTGTCACAGAGCAAGAGCTAATGGAGAAAGATCTCTCCACCTTCCCCGTCTCAGCAATTTTGGTATCCAAGCAATATAGAGGTGAGTACAAGGCTAGAAGGATCACAAGGTTTCATCAGCTAATTAATGTCATGTATGTAGTTGAGAAACATGATAACATCGTCATGAAGAAGTAGGAACTAAGAGCGTTCATGAGGCGAATTATAATAATGCACCCAAAGGAGGGCACAAGGAGTGGAACCCTAAAGTTAACGGATAAAACAAACAGACGTGTAGGTCCATATAACCGCCCTACAAAGGAAGGAAACCGTCAGAATGAAGGACGAACACGTGGCAACACATGGTAACGTGGGAGAGGGGGCCATGGATGAGCCACCCAAGGCCATGGTAATTGCGCCAATTTCTCTAGGAAACGCCAACCAAGTGAAAACAATGCACCTCCATTAAAAGGAGGCAATCACAATGACATGTGTCATCGATGTGGATCAAGTGAGCATTGGTTCAAGCAATCAATTAGTTGCACGATACAAGGCATATAGGGACTGGAGAGAGCAAGAAGTCTATCTTGCCAAAGAAGGAGATGATGGTGATGACAATGGCGTCAACTTCACAATAGCGGGCTTCAAATCTAACAAAAAAGTGCACAAGGATGCCGCAGATTTTGATTAGAATAGTCCTTTATTTTTCCAAGAATTATGTAATGGCAATTATGCCTTAATTAATAAAATGACATTTTGTATTAACTCTTTCTCACTAGGCTCATCCAAGATTAATTGTGATGTCTAGGAAAGGTTTGAACTGAGAGAACGGTTTTAAAAGTGAGCATAGCTCCACCAAAATCTCGCCTTACCTTACCTAGTCACAACCAAATTGGAGTTACCGAACGGATTGAGTGACTACGATCTGTCTAAGTTTGATTTTATTTTTGGATTAGATTTTTGGTCAAGAAACTTTGATGTAATCATTGGCTATTTTATTAATAACATATCAATTTACTTTTGAATGTCTTGGACATATTTTAATTTCGAACTTTATTATTTTTCAGTATGTTTTCCGGAGAGCTAGAATGCCTCGTGGATAGTGCAACCACTCATACTATTCTTCGAAATAGGAAACTCTTTCTATGGATGACGCCTACTCGATCTTCTGTGACTACAATGGCTGGATCATCTAAATTGATTCATGATAGAGAACCAGCCCAATTTATGTTGCCAAATGGCACAACTATTAATGTCACCGAAGCTCTTTATGCTCCTAGGGCTGGAAGAACCTTATTGAGTTTCAAAGATATAAGAGCCAATGGTTTTCAAGTGGAAACACATTGTGAGAATGGACAAGAGTTCCTTTGCATCACCTGTAATGACTACGGATATAAACAAGTCTTAGAGAAACTTATGTGTCGCTCTCGTGGGTTGTATGCAACCACTATTCAAATTATTGAATCCAACCATGTCATGAGAGATGATTTATGGGATTCCAACACATATAGGCTTTGGCATGACCGTTTGGGACACCTCGGTAGTGATATGATGATCTGTATACTAAAGACTTCACATGAACATCCATTTTTCAGAACGAAAAGAATTAAAAATCAAATTTTGGACCAAGGAAGAGCACTTGCGCCTCACAGCGCTGTCCCTATACAAGTCGGGCCATCAACGGCCGGCGCCGCCATCCCCCTGTGGCCCAACAGTGGCATTGACGCCACCTGTGCTTCCTTGCTTCCAAATTCTACTTCTAAAGTCAATTGTGACTTCATGGCTCATCCAAAATCCTCATTGGTTGCTTCTAAAGCCCATCTTTCGTTCTGTAAAGCCTGCTCTTTAGCAAAATTAGGATCGACACCATCCTATGCAAAGGACACTAAAGAAAATATTTCATTCTTACAAAGAATCCAAGGTGATATTTGTGGACCTATTCAACCACCTTGCGAACCATTTAGATATTTTTATGATGTTGGTTGATGCATCGACACACTGGTCACATGTCATACTATTGTCCACAAGGAACGATGCATTTGCTAAACTCCTAACACAAATTATTAAGTTAAGGGCTCACCACCCTGATCACCCTATAAAGTCTATAAGACTTGACAATGCTGGGGAATTTAGATTAAAAACTTTTGATGATTATTGCATGTCCATTGGGATTGAAATTGAACATCCACTGCCACTCAACCCTAAAACTAATATGACATTTAGTGTGCCTTTTCTGCCACTCAACCCCTACTGCCACTCAACTCTTTTCTGCGTCCCAAATGGTGACTGGGTATGAGTGTGATGTCTCACACTTATGCATATTTGGATGTGCAGTTTATGTGCCAATTGCGCTGCCACAGCACACAAAAATGGGTTCTCAAAGACGATTAGACATTTATGTTGGATATGACTCTCCAACTATTATCCGCTACTTAGAACCCTTGACAGGTGATCTCTTTACCACTAGATTTGCGGATTGTCACTTTGATGAGACAGTCTTCCAGTCATTAGGAGGAGATAAAAACATAAATGTTCAACAAGAACGACAGGAATTGTCATAGTCTGTCCCCACTTTATCTCATCTTGATCCCCAAACAGCACAGTCCGAAATTGAAGTGGGAGAATTTTCGATCTTCAGAACGTAACAGATTCGATGCCTGATGAGTTTTCTGATATCGCTGAAGTGACGAGATTACACATACCTGCTACAAAAGTGCCTGCATGGATTGATATCCCTAAAAATATAGGACTTGGCGTCATCCTTAGTATTATTGGGCACGGCGCCATTGCCCACAATAGTGATGGCGCAGTGGCCCAGGCCGGGCTCCGTACAAGGAAGCGAGGGAGGCCCAAAGGTTCGATGGACTCTCGCCCAAGAAAGAAAGTGAGTTTGGCACAAAATAATCCATTAATCATCGATGTGAATAATCAGTCTCATGAAGATATTCCAGATTATGGTTATGTCCAAGAGACATCATTAGGGGGACACTCCAATGTCAGAACCAATTCCAAAGAATAGGGAGATCTCCATGAATTACACTAGTATACATGAGATGATGAATAGAAATTCTGTTCATCATGAACCTAATTAGAACTCTAGATGAGTTAAAGGAAACTGCTAAATATTTGAAATCTGAATTTGAGATGAAAGATCTTGGGAAAACACGGTTTTGTCACGGTTTAGAACTCGAGCACCATAATGATGAGATTTTGATCCATCAGTCTGCATATACTCAGAAAATTCTAAGGCGCTTTAATGAAGATAAAGCAAAGTCTGTGAGTACTCCCATGATTGGCCCTACTCTTGAGGTCGGAAAAGATCCATTTTGTCCAAAGGATGAGGACGAAGAGTTATTAGAGGCCGAAGTGTCCTATTTAAGTGCAATAGACGCATTATTGTACTTAGCTCAATGCACAAGACCGGACATCTCATTCACAGTGAACTTGTTAGCTCGACATAGTTCTACACCAACACGCCGTCATTGGATTGGTATAAAGACAATATTTTGATACTTAAAACATACGATTGATATGAGCCTATTTTATCCCTACAGAGAGAAAAGGAATGACGGAAGTTTGGGATCGGACCCCAGAAGGTAAGTACCAGCCGCCCATAATATCATGACCGGCCAAGTGGCAGGCACCGGTGCTGATGCGGTCCATGGTGGTCGGTGTCCTCCTCGTCTCCTCCATCAAAATGGCAATGATGTTTTCATGGGTTTTGTAGATGCAGGGTATCTCTGACTCTCACAAAGGTTGCTCCCAAACGGGTTATGTCTTTACCATGGGAAGCACTGTGATATCTTAGAGGTCTACAAAACAGACTCTTGTTGCTACTTCCTCGAATCATGCAGAGATTATTGCTCTACTCTACATGAAGCCGTGCGTGAGTGCATATGGCTAAGATCTATAATTAGACATATTCGAGGAACTTGTGGTTTGAAGTTTACCATAGATGAACCTACATACATTTATGAGGATAATGCAGCTTGTATTGAACAAATGAAGTTAGGTTTCATCAAAGCAACAACATCAAGCATATATTGCCTAAATTCTTTTATAATCAGCAACAACAATCACTTCTAAGGATTAAAGTGAATCAAATCCGATCAGAAGATAATGTAGCAGACTTATTCACTAAGTTGTTACCTAAATCCACCATCAAGAAACATGTGAAGAGCATTGGATTAAGAAAGATATCCGAACTCCGATGATTGTAGAAATCAGGGGGAGATATAAACATCAGGGGGAGGTATGATGTCTATATGTTCGATGTCGAAGAGTAAAGGACGTGTTGTACTCTTTTTCTCATCTTCGAGGTTGTTTTTGTCCCACAGGGTTTTTCACTCAACCAAGGATTTTAAAGAGGCAACGATTGAAGCGTCACCACCAAGTTTGAGCGGCACAAGGGGGAGTACTGTTGAAGAATGTTGACATTTATTGTGCCTTGTCAAACTAGGATTAGTTTTATGATTGTAATAGGAGAGAAGGTTCTAGAATTCTTCGTCCTATTCGGAATAGTTTTCCTTATATCATTAGAATATGTACTTTTTAATCCCTATATATAGGGCTCCTAATATCGATAGTGGAACTCACAATTCTCTCTTCAATCTCTCTCAATTCTCATATTCTTAAACAAGATATAAATTTTTACAAAACTTTGAGGAGGTCCATATACCAAATGTGGAGGTATGAATAGAAGCACTCAAATTGGATAGCAAAATAATTGTAAAAACCCTTAGCTTTTTATCTTCTCTCCTTCCTCACCACCATCTCTGGTATTTCTTCTACTCGTTTTCCCCGATCTACCTTCTAGGATATGGTGGATTTTCTTTGCCATTTCGAATCTAATTGTGGTTCCTTCGTTTTTGGGAACCCATTGATCTATTTTTATTGCTTTCGGGTTATGCTTTGGCTCATTCAACCTACATGAGGCTCTCATTGTGTCTCGTTGGGTTGAATGTATCATTAGTGATCTATATAGTACTGATCGACTGCACGCTTGATATGAGCAAATGCAAATGTATTTCTACTCATGTGAAGCTGATTCTCCTTTTAGTGATTGGGGTGTTTTATTTTTCTCGGGTTCTTCGCGCTAGATCAGGCATTTTGGATTATTTGTCCTTCAGAGATGTCTTCACCTTTTGCCTCTTGTCCAAATGAAGATGTGGCTATGTGCTATCTAAAAAAATTGCTAGTTTTAGATTTTGGGGTACTAGTTCTTTTTTGAAAGGTGAAACGGCATGAAAAAATTCAGATCATGAGTTCTTAGCTTTTGATTTTCTGTGGTTCCAGAATTCTACTCCTTTTCGTTAAGGAAAATGATTGAGACACCAAATTTCTATCACAAATGATGTGGCATTAGCCACGTCATTTCCAACATGGATTGCAAATGCCACATCATTTCCAAATTGTATTAATTGAATTTCTACATTAATTTTTAAATTCATTCAATTTCCACATTCAATTTTCTCTAATTTCTCATTTTCTGGGTCTCTTTCCAAAGCAAAAAAAAATTGAAAAGCTCAAAGCTAGATGATTTTTCACATCTTTATCAAATTCAAAACCATAAATTGTACAATTTGGGTTTGTATTGATCTTAGAGCATATGTGATGAGTGCTGTAGAAGATCGATCAACCATGGAAACAAGATTTCATTATGATTTGACAAATATAACCAAATTCCATAAAGATGCATAGCAAATCATTGTTCCAAAAAATCAAAATTTTATCAACTGCATGTGTTGGCTAGATTGGAGACTTGGAGTTCAATATGTCGGTATTGACAACCAAGATCCACCTTAGTTTTTCATAAAGCTTCATGTTTGTAGATAATCTTATGGTGGTAATGTCAGTTTTGTTTGGTACCTGCATCTTATGTAGGGTTTCAAAATTTGATAAGAAAATTTTAAGACAGTTCAATCTCAAATTTACTAAGCTAATCAAAAAATCCATTTTACTAGTGTTTGTAAAAAAAAAAAAAAAAAAAGTGTTGATGTGGGATATGTAGCACTACTCTTTTGTTAATAGTTTTGGTATTCACTTTTGGTATTTTGGGATATGTAGCACTACTCTTTCGTTAATAGTTTTGCTAGAGAGTAAATATAATTATTTAGATGATATCTCTTTTGTTGTGCTAATGTTTATCATAATGTATTGTCGTTTTCTCTTAAAATAAAAATTCATACTTTCTTTATTATTTTATATATTTAATGTAAGTTTATATTATAAGTTGTCCATAATGCCCTCTGCATTTACACTACTTCCTTTACTGAGGATATTATAGAGAAATCATATAATAAATAAAATAATAAAACAGTGTAGTTGACTTCTTTTTTTTGGCAAAGGTGTCAACGTGCCAAAATTGTTCTTTAATTTTACTAGTCTGAGAGTGTGTGTACCTTGCCTTGCCGATGCAGAAGAGACTTGGGAATAAAAAGTCGAGACTTTGGAATGTGTGACAACAGCAAGATTCACCCTAAAGAGGTTCCTAGTTGTTGCTGAGAGGTACTCACACAGTCACACTGGTAAAAATGTCCTGCACACAAAATGACAAAGTATCAATACAGTACAAGTTAAGGTTTCAGCTGCGTACAAATATAATGGACCGTAGTTATACTTTATATGTAGTTAACAAAATATGACACTTCTATACGCATTAGTTACCTAAGCAAGTGAGCCTAACATCGTTAAGCTAGTTTTTGTACTACTTTTACTTGCTTTTGGAATAATAAGAGATTCAAACTTAAGAACCTTAAATATAGCTATGTGGGGATCAATAAGTTTGTATTATATACATACTCATTTTCATCTCAGAGATTAATGGCTGAGTTGATCCAAGTTTAACAGTAAAAAGTTGACATGCACCACATACATGCATCACAAGTAACAATAATATTTTTTGTGATTTATTGCTGTGTGAGCGAAAAACAAGTTAATGTTATTTATTCTCATTCAGACAAATGTAAGAAACTTCGATATAACAATTGACAACCGGTTAATATTTAAAAAAACAAAACAAAACAATAAATTGGACTACCTAAATTAGAATCATTTCATTTTAAATTTACATAAACCATTAATGAAATGTATTTTGACCAAAAAAGAATAAGGGAAGGAGCTAGAGAAAGAAAGAGGAATAAAAAAGCCCTCAAACGTGTTAGAGATGACATAAAGACTTGATTCTGAACTTTATGCACCACCATCCGTATCTCCACCGTCCCAGAATGCATCTTCCACCCATGAAGTTGTCAATGGAACATGACCATTCATTCCGCTTTTCGAAAATTAAATTAAAACAGAAACTTTTTGAAATTTTTTAGCAAAAGGAAAAAAATTTGGGAGTAAATTTCTGGAAGACAAATTCCGCTTTTGTTCTTTTTCAACAAACTGTGAGGCTGTGAGAGAGTAAGCTCTCCACACCACAAGTTGTCAATCCAAATCCAAACTCAAAAGATGAAACTGCAAATTCAGAGAAACCGTAATTACGTACCAGATGAATGTATTTGACTATTTATCTTTATGCACCCAGCTAGCTAGCTTCCAACTTAAGCAAACATGGCCTCCAGATCCTGAACTGCACAATAAAATAAAGAACAAAAGAAAAAAGGAAAAAAATAAATAGAAAGAATGGGAAGAAAAAAACCCAAGTATATATATAGATTGAGTAAGGAAAGATCGAAGCTTGAAAAGATGAAATGAAACTTACCTTGAAAAAGGGTAGTAGGAAGAAAAGCAGAATTCTTTACATGATGGAATTGGAATGGTTGAAATAACTAGGTACAGATATAGAGCAGAGAGAGAGAGAGAGAGAGAGAGAGAGAGGAAGCTGGGAGTCAGAAGGAAGAGGAGGAGGAGGTGGGTGGGTGCAGAGTAGTGCAAAGTGTCGTTGAAATAGCGCAGAGGTCTGTTTGTTGTGGTGGCTTTGTCTACGTTGGAATGCCACTCTCTCTCTCTCTCTCTCTCTGTGTTTCTGTCTCTCTCTGTTTATTTTGTGGTGGTGTCAACAATAAATGGAACACACTTGGGCATGGCGTGGCAAAGTGCGGCAAATAGTGCCTCGACTTGTTTTCAGAATCTTAATTTTCTTTTGGACTGACTTTAATAAAGATTAATATAAATTGCATCCAATCATTAATTCTAGGGTTTATATGGTTGAGATGACGCGGCAACCAGAACGGTTGCCCAATTTTTGTACGATTAGCGCTTCTTTTTTCATTCCACTCTCACTGTTTCGCACGTGGCTTGAGGAGGGTTGAGGCTAGGCCTGGGCTCGGGTCGGGCCGGGCCCAAAAATCAATGAAACCGAGACCGAAACCGAGAATATCGGTTCGGGCCGGTTCGGGCTTTTTTCGAAATGAAAACCGACATAAACCGAACCGGTTAGGGCCGGTTCGGGCTTTCGGGCTTTTCGGGCTTTTTCGGGCCCAATTTCCAGTTTGCCTGTTTTCCCTGTTTTCCATATACAATTATGCACCCTGTCATTTCCTGTCATTTGCCACTCATTTTGGTACCTGGAAGACTAGAATGCATATCCAATTACTCATTAACACAACAGTAATCAGCATTACAAATTTTATAGTTTACAACACAAACTCACAAATACATTCATTACATTGTCCAATGTCCATTGTCCAACAGAAAACAATCCAACTTATTCAATCATTTCAACTATGTGTTCAATGATTTGAAATTCACCATTTGAATGGCACTACAACTGCAATAGAAACATGAACACAATCCTCCCGTTTTGCACAAAAATCACAAATTGCTCTCTGCAGGTAGAAATTAGAGTTGAGATATCCTTGTGCAAGAGTAATTCACATTAAAACAGAAGGGGAGAAACAGAAGAATCTTGACAAACCTTTACTCTCTGCAGATGGAATATTTTGAACATTTGATTCAAGAATTAATCATCAGAACGAATCCCTACAAGCCCAACCTACCACTGTAAAGTAGTATGTAACTGATACACATAAGATTTATTAACTGATTCCCTGATGTCGCATGATCAGCTTCCGAGTATCTCAAGTATGACATGAATCCCATAAAGAAACTTGAGCAACATATGCTAATCTAACTGATTTATGTATAGGTAAAAGTCTCCAACATTAGATTCGGGTTCCTAACATATCTCAGACTTTTATCCAGAAAATCTAAAGCAAGAAGCAAAACTATTTCCATCTATTTGATAAAAAAAAATACTATCAGAATGAAAAGGCAAAGGTCTTGAAATCTCACCCCTCAAGCTAAGATTTGTCCCCTCAAGCCGCAGAGTGCAGACCATCAAGGCTCAGGGAGAATCGAGACTGGAGAGAGACTGGAGAGAGAGGTTGAGACTTGAGACTGGAGATCGAGACTGAGACTGGAGATCGAGACTGAGACTGGAGAGAGAGGTTGAGACTCGAGACTGGAGAGAGAGACTGGAGATAGAGGTTGAGACTGGAGAGAGAGTCACTGAGATTTGCCGATTTGGGTATCAAGTATCGACTGGAGAGCGGAGAGTGGAGAGTGACGGTATCGAGACTGGAGAGCAGGAGAGCGGAGAGCGGAGAACCGGAGAGCTGGAGAGCTGGAGAGCGGAGAGCGGAGAGCCGGAGAGTGGAGAGCGGAGAGCGGAGAGCCGGAGAGCTGGAGAACCGGAGAGCTGGAGAGCTGGAGAGCGTAGAGCGGAGAACCGGAGAGCTGGAGAGCGGAGAGCCGGAGAGTGGAGAGCGACTAGCGAGTGGAGAGCGGAGAGTGGTCGCTGGTCGGCTGGACTAAAGAGTAAAGGAGTAGGGTTTGTGTCAGTGTTCACTTGTTTATATATTTTTTTTATATTTAACTTATTATTATAACACCCAATCATGTACTGACATGTGGCAACTGCTACAGTATTCGGTTCGGTTCGGGCTTTCGGGCCCTGAAAATATAGAACCCGAGACCGAACCGAAAATTTTAATTCGGGTCGGGCTTTGGACCGAACCGAAATTTCATATTCTAAAACCGAACCGATTCGGGCTTTTTTACTCGGTTCGGGTCGGGCCCTCGGTCTTTCGGGTCCGGACGCCCAGCCCTAGTTGAGGCCATGTGTTTTGCTTTGCATAAAGAAATTGAGATTTTTTTTTTTTTTTGAAAGGCAGAAAGAAATTGAGGTCTCTCTCTCTCTCTCTCAAATGTAGGATCTTTCTCGTGTTTTTTCTCCAAATATAGGGTTAAAAAAATATATATGATGCTTTTAAGTGGTGCGTGGATCAAGAAACGAAGAGTTCCTTGTGTTCGCTTCCTTTGCTCATTACAATAAGGATGTTGTTTATGAGTTTTAGTTTTCTTAATTAAATTTTACGTGATAATAATTAGCTAAATATGTTCTCTAAAATAGTTAAGGAACTATAATAGAGAGTCTGTTAATGTTCCTTGTCTGCTAATAGCTAAAGATGCTCTTAGGGTAGCAAATTGGCAAATTTTGAAATATATCATAGTAAATTGACACTAAGATGAAATTTAGGGTAGCAATTTGACGAGTATGCCAAATAGCATTTAACCTATTAATTCTTCATCGACCTAAAAGATTTGGAAAGACCAAGTGTGGCCAAAGGGAAAGAAATGGAGAAGTAATTAATTAGGTGCGTTGGGGAAGCGCTCATGATCAAGTGGTATTATTGTCTTTGTTGGTAGATGCATAATTGCTTACACTGTCACTGATCATATGCCGGTTGTACATGTTGTCTTCATTTGCTTATCTAGTGACAGCAAAGCTTTAACTAACTGAAAATCCTATGATACGACCAGGAAAATGTTAGTGTGAGTCATCATTCCCTATTAGGAATAGACTATAAGGGAATATATTGTTGTAACTACTTACCTTGTGTATGTTGTGTAGTACAGTAGTACACAATAGTCGTAGTACAACTGTAATCTGTTTATATACACCACAAAATAGGTGTAATAAGATATCAGAAAAATTCATTCTCTCAATCTTGTCTTATTTGACTTGGTATCAAAGCAAAGATCCGAAAAGGACTTTGTCTCTTTCTTTCAGTTTTTTTCTCAATCCGAGGAAAACAATTGGGTTAAAAGCCAATCTTTTGGTCAAGCCTTGAAACGAGGTCGTTTAGACGTCCTCTTCATCTTCTTCGCTCTCCCGACTTCGTCTTCAGTCAAAGACAGATCGATCCGTCCCAGGTCGGTCCGTCTCAGATCGCCGGCGCTCTTCTCCCAGACCTTCAGTCCAGACCGACCTCTTCTTTTGTCCCAGACCGCCTTTGTCTGCCCCCTACACCAGATCGATCTTCGTTATCCTTCGTCTGCATCCAACTTCGACGCCGGTTTACCAGATCCATCTTCGTCCGCCTTCGTTTGCCTCAGATCGTCGAATCCCTTCAGTTGACGTCCACGATTGTGACCTCGACTTAGTCCGGCGTCGCCCGTCGTCCCTCTCCCTCGGTCAGACCAGCTCAACTCGGTAACCTGGTCAACTCAGTAACCCGGTCCACTCGGTAACCCAGTCAACTCGGTAACTCGACCAACTCGGTCAATCCCAACAGTTTTCAAAAAAAAAAAAAAAACCATATATATATTGCTGCAACTGTTGGAATGTCCTTCTTTTTCCGTTGCATACTTTGTGATTTTTGCTATTGTATTGTTGTGATGGGTGGTGATCAAAGTGAAGGACAGGGTTCTAAGGCCAATGAGGTTCAGAAAGTTGAGGTCTCTGTTAAGAGCTCAGAAGGTGGTTCTTTTGGAGGTACCAAACTCACTGGTACCAATTTCCGAACATGGAAGAAGATTATGTCCGTTTATCTTTGTGGGATACACAAGATGGGACATGTGACAGGAACAATCAAGGTTCCTAGTGAAGATGACATTGAGGCCTATGCTAAGTGGGAAGATGATGATGGGTCTGTAATGTCCATTTTATTTAGAGCCATGACTGATGATGTGCTACAGATGGTAGAGAAATGTGAAACTGCTGAGGCAATATGGAAGACGTTGGGAGATCTCTATACGAATGAGTCTGATTTTATACAGGTTCATGAACTAATGTGCAAAGCTGCAGGAATGCAACATAATGGGCAGCCAGTGTCAGTGTTTTTCACCAAGCTGAAGAATGTATGGGCTGAAATTGATTAGAAGCGTCCTTGCAAGATCAAGAATCAGGAAGATCTTGTGTGGTACCAGAAGGAGAAGGAGCTAGAAAGGGTTCATGTCTTCCTGAGAGGGCTTGATGAGAAGCATAGCAGTGCCAAGGGGGAATTGCTCAGAATGACAGACCCTCCTACTTTGAACACGGCTTTTACATACATCCGCAAGGATGAGTCTCAGCAGGAAAGTGTCAAACATGCACAGGTTGAAGTATCTAGCCTAGCCATTTAGGCCAAGTCACCTGCACCTTTCCTTCAGCAACAGAGTTCAGCCCCCCTTCATCAGCAAGGTTTCCCATAAGGCTTCACCAACCGTCCTCGTCCTCAATGTTCTTATTGCAACGATCTTGGGCATGTTCGGGAGACTTGTTGGAAGTTGAACCCACACCTTAAACCTAAAAAGCAAGGTTATCGCCTTAAGGGAAAAGCAGCTGGGGTTCACTTGGTCCAAGAACCAGATTTCTATGGAGTGGTTGGCCAAACTCATCATACAGCAGGTGGAGCTACCCCTACAGCCTCTATAGATGGTCGAGCTAAAATTGGTATAGCTTTACAGATTTCTAACTTTGTTGATTCTGATACATGGATTATTGATTCAGGTGCCTCCGATCATATGACTTATGATAAATCATATTTTACTGAATTGTCTTCCCCATCAGTGTCCTATGTAACCAATGCCAATGGTGAGGCTTTTCCTGTGTTAGGGTCAGGGTCAGTGTGTATTACTCCCACTTTAGAACTTCATAATGTGTTATATGTGCCTGACTTATCTCATCACTTGATATATGTCCCACAATTGAACACTGAGTCTAAATGCTCTGTGACCTTTTATCCTATGTATGTGATTTTTCAGGATCTTCTCACCAGGGAGATAGTCGGTCGGGGGTATCTGAGGGGCAGGTTGTTCCATCTGGATCAGACATACGCAGGAGAGAAACCAAGAGCACAGTCCCGAGCCGCTTTGACTTCGACTTCTGATAAGCTAAGTGAGATTTGGTTGTGGCATCGCAGTTTAGGGCATCCATCTTTTAGTCTTATGAAGAAAACCATGCCTACTCTGTTTATTGGTGTGGATGAGTCAGTTTTACGTTGTGAAACATGTGTTTTGGTCAAGAGTCATCGTGCTACTTATTCTCCTAGTATTTCTAATAAAAGTGTTATTCCTTTTGAGTTGATTCATTCTGATGTTTGGGGACCTTCTCGAGAGCCTACTGTATCGGGTATGCGATATTTTGTGTTGTTTATTGATGATTGTACACGATTGTCATGGGTTGCTCTTCTTAAAACCAAAGATGAAGTCTTCCCCGCTTTTCAAACCTTTCATAATCTTGTTCAAACACAATATCATAGCACCATTAAAGTCTTTCATTCTGACAATGGGGGGGAGTATGTTAATCACATGTTCCAAGAGTTTTTTAAAATCCATGGGATTGTTCACCAAACCAATTGTCCACAAACCACAAAACAGAATGGAGTGTACGAACGGAAAAACCGTCATTTACTTGATATGGCTCGTGCCCTTCTTTTTAGTGCTCATATGCCTAAGTATCTTTGGAGCGATGCTATACACGCTTCCTCTCATCTTATCAATCGTCTTCCATCCAGTGTCCTTCAGGGCAAAATTCCATTTGAGGTTCTCGCCTCTCATGTCTCCTTACCATCCTTTCACAATCTTCCTGCTCGTGTTTTTGGTTGTGTTGCCTTTGTCCATGTACCAAAAAATCAGAGGTCTAAGTTGGATTCCCGAGCCCTTAAGTGTGTGTTTGTTGGCTACGGAG
Source organism: Rosa lucieae (assembly GCA_024704745.1). Classification (NCBI taxonomy): domain Eukaryota; kingdom Viridiplantae; phylum Streptophyta; class Magnoliopsida; order Rosales; family Rosaceae; genus Rosa; species Rosa lucieae. The sequence continues at coordinate 38,994,529 of CM045497.1, forward strand.
GTCATCAGAAGGGGTACAAGTGCTATCATCCACCCACCAGAAAATATTATGTCACTATGGATGTTACTTTCTTTGAAGACATGAGTTATTTCTCCTCTTCAGATACAGCTTTTCAGGGGGAGAATTCATATTTTGAAGAGCTATATCATGGAGAGGGGGAGGAATCAGAGGGAGAAGGAGCAGCAAGACAGCTAGGAAGTATTTTGATGGATCCGGTTGAAACTATTAGCTCGCTGCCTCCAGCAGCAGAAGCACCAGTTCCCATCACTCAGAATGAGGTTGAAGACACAACTGCCCCTCCTGCCATCACTTCTACCCCAGACCCACAGCTTCCTGGTATTGAAGATCACCCATTTAAGGTATGTTCATCCACTGATACTAGTAGTAGTGAGCCTAATATTGAGCAATATGTGTTGCCACATAGGACCACTCGAGGTCAATCAGCCAAAAGATATGAACCTACTCTTACTGCCAAATCAACATATCCAGTAGCCAACTATATGTCCACTAGGAGGTTGTCTAAGTCATATGAATCATTTGTGAATCAAATATCTGCTGTATCAGTACCTAACAAAGTGCAGGATGCGTTGGGGGATCCAAAGTGGAGGAAGGCTATGGATGAAGAGATGGAGGCGTTGCAGAAGAACAGTAATTGGCAACTTTTGCCTCCACCACAAGGCAAGAAAGCTGTAGGCTTTCGTTGGGTGTTTACCGTGAAGCATAATGCAGATAGATCAGTGAATCGATATAAAGCACGTCTTGTAGCAAAGGGATTTACTCAGACGTATGGTATAGACTATGATGAAACTTTTGCTCCTGTTGCCAAGATGAATACTATTCGGGTTCTGCTCTCGTTCGCTGCTAGTTTAAACTGGCCACTCCGACAGTTTGATGTCAAGAATGCATTTCTTCATGGAGAGTTAGCCGAGGAAGTATACATGAGCCTCCCACCAGGGTATGTAGTTGCTTCTCCTGGTGAGTTTGTATGCAAATTGAGAAAGTCTCTATATGGTCTCAAACAGTCACCTCGTGCTTGGTTTGAAAGATTTTCACAGTTCATGAGGAAGGTTGGTTACAGGCAGAGCAACTCAGACCATACCTTGTTTCTCAAGCATCAACAGGGAAAGGTAATAGCTCTAATTATCTATGTGGATGATATGGTAATCGCTGGTAATGACACTGTTGAGATGGATAGACTGCAGAGACAGCTAGCCTCTGAGTTTGAGATGAAGGACTTGGGTGAGCTTAAGTACTTCTTAGGAATTGAGGTAGCCAAGGGGAGAGAAGGAATCTATCTATGCCAGAGGAAGTATGTTCTTGACTTGCTGACAAAGACAGGTTTGTTGGATTGCAGACCTATTGACACTCCTATTGAGCAGAACCATGGTTTAGCTGAGTATCCAGATCAGGTACCTACTGATCGAGCTCGCTATCAGAGGTTAGTTGGGCGCTTGATTTATTTGGCTCATACCAGACCAGACGTTGCGTATGCAGTGAGCGTGGTGAGTCAGTTCATGCATAATCCGAGTGAGAGTCACATGGATGCTGTTATGCGAATTCTAAAGTACTTGAAGTCAGCTCCAAGTAGGGGAGTACTATTTTCTAAACACAACAACATTCTTTAGGTTTGTGGCTTCACAGATGCAGATTGGGCTGGAAATATCACAGACAGGAGGTCGACATCAGGATACTTTACCTTTGTGGGAGGTAATTTGGTTACATGGAAGAGTAAGAAACAGAAAGTTGTGGCACATTCTAGTGCTGAGGCCGAGTATAGAGGTATGGCTCACGGAGTGTGTGAATTTTTGTGGCTGAGAAATCTGTTACGTGATCTGGGTTTCATACTCAAAAATTTCATGCAACTGTATTGTGACAACAAGGCAGCTATTGACATATCATAGAATCCAGTACAGCATGATCGTACTAAGCATGTGGAGGTTGATCGTCACTTTATAAAGCAGAAGCTAGATGCCAAAATTATTAGCTTTCCTTTTGTTCCAACTGAAGAGCAACTTGCAGATGTACTTACTAAAGCAGTTTCCAGGAAGGCGTTTTATGACTCACTATGCAAGTTGGGCATAGTTGATGTATATGCGCCAACTTGAGGGGGAGTGTTAGTGTGAGTCATCATTCCCTATTAGGAATAGACTACAAGGGAATATATTGTTGTAACTACTTACCTTGTATATGTTGTGTAGTACAGTAGTACACAATAGTCGTAGTACGATTGTAATATGTTTATATACACCACAGAATGGGTGTAATAAGATATCAGAAAAATTCATTCTCTCAATCTTGTCTTATTTGACTGAAAACAGATACTACAAATGTAAAAATACTACTATTATACAACTATTTGCACACACTGCTTTAGCTTTTTTTTTTTAAATTCGGGCAAGCAACACCCGTTAGGTTGGAGTGGTGGTACTCCTCCCTTAACTTTCATTATTCATAAATGAATAGTACACCAAGGGGGACATATAACCTGAACCTCGATTTAACATATAATCATCCTCAATAAGGACGTCCTGAATAATATCAGGAGTTTCCTCCACCCAAAACTCATCCAAACTGGATGTACTAGTAAGGTGCGCTAGCCTATGAGCTACACCATTTGCTTCCCTATAGACATGTCTAAGAAGAATAAGATTGAAATCTTCCATATAACGTTTACAATCATGCAAAATAAGACCAACCTCAGACAAATCATTTTCTTCTCTAGCCAGGGCAGCCAGCATTATAGCACTGTCACTTTCAAATTCAACTTCACCCCACTGCTGATGAATAGCGACAAGTAGGCCAGCCCGCACTACTTTAGCTTTAATTTGACTTAGATATGTAGTTCAATGCAACTTATTTAGTTAAGTCTCAAGTTACCTAGACACTTGTAGTTTGAAAGATATTATGATCGAGTGTTTGGGTATGTGTTTGACGTTTCTTCTAAAAAAAAAAAAAAAAAGTGTTGGGTATGATTTCTCAAATTTTAAGCAAATAAAGATTAAGCTTAGTTCTTCAAATATTTTGATTTCAACGTAATTTAAAATTAGAAATCTTTACGCATTGAATCAGTGTGGAAAAGTGAGGTAGTTGTAAAACATTTGGGTGGCTATTGGCTAAACAGTTGTGTGTCATTTTAAATACCGTGATTTTTAATGTTTGCATATTTGACATTAACGTGTTTAAAGTTTTGTAGTTTTTGTTTCTTCATCTCTCTTCTACATCTTGCAGTCTTGCACCACTCGTTTCCAGCAATGTCACACATGTCTATTTGTGCCATACTCGTACTAAATTGTCGTTATTAGACCAAATAGATCTGATCTGTCCAGTTCAAGAGACTTGCTAGTTGCTAATAATTCGTGATATGATGCGTAATGAAGTGATTTGAACGGTGTGCTCTATGAACTTGGTTCATTGATAAAAAGGACGGCGACAAAGCTAGTAGAGGTGTGACTCTAATTCTTTGCACGAAGTTGTGACTAGCGCTATTATTCTTTGTTGAGTAGGCATTTGGGTTAGTGGCTTTTGAATTTTATTTTGATTTATTTTTTATTGTTAATTAAGGTCTCGTTTGAGATTGCTTTGCTTAAAAAAAAAATCAACTTCTATTCAAAATTTTATATTTTATTGTGTTTGGTAAATAAATAAAAAGTAACTTTAATTGAAAGTTATAGATAACTGGTAGCACATTTTAGAAGCAGCCTAAAAGTTGCTTTTAGAATCTGATGTGGATCAAAACACACTCTGCAGTTATTTAATGTACTGACAGCACTTTTAAAAATATTATTTGTCAAACACGAAACTGTTTTAATTCACAGCTTATTATTCTCACAACACAGCAGCAGCAGTCTTTTTTTAAAAGCCACAACAATCCCAAACTAGCCTTAAGCTCATGGCTTTTGGCTGTTTTGGTCATAACTTTTTAGATAGGTCATTAGCTTTTAAATTAAATAGTTCTTTAGGTGAGAATATAGCTATTTGGACAATGTGACAATTCCGTAAAATAAAATTGATTTATAAATGATATCGTTTTTATTTATTTATTGAAATCGTGTTTGGATAAGGGAAAAAATGATGGAATTTAATTGAAAGTGAGGATTTCATAATTCCTAAAAGCCAATTCCCTCGTTTGGCATTATCAGGTTGGAAATTTTAAATTTCTCTGTGGAAAAAAAATGAAGGAATTCGTTATTTAAATTCCTCACTTCAATTTCCACCAAAATATGTGTAATTTACGAATTCCTTTGCAATATTCAATTTTTATTTCCAAAACAAGACTTTTTTCTATTTTATTTTTGTATTTGTTTTAAACTTTATTAATTTATTACACATTTCAAATCCTAAATAGATGCAACCAAACAATAGAAATTGCAATTAATGAAATTTTAGACTGGTGGAGTTAAAAATTCCATCATTTATAAATTCCTATAGATTTTATAATTTTCTCATCCAAATACACCGTAAAGAAAGAGATAAAATTACACGCACCAACTCATTCACATTCACAGTGAGGTGCGCATGTAAGAAAATAACTACTGCCAAAGTGAAATCATCTTTGATATTGCTAATAGTCTAATACTCTAGTAACCAAAGTAACTGACTAATAAACATGAAACTCAATATCTAACTTATTTCTGAACCCACTGCCCACAAGACCCCTCTATGGCTCTATGCAAGAGAGGCACAACTGGGACCCCTATAGGCTCAGCAACGTTTACCGTGCCTCCCGCCACCGTCAACATAGAGTTAAGGTCTGCCAAAATCAGTGGTCCTAAGCAGCCACTCTTGAGATGCTTTAGCAGACGTCACACCTCACAAAAATCAAATCTTCCCCAAGATCCCAAGTCGAAACTCAAAGTTGAAGGGAAGGTTGTTCTGTTTAACTAGTGTAGTGATATCCTTTCATATACGCACGCGTACTCAGGTTCCACGCCATATTTCGAGCCTGTCCAGCTCGATCACAATCCCTATAGTCGAGCAAACTATCACAGCAACCACAATCCCTAGACCGGGAGATATGAGATTGGAAGTTGAGATCCATCACAGAGGCCACCAAATTCCGTGACACTTGTCATAGTTTTTCTGTAGAACCATGGCCGACCTCTATTTAGAATTTGTAGATGTTCAAAGAAATCTTGAACACATACATAGTGATCTTAACATGCTCTCCGATATAGATAATTAATCAATTTTTCAAACCCCAGACGAGGGACAAGATACCCATGATAGCCTTTTGTTCATTCTTCTTATTCAAAGAGAGAAGACAACGTACATACATTATAATGATGTCGTGAGATTGTAGCGCTTTTGATACATATGAACTTGACTTTTTTCTTCTCAGAGATTTCAAGTAATGTAGCAACCATCTTTGCTAAGATAGACGATGGTGATGAGAAAGAGAGAAAACCCTAAAGCTCTCTAAAAAAAATGGCGTTGCTAAAAATTATAAAGTTTAGTTGGTATTATTGGAAAATTCTTCTGTGGCACTTTTACAAATAAGTGAATAACTCCGTTATTTTGACTTATGAATGTAGTAAACAAAGTTATAATGAAGTTAGTAGTTGACACCCGTATTGTCTTTTCTGACTAATATACTGCAGACCTAAATTTTAAAGCCATGACTGATGATTCAGATAGTGGAAAAAAGGATTTGTCAATTTCACTAAAAAAAAAAGTAAGCTAATAAATATCTTTTTGGTTTTTCAAATAAGTAAAGGCCGAAAGCGGAACTCTATAGCATTTTATGTGTTGGAGTAAGGCTACCTCATCTCTCCGGTAAACTTCAGAAGATGCGCATGCATAATCCATTCTAGGTTCCAATTTGTATTCACTTTTTATTGTACACTCTCGCAAGTTGGGTTTTCAACAAAATTTGGTGAACGATCATATGCAATATCATTCTTTCTTTTGACGGTTAAAGTTCAGCTTTATATCCTTAAACAACTTGTGCAGATATTCAAAGTTTACTAGTTGATCTACACCATGAGAAATAGAATCAAATTCCCACATGGCCTAGCTAGCTAGTATTTCATCAAAAACTAAAACCTCAACAATTTGCTATCTCATAGGTTCTTTATAAAGAGTTTGCTTTTGCCTTTTCGAAGAGAATCGGGATCACATGCTTGATAACTTTTGCATATAGGTCGTTTATCACAATGATTAATTTGTATACTTAATTGTCTAATACTTTAAAAAGTTTTAATTAATGATCAGACTAGCTTTGGAATAAATAGCATATTTGATTCGATAAATGCTTCATTAGTTTCATGATAATCTATTCTCAATCTCTAATCCTAACAGTACTGTTATACTTAATACATTCTCTTTAAACCAAATTGATCGATGACCAACGAGAATTTTGAAAACCAAAATTAGTATATCACAATGATCAAGGTCTCATGTTAATAGTTTTATATTTTCAAACTGTATTTTCAGAAAATTTCTTTATGTTCTGGCAGTGCAAGTGAGCCAATAAATTTAGCAAATCTCAGCCGTTGAAATATAGGCAGTTTTTTTTAATAACAAAAAAATATACTAGATGTATCTAGTCATCCAATCACGTGGTGTGGTGTGGTGGACGAGCGGCCAAGTCTGGAACCCCCAGGTCTAGCGTTCGATTCCCAGCTCCACCCTGTGGCCAGCAGATTTGAGGGACTTGGGTTTGTTAACACCCAAGGTTCGTGCGTCTGCGGTGCAGTGATTAGTCTAGCAATGCTGGGATACACTGCATGGGTGCATGTGTAATTAAATTAAGGTCTTAAATTTATACCATAAATAAGAGTGCTGTCTCAAAGGGTGAGAGCTGAGAAAAACATAGCGTTTTGGAGTTCGGGATTTCAAACGGCTTTCTATTGCTTGTTCGGCGGTCCCTTTGTGCCAGCGAGGCGTGATGCCTCGCCGACATAAGGTGGGTGCAACTGGACGGGCCTATGGTTCCTTTTTTCTTGTCGTTTGTTGGGGTCATATCTGCTATGAAAAGTTTGCCTGTTCCGGCATGGTTCACCTTCATTCTCTGGTGGCGGTGCTACTGGTTTTGATAGTCATCGTTTCGTGCAGATCTGGTATAGGCTGGGTGGTTGTTTGAGTGTGGATCCATGCCATGGATCGGGTCACCAAGATTTTGAATCTGCAGCAGACGACTTTGGGGCTGCTTGACTTGATACACATTTTATGCAAGCATACATATCGTAGTAAAGATAGGGAAGTATTATGTCCAAGATTATCGTACCACGGGGTTTAGTGTCTAACCCACAATCCTTGGGTAATCGGAATTAGAATCACTAAGCAAATGAAAGAAAAAAGAAAAAAAGAAAAAATAAATAAATAAAAATGATACTCTAAGGAACCAAGCCTTAGCAATGCTCGGCTTTGGTTTTCACTAAAGCCTAATCAAAACTAAGAGCCTAGTGGTGGAAACATAGGAGTATCAGGTGATTCACACTAATTATCTTGTAAACATCGATGCCAATTTCACAAATGTATGCATTTCCTATATGTGTTAAATCTCATATCCAGTACCGGTCAAGGTTACTAAATCAATTATCATTTCGGTGTATTGATTATGCCGGCTAGGGCCATAATTAACTTTCTAACTTAGGCATTACGCCGGTTAAGGCCACAATATCTAAAATTAGAGGCCTAGAAAACAAGATAATAGAGACCCAAGCAAGTTTAGCTACAATTAAGCTAGCTAATGGTTGCCACACTTAAATCCTAGATGCTATAGACTAATAAGTTGTCAAATTATCAATCTAATCATCACAATTACCCACAACATAATTTCAAAAGGTGACAAAGCCTAGAAACATGCTTCTAAGGACCAATAAATTTGGATTTAAAGCATACACAGGAAAAAAAATATTTATTTTATTAAGGCATCAATATTTACACAAGATGAGTTAGAGCTTTACAACCCTAACTCCCAATTTGAACCACTCACTACCCATACAAGAATTCATCAACATAAGTATACAAAAATTATGAACTAGATAATAAGGAAGAGATGAGAGAGTTAGCTTGGTCACTCCTAGCTATGAGATAGTATGAACCAAGTAATTTCTTCACCCAACTACTTAAAATAAGATGTATGCTCTTAATGATGATTCTCTCAAAGCCTTAAGTGTTCAATCCCAAAAGATGAAATTAAAAATGAAGAACGGAAGAGGAGAGAGTGCGCGGCTCTGTTAGAAAAAGGAAATAGAATTAGGTCTAGGGTCTATGTGTTTTGAAAAGAGAGGAGAGTGTGATTCTTGGTGGGTGGCTGGCATCATTTCGTGAGAAAGAGGAAGGATAGTGAGATGAGGAGTGCGCTGCTGATGTTGAGTTGGGATGGACTGCCACGTGACAACATGTGAATGGACAAGGAGAGAAAAACAAAAAGAATTAAAAGGAAAAAGGAAACTTAAAGAAGAGTACAGAGAACGTGCTGCACCATAGCACCAGGCCTATTAAATTATTAATTAAACAGTTCTCCACCATCATTTTTTCTTTCTTTCTTTCTTTTTCTTCTTTCCTTTTTTTTTTTTTCTCTTCTTCTCCGGTCTCGAGGTACATCCGAACACATTATCATCTTGGAATAATCGGATTTGGCTTTTTTGATCATATTGACTATGGTTGACTAATATTGACTTTTTGTCTTTTTGTCAGAAACTCTAATTTGCTCTAATTTCGCACGACTTATTCTGAAATCTACAACTCCCCTTATTTTCTACAATATAAATAAAAATGGATTAATTACATAATAATTAACTTGATGATTAACTTATATTTAGTGTTTTAGATATAATTACATGTATAAAAATGCTTGTAATCACTGCTTGAGTTGGTTGGGGTTGTCTCTATTCGATATGCTGGTTATGGCTGGTGGAACGGCGGTGATAGACATGAATGTGGTGGGATACATTAGGGATGGTGAAGGTGGATGACTCTGGGTTCATGGAGGCTGAGCAGAGTTAGAGGTGTTCTTGGGATGTTGGATGACGAGATTTGTGACAATCTCGACTGAGTTCATGGTGTTTGGTGGCTCTGTGGGCATGGGGTATGAAATTGGGTCATGAGTTTGGTTTTAGAATGATGTATGGAGACGGTGCTTGGTTTGTCATCGATGGCTGGTTAGATATCAGGTGGCTAAGTCGAATAGGGCAGTGGCTATGCAGTGGGCTGGTAGTCGTTATTGGGCGGTTGGAGGTGGGGCCGCCTGAGCGGTTGACTGATCATGATAGTTTTTTATAGTTTTTTATTAGGGTTTTATTTTTAGATTTTTGGTTAGGTCAAATAAGTCCCTACTCATTTGAGCTAGGGTTTGGAGGTTTTGGTCATGCTGTGGTGCCATCTCTATGGTGTTACTCCTGGAACTATATGTTATAAGTTTGGTGCTTTTTGGTTATCAACAAAATGTTGGATTTCCCTTGCACGTGGTCTAGCAGTATATGGACATGGTGTCGAAGATGGTGAAGTGGTTTGTCTGGATGTTGGTGGCAAGGTCGTATCATAACCTTCGGGGTTGGTTATCTTTCATTGTAGCTTGGTAATGGGCGAAAAAATTGGTTAGGGGTTGGACTTTTTCGGTTCATGGATATTACTATTAGTGACGGACCCGTAACTATAGATCTTGGTAGGAATATGTGTTGTGGTGTTGATACCACAACCGGTTATTCCAATGTTATGTATTTTTTCTTTTGTTATTAATGTATTCTATTTAGTCTAAAATAAATAAATAAAGAAATAAAACTCATACCATACATTTTGATCAATCAATTAATCTATTCCCTACTTGTAATAGTAGAGTCCAATCATGGAATAAGTTGTAAATACATCAGTTTGGTTGACTCCTCGCGAGTTCCACGAGCCTTAATCTAACAATTGCATGAGTTGTGGGCTGGTCAGTGTGATTGATACTTGCCTTCTTTTCTCTTTGGTGCAGGCCAACTTTTTTTTTTTTTTTGAGTGGAAGACGTCCATAGAACCAACACACACACCCATGCAGTGTATCCCAGCATAGCCAGACTAATCACTGCACCGCAGACGCACGAACCATTGGGTGTTTTAACTAACCCAGGTCCCTCAAATCTGCTGGCCACGGGATGGAGCTGGGATTCGAACTCTAGACCTGGGGGTTCCAGACTAGGCAGCTCGACCAACACACCACACCATGTGGTTAGTGCAAGCCAACTTTTGTGATGCCCCAGAAATTCGTATTCATTTTCCGAGGAATTTCTGGAATCTAATTTATGATTGTTGGACGGTTTCGTGGCTCGTGGACGGAGCGGAAGTGTTTCGGACGAATTAATTATTTAAAAAGTATGGTTTTAGGGGGGTTGACAAAAGTTGACTTTTTATTTGTTGGGATTCTCCGAAAACAGAAACGAAAATATCCTGCTGACCCGACCCGAACCCGGCGTTCCGACCCGACTTTTCCGGCCGACTGCGGCGGTCTCCGGCCGTGAAACTTGGCCAGCGGTCGCCTCCTCCGTCTGTCGTCCCTCTGGTGTTCTCTTACGGCGATTCTCCGTCTCGGTGGCAGTTCAAGGCGGTGCAGATGAGAAATCGGACCCGACCGGAAAACACAGTTCCGACGTCGGCGTGGCTTCGATTTTCTTGGGTTGAGTTCAGAACAAGCTCCCTGGTCGATCCTTGGTGTTTGTTTTGACCGGTTTACGTGAAAACTCGATCAACTCGGATTGGATCACTGTTCACGGCTTGTGAGGTAGTTTTCGATCCCTTATGCTTGTTTTCTGACTTCGATCCAGTTATGAAAGTTCACAAGCATGCTTAGATGAAGCTTTTTGATGTTGGGAGTTTTGTGAAATAATGAGTTTTGGCCGGCGGCGGTACGCCACCGCCTGTGGCGGCGTTCCGGCGGTGTTCCGGCCACTTAAGGAACTGTTTCTGGTATTATATGTCTTCTACTCGTCGATACGAGCGTTTCGATATATAATATGCAGATTTTGGAGTTCGAATGGATTTGTTATGATTTTTGCCGTTTCATATCGGTGAATTTATTTGATCCGTGAAGATACGAGCGTCCGATCGACTTGTGGTTTGGTCACATCGATCGTGGACGTATTCCGAAGGCCTTGGGAGGTCTCGGATGTGGTTCTGCCTCGATTGGCACAACTTTGGGGATTTTAGTTCAAAAACAGGGGTTTCGAACTTTAATCAAATGTGAATCGTTACTGATTTAAGATCATTGGTGATTAGGTGCTTCTAAAGGTGAATTGGACGAGTTGTTGCTGATAGTGTTAGTTCGGTTCTGTATAGAAGACGCAGCGGGAGTTTCAAGGTGAGTAATCTCACGAAGTTCATATCACGAACGGGTTAACCCTATTGCTTTGAGAGTTATTTATTAACTGCAAACTATAGATGGTATTAGTGGCACTTCTGAGTAGATGACCATGTGTGTGTGTATATATATTATGGGATGTATATATATACATACGTAGTCATGTATTAGTAGGCATTTCTGCGCGGATAACTACATATAGATATATGTTTACGTGAAATATATATGTTTTGGTGGTTTGTGGATTTATGAAAACAATATGCATGAAATGATGCTTTTTATTGTTTTGGGGTGTGGCTTTTGGAAAACAAATGATTTGTGGAAATGATTGATTTCGATTTGTTTTGAAAAGCGTTGAGATTTGTGTATGAAAACAATAGGCATGATTTGATGCTTTTTATTGTTTTGTGTTATGGCTTTTTCGGAAAACAATGATTATGGAAATGATGATTTCGATTGTTTTCAAAAGCGTTGCGATTTGTGTAACATTTTGGGTCCAGCGCGACTCCTTTAATGTTTTGCTCCAAGGGACATTGCGGCCCGAGGATCGAAGGTCTGAGACCTTGGGCAGAATCTTAGGTGACCACGTCTTTGGCCGGACGAGTGGTTACGTTTTTCAGTTAGAGCTCTAATCTGTCTGCCATTTAGGTAATTCATGGGGTAACGGGAATTGGTTATTTACAACTCATGACATTACGTATTTTTAGGGAACAAGGTGTGAGTTGCTTCCTTATTAATGGTTTTTAAGGGGACAAGGTGCAAGTTGTTTTCCTTATTAACGATTTGATAGAAATCAAGGTGTGAGTTGCTTTCTATGGTACGCTTATGGTACAACTGATAGAATTCAAGGTGTGAGTTGTTTTCTATGTTTTATTGATAGAAATCAAGGTGTGAGTTGCTTTCTATGTTTTATTGATAGAATTCAAGTGTGGGTTGTTTTCTATGTTTCGTTTTAAAAGGAAACAAGGTGTGAGTTGCTTTCTTTTATTTCGATTTGAAAGGAAATTAAAGTGTGAGTTACTCTCCTTTATTTCGTGTTTTAAGGAATCAAAGCGTGAGTTGTTTTCCTCATTTTGGCGTGAGTTGTGCATGTGTGGTTTGAGTTACTCATACGGGCTTGCAAAAGCTTACCGGGTTTGTTGTGTGGCAACCCGGTACACTATTCAAACGGTGTAGGGGTTAATCCTGCAGGTTAGGATAATCGGGGCTGAAGCGGAGGTAGCGCCTTTGCAGCTTTACGGTAGGAAGCCATTTTTGTAACTTTAACGTTAATAAGGACTTCCGTTGTATAGTTAACTCTGAGCAGCATTTACGTTTTATTTTGTTGTTGACAATTTAATTCGTAAGCTTATGTAATATATGACTCTATGGAGTGGGTCAATATTGAGATAGTGGGTTCAGGGCATCAATATGTACTTGGGTTAAAAGGGAAAAAGTTTCTAGGTATTTTGTATTGATGGCTGAACGTTCACGCATATATAATTATGGGGTTATATATATCGATTTACATGTGTTTAAAATCAGGGGCGTGACAGTTTGGTATCAGAGCGTAAGGTGCATATTTGGTGACAATCAATACTCCTCGAGTGATGGCCCGTCTGCAGCGGATCCCCATCTGATGCTCTTCGGTATTGATATAGTCATTGGGTATGCAATGAGTGTTGGATTGTGAGTCATCAGGGTAGTGTTGGCTTAGTGAACAAAGTGTAGGAGCTTAAGGTAGCTTCTAGGAGTTATAGTCTTTTGAGGAATGAGGACCTTTAGATTTAACTCTTGTTTACGTAGGGATAGAATTGTTCTTCTGACGTAGTGTGTGATTGATTTAGTCATGTTGACTTATACTTGTTTGAAGTTTACAAGTATTAATCAAGGTTGCTATGCTCCTTAGGTTATGGATTCACAAGGAGGACGAGCTAGGGGTCGAGGTAGACCCAGAGGCAGGGGTAGAGCCAGAGGTAGGGGCAGGATTCCTCCTCCTGTTGAGGAGATGTTTGAGAATGATATCGAGGCATCGAATGTTGAGCTGCCTGTTCCACCTGTTGTGGAGATTGTGAATGCTGCTGATCCCACTCGTTTGTCAAAGTTGGCAAAGGAGATTTCGAGGTTGGGAGGAGTTCCATTCCAGGGAGGTACGGATCACATGTTGGCAGATCAATGGATCGAGAACATGAAGACCTACTTCGAGATGGTCGTCTGCGACGACATTGAGAAGAGAAAGATTGCGGCGTTTATGCTCCAAGGCGATGCACGGGTATGGTGGAGCGGCACACAGAGGGTTATGGACGTGTCCACCATGACCTGGGATGAGTTTGTGGAACTATTCAGGAAGAAGTACTTTCCGCCTTCAGTGAGGGAGCAGTTGGAAAGGGAATTTGTCTCGTTAGTCCAAGGGACTAAGAGTGTGAGGGATTATGAGGCTGAGTTCTCAAGGTTGTATCGCTTTGTGAGACAGATGGATGCTGAGAGCTTAGCTATGAAGTTTCAGTGGGGACTGAATGCTTCGATCCGGCGTGATGTCGCCGTTCTGGAACTGAAGGTGATGGAGCTCATTTTCGCTAAGGCTATGGCCATTGAGCAGGAGAACTTGATTTTCCAGGAGCAGGAGTCGGCTGAGAAGGACTCCCGAAGGAAGGGAAAGGCAACTGCTGAGAGCAGTGAAGGGACAGATGCTCAGGGTGGGTTCTGGAAGAGGCGCAGGACTCATCAGCAGGCGCCAGCTAGGGAAGCGGCTACACCTGCTAGGGCTGCACCTGTTGGGCAGGGAGCACCTCTGAGATGTTATAACTGTAAGGAGATTGGCCATACTGCTAAAGCTTGCACAAAACCGAAGAACTTGGCGTGTTTTACTTGTGGTCAGACAGGGCATTTCTCCAGGGATTGCACCCAAGCACAAGGCGGGGGACAAGGGAATCAACAGAGGCAACTACCTCAGGGAAATGCGAGGGTGTTTGCTGTTGGTCAGCAGGGTGCTAGGGAAGGAGGTACCTTATCTATTTTTACTTGGGTTGTTAGATTTATGTTTGTTAATGGTGTACTCCTTTCTGTGTGTTGTGTTGGGTTTTGCCTGTTGTCTATAGTTAGACTTTTGAGTGTGGCATGTGACATGGTGTGATGCATCCTTCATTGTTTTGGTAGTAGGGGATCTATACCACTTTGGTTGTGATTACAATGACAGGTGATGATATAGGTGGGGGTCAGGCGGTGCCGGACCTTAGCTTGAATTTTGTGTTCCCAGGTTGGGTAGACACTTATTAGGTTGTGAAGCAAAGGCACGATTTGAGTTGAAATGAAGGTCTCATTTTCAATTCTTGTAATGTAAGGTTTACATTAGCGATAATGTGATTCAGATACTGTCGTGATGACAGGATTCTGGACTCTTGTGTGGTCTGTATGTGGTGCTACAGTCACAGATGCTTTGTTAGATAGTGTACAAGGATGAGATCCATGAAATGTTTGGATTACCACCAAGTGGTGTGGTAAAGATTCCTAATGCTGTGATACTAGGTAGGGTACCTATATCCATTATTGAGCCAAGTATGTTGTATAGGGAGACAAGAACAGGTTGTTGAGGAATGACAAATTGATGTGGGAATGATTTATACGTACTTTTGGGTTAGTGCGTGTAAATTTCGGGACGAAATTTCTTTAAGGGGGGTAGAATGTGATGCCCCAGAAATTCGTATTCATTTTCCGAGGAATTTCTGGAATCTAATTTATGATTGTTGGACGGTTTCGTGGCTCGTGGACGGAGCGGAAGTGTTTCGGACGAATTAATTATTTAAAAAGTATGGTTTTAGGGGGGTTGACAAAAGTTGACTTTTTATTTGTTGGGATTCTCCGAAAACTTCCTTCACGAAAGTTGTAGAGCGCGTCGATACGAGTTCGTGGATATGTGGAACGCGGAAATCGGAGTTCGTATGAGGAAGTTATGGCTATGGAAAGAAGTTTCCATTTTAGTATAAATATGGAAAATCAGATTTTTTTTCATTATTCCTCATTTCCTTTTCCGGAAGCCCTCTCCTCTCTCTCTCTTCTCTCTCGGTCGGCCTCTTCAGAAACGAAAATATCCTGCTGACCCGACCCGAACCCGGCGTTCCGACCCGACTTTTCCGGCCGACTGCGGCGGTCTCCGGCCGTGAAACTTGGTCAGCAGGGTCGCCTCCTCCGTCTGGTCGTCCCTCTGGTGTTCTCTTACGGCGATTCTCCGTCTCGGTGGCAGTTCAAGGCGGTGCAGACTGGAGAAATCGGACTCGACCGGAAAACACAGTTCCGACGTCGGCGTGGCTTCGATTTTCTTGGGTTGAGTTCAGAACAAGCTCCCTGGTCGATCCTTGGTGTTTGTTTTGACCGGTTTACGTGAAAACTCGATCAACTCGGATTGGATCACTGTTCACGGCTTGTGAGGTAGTTTTCGATCCCTTATGCTTGTTTTCTGACTTCGATCCAGTTATGAAAGTTCACAAGCATGCTTAGATGAAGCTTTTTGATGTTGGGAGTTTTGTGAATTGAGTTTTGGCCGGCGGCGGTGCCACCGTCTGTGGGGCGTTCCGGCGGTGTTCCGGCCACTTAAGGAACTGTTTCTGGTATTATATGTCTTCTACTCGTCGATACGAGCGTTTCGATATATAATATGCAGATTTTGGAGTTCGAATGGATTTGTTATGATTTTTGCCGTTTCATATCGGTGAATTTATTTGATCCGTGAAGATACGAGCGTCCGATCGACTTGTGGTTTGGTCACATCGATCGTGGACGTATTCCGAAGGCCTTGGGAGGTCTCGGATGTGGTTCTGCCTCGATTGGCACAACTTTGGGGATTTTAGTTCAAAAACAGGGGTTTCGAACTTTAATCAAATGTGAATCGTTACTGATTTAAGATCATTGGTGATTAGGTGCTTCTAAAGGTGAATTGGACGAGTTGTTGCTGATAGTGTTAGTTCGGTTCTGTATAGAAGACGCAGCGGGAGTTTCAAGGTGAGTAATCTCACGAAGTTCATATCACGAACGGGTTAACCCTATTGCTTTGAGAGTTATTTATTAACTGCAAACTATAGATGGTATTAGTGGCACTTCTGAGTAGATGACCATGTGTGTGTGTTATATATTATGGGATGTATATATACATACGTAGTCATGTATTAGTAGGCATTTCTGCGCGGATAACTACATATAGATATATGTTTACGTGAAATATATATGTTTTGGTGGTTTGTGGATTTATGAAAACAATATGCATGAAATGATGCTTTTTATTGTTTTGGGGTGTGGCTTTTGGAAAACAAATGATTTGTGGAAATGATTGATTTCGATTTGTTTTGAAAAGCGTTGAGATTTGTGTATGAAAACAATAGGCATGATTTGATGCTTTTTATTGTTTTGTGTTATGGCTTTTTCGGAAAACAATGATTATGGAAATGATGATTTCGATTGTTTTCAAAAGCGTTGCGATTTGTGTAACATTTTGGGTCCAGCGCGACTCCTTTAATGTTTTGCTCCAAGGGACATTGCGGCCCTAGGATCGAAGGTCTGAGACCTTGGGCAGAATCTTAGGTGACCACGTCTTTGGCCGGACGAGTGGTTACGTTTTTCAGTTAGAGCTCTAATCTGTCTGCCATTTAGGTAATTCATGGGGTAACGGGAATTGGTTATTTACAACTCATGACATTACGTATTTTTAGGGAACAAGGTGTGAGTTGCTTCCTTATTAATGGTTTTTAAGGGGACAAGGTGCAAGTTGTTTTCCTTATTAACGATTTGATAGAAATCAAGGTGTGAGTTGCTTTCTATGGTACGCTTATGGTACAACTGATAGAATTCAAGGTGTGAGTTGTTTTCTATGTTTTATTGATAGAAATCAAGGTGTGAGTTGCTTTCTATGTTTTATTGATAGAATTCAAGTGTGGTTGTTTTCTATGTTTCGTTTTAAAAGGAAACAAGGTGTGAGTTGCTTTCTTTTATTTCGATTTGAAAGGAAATTAAAGTGTGAGTTACTCTCCTTTATTTCGTGTTTTAAGGAATCAAAGCGTGAGTTGTTTTCCTCATTTTGGCGTGAGTTGTGCATGTGTGGTTTGAGTTACTCATACGGGCTTGCAAAAGCTTACCGGGTTTGTTGTGTGGCAACCCGGTACACTATTCAAACGGTGTAGGGGTTAATCCTGCAGGTTAGGATAATCGGGGCTGAAGCGGAGGTAGCGCCTTTGCAGCTTTACGGTAGGAAGCCATTTTTGTAACTTTAACGTTAATAAGGACTTCCGTTGTATAGTTAACTCTGAGCAGCATTTACGTTTTATTTTGTTGTTGACAATTTAATTCGTAAGCTTATGTAATATATGACTCTATGGAGTGGGTCAATATTGAGATAGTGGGTTCAGGGCATCAATATGTACTTGGGTTAAAAGGGAAAAAGTTTCTAGGTATTTTGTATTGATGGCTGAACGTTTCACGCATATATAATTATGGGGTTATATATATCGATTTACATGTGTTTAAAATCAGGGGCGTGACAACTTTAGAGTACGGAATTGGATGAGATGTCAAATTAAAATTTATTTATGTATTTATTTTTATGGTATGCTTCCCCTGCATGTATTCTCGAATATGAAATGTCAGTTGCAGCCGACAAACCCGACAAACCTTCTATTGTTTTTTTGATCTGGACCTCATGGAAGTTTTCATTTAAACGTTAAAACTCTAACCTAAAACTTCTATTATTCCTCCAAACGATAACCAAAGGCACTCGGAGTCTTAACCTAGTCGATGATTGTCTGATCTCCCTATCTGACAGGAACTTAGTTGATCGATTGGCCACTGAACCCTTCTAAATCGAATTCTGTAAATTGATTCTTTAATTAATTAAAAGTGACATGCATATAATCATGTATGTGATCACCTCCGGGTCCAGCTCCGTTTTTCTCGTTCCCCATTCGTTGAGTGCTCTCGAGTCCACTTGTTGGGATATGCTAAATTCAAACCTATCATGAAATGAGCATAGAACAAAAGCGTAGAGAGTCGTTATATATGCACATTTGGATTGACAATAATTCTGTCTTTGGAAAATTGTTCTAAGATCTTGAATTATTCTTCCTCCACATTGTTTGTAGTGAAAGGTAACACTGAATGTGGACATAGATCTCTGTCAATTAATCAAATTCTCTCTGTATAAAGATATAAGTTTACAGATCCATATATATATATATATATATATATATATATATAGGTCCATTTTAAAGAGGACCTCCTTACTTTAAGAATTTGAAGATCATTTTACACAAGTATGTGACTTAATTCAATGATCACAACTGCTGATGCTTTAGATTCTTATGCAAGAATAATGTCTACAAAAAATTAACCAAATTCATAATCATTTGGTCATTCAAAAATGTGTAAACAAATGTAATTCATTAGATAAAAATCATAAAATTTAAACGAATATTGTGCTAATCAAATAGTTAAACGTTTTCCGATTTGGCCAATTTTTTTGTAGGATTTATATGTGTGTAATTAACTAGAGAATAAGTGGTTGTGATTATTAAAATACATCCTAAAAATAAAAACATCCTTACTTTTCAAATTTAAAGAGGTCATCTCTAGAACGGACCTACCTAGCACCACATTCAGTCATTTGGCTATGACTGAGTTAACCGTTTACATATCTATACTATTATTAAGAGAAGATGGTTTGTTAGCCAAAATCTAAAATTTTGACAGAATTAACCCTAAAATATTAATAAACTTTGAGAATTAATTAAATCACAAGGATAATTAAGACATTTACAAAATGTATTTTTCTTTAAAAAATTTGAAAAAAAATATCTACAACCCACTTTTCTCTCTTCCACTTTATTTTCTCTGCAATAACCAACTTTTTTCTTTTTTATTTTCTGAAGTAAAAAAATTAATAACTTTACACATGCAGAGCATGTGTGGAAAAATGCTAGTACTTATATCAGATATCAGCCAGCCAATCGTTTCTATATGCATGACAGCCAAAATCACTAATGATACATTCCACCTCACCACATACAGTTTGTGGTGAGCACTGTTACTTGGTCTAAACCCTAAGCACTATAATTGCTCTACCAGTGTTAATTGAGGACGCAATCAACCCAAGAACCATCTCTTTTCATGAAGAGGAAGAGGTCGACAGGCAGATCACATCACAAGACAAGCTATTGTTACACTCACATCGCTATCCATGTGTTGAGATGACTAGGCATGCCTCCAATTTTGGTGGCATCTTATAGATGCAATGGCATTATATAAGCTAAAAACAAAAACAAAAAAAATTTAAGTCATCATATTCTAGAGTATCCGGAATTGCTGTGTAACAAAAAAAAGTAGAGGATTCATAACAGATTAGTGTTAAACTTTACTAGTATGTAAGAACATTTCAAGAAGCACTTTACATGTATTTTTTAAAAGAAGAGGTTCAAGTATTTTTACTATAAATCACTTGAATTGCTTCTTTCGATTGCTTTAATATGTCAACTACATAGACACATTGTGTACATAATAAGATTTAATTTGTTTCTTAACTACGATCCTAGTTTCACAGAAATGATCATTTGTTGTGTCGTTCAATAATGATACCCTCACACCTGCAAGTGCTTGATGGCAGTATGAACATCCTTATCCCCTCTGCCACTGCAGTTAAGGACGACCTTTGCCCCATTAGGAAGAGTAGGACACAACTTTTCTAAGTAGGCTAGTGCATGAGAGGTCTCCAAAGCTGGAATTATTCCCTCAAGTTGTGACAATTTTTTAAAAGCTTCCAATGCTTTATCGTCAGTAACGCTGTAGTACTCAACACGCCCCAAGTCTTTCAGAAAACTGTGCTCCGGTCCAACCCCAGGATAATCTAAGCCTGCACTTATAGAATGAGGCTCAATAATTTGGCCATCTTCATCCTGTAACAAGTAGCTCATAGCTCCGTGCAGAACACCAACATCACCTTTTGTCAAAGTTGCAGCATGCTTGCCACTATCCAATCCAAACCCTGCAGCTTCTACTCCTATCAATCGAATATCTTTGTCTTCAACGAACTCATGGAAGAGTCCCATAGCGTTTGATCCTCCACCTACACAAGCAACTAGCACATCTGGCTTTCCACCTCATTTTTCAAGTGCCTGTTTTCTTGTTTCTTTACCGATCACCTTGTGGAAATCGCGAACCATCATAGGGTATGGATGAGGGCCAGCAATAGAGCCCAAAATATAATGAGTTGTCTCGACATTAGTTACCCAGTCCCTTATAGCTTCTGAAGTAGCATCCTTTAGTGTTGCTGTTCCAGAATGAACAGCCTTAACTTTAGCGCCAAGAAGCCGCATTCTGAAAACGTTGAGGGCTTGCCTTTCCATATCTTGGGCACCCATGTAAATAATGCATTGCAACCCAAACCGAGCACAAACAGTTGCAGTGGCAACTCCATGTTGACCTGCCCCAGTTTCAGCAATAATGCGTTTCTTGCCCAACCGCTTAGCGAGCAAAGCTTGGCCAACAGCATTGTTGATCTTGTGTGCCCCGGTATGGTTAAGATCTTCCCTCTTCAGGTAAATGTGAGGGCCTTCACCATTTGGACGTCTGTAGTGTTCAGTCAGCCTCTAATAATCCTGCTGTGGACTAATGTATTTGCTTCAGTATCACTTACTTTATAATCTGCCTTCTTCTGTTCATCATGTGGTTTGTGGCTAGGCAAGTGCGAAACGGCTACAAAGGTGCAATTCATATATAGGCATTTGATTTATATATTAGGAAAACTTTGATTTTTTTTTTTTTAGAATTAAATAGAGGATTAGGCGATATTAGTTCCTCTGCGATAGCCGATTCACCCACAATCTCGAAAGAAAAGGGGTCATCGCAACCGGGAACCCACTGCCCCTCCCTCTATTTTATGTTAAGGAAAACTTTGAAATCATTTCAAGTAGAGAAACGAAGTGTAGTTTGTGTTAAGCAAACAAACATATGCAGTTATGGCTACTTGCCTTGCATGTATAAACTATTTGTCTATTTCTAAATAGTACCGTGTATTCAGAACTGGTGTGCAGCACGAGCAGTTCACTCTTATCTATTTGGATATGTTTTCTCTGCTTGGAAAAATTAATTCCGTATCTTATAGAGTTACAAAAATTGTTTTGCGACCATAAAATATGAAAGCATGGTGAAGATAAAAAATCAAATACTTGGAGCAATTCACAAAATCCAAACAAAGGACACAAATTCGATATAATTAGTCAACTAAAAGTGCACCAGTTTTTTTTTTTCCTATTCTTTTCTTTTTGGTGTGAAATCTCAAGTAATGACAATTGAAGAATCATGAAGACATTAATTATAACTATGTATGGACCGATTTTCTTTACTTGCCGTATTGTTTTGTCTGAAATTCTATAGATGCACATCGAATTTGATATTTAGGAACATGATAGATTGATGTCCGTGAGGTATGATTTGGGTTCCTGTAATCTGTTAGTAGTAGTGACTGGATGGAATATTGATGTATGGCTTGGTACATCAGTGTACAGTGTGTGCTGTTTTGGAGCAATATTGCCTAAAAGTTTGTAACTTATTGCTCAGTTATTGAAGTTGACTCGGTATAACAAAAAAAAAAAAAACAGCAGCTAGCTAAGCGCGAACTATCTACCTAGTTGGATACTATTGCGTAAAAACACAAACAATGGACTTCTGGGTGCATGCTGAAAGCATGAACGAAACTATAGAAACGTAGGCGGTGAGATACTTTAGTCCACTTGTCCCGTATAACACAATATGATCTAAGTTATAACTTAATCTTATGTCCATTTAAACAAAAAGAACTATGATGCCAGCCGGCGCAAGCACCACAGAGGCCTCGCAAATTTTTATTTAATTTTTTTAACACAATAATTGACTCCGTGATTCGAACTTATTAAGACGTTCTAATTATGAATGATATACTTATATCACTAGGGCATCATAAAACTAAATTAATTTGAGTAATTAGTAGGTATACCACTGAACTCGATCCTCTAAATCGAAATATTGTAATTAACTTGAATCTTATAATGTAATCATCTACGTCCCCCTAGAGGTCCAACTCCCTTTTTCTCGCTCCCCATTTGTTGGCTGCTTGTTCGGATATAGACTAAGGAAAATGATTTGTGGCCTCAATGAGGCCTAAGATTTGTGGCCTCAATCTTAGGTGTCATGCCATGTCATCTACACAAATCCTCTATTTGTCAAATCATGCCACGTAATTCTTGAGAAAAAGACCATCTTATCCTTCTAAAATCTAATGACTCTAAATTATTTTGGTTTTCTACCTCAAAAATTATTTTGGCTTTCTTCTAAAAAAAATGGCTTTCTTTCATTTCTTTTTCATTACACTCATGCTTAGATTTAAATAACAATTTTTTTTTCTTCAATCAAGAGTAGAAAAAATTTCATGAAATTTAGTCAATAGATCTGCACGTACATTCGATTAACAGATTTGTATAACACATGTATATGAATTCAACCTTTGTTGGGTTCCTGCAAATTTTGAAAATATAATGTGAAAAATACATATTCATATAATTGTATTTTTTTCTTTTGTTCATTGTTTTCTCTTTATGTAGCTAGGGTTTAAAAGTTAGATCTGAATTTATTATTTTTTGTTTGTCTTTCCCTTATATTTAGATTGTAGATGTTAATTAATAGTTGCTAACGTGTAATTTTTTCTTACCTCTTAATTTAGACATAAGTATTTCCCAAATTCAATTTACTAATGCTATATTTTTGTGGATGAAATTAATCAATATTTGGAAAGAAAAGTTAACGTCTATTTCTTGACACATAATTCAATATATTAATGCCATTTGGGAAGAAAAATTAAAGGAAAAAATTTAATTAAATGAAGAAAAATATTGATCAAATAATCTGTAGACATATCCCTTAAATTAATATATAATTAATAGCTGATATTTTTTTTTCACCTAATTAAATTCATTAATGTAATTTATTCACCTCCAAACATCTAAAAGGAAATGTACAAGGGTAAAGTTGGTGTTGAAATAGTATGATGTGGCAAGATATATTATATGGAATTGAAAATAAATTTTTATTTACTTACATGGCATGACACCTAGGATTTGAGGCCACAAATCTTAGGCCTCATTGAGGCCCTATATCATTGCCCTATAGACTAATTAAATTCAAGCGCGCTAGAAAATGAATATAGAGAATGGATGCATGAGTGGTTGGAGGAGCTCTTCTCTGTTGAGGAGGTGGAATTGATTCGTAAAATCCCCCTTACTAGGAGAAGCCCAGATGACCGCTTAGTGTGGCATTATGACAACCGGGGCGTATACAATGTGAAGAGTGGAGGTCCCAGGGCTACCATGTGGCTAGAAGCTTCTCAACTCAAGGGTCGACGTCCCAGGGCCATGCACAAACGAAGGCAGTATGGAGGACAATTTGGCATGCTAGGGTCCAGCCGAAGATTCGAGTTTTTGTTTGGAGATTGCTGAAACATATCATCCCAACCAAAGCTGCCCTCAATAGATGATTTGGCTTGGAGGACCAGGTGTGTAATTTTTGCAATTGTGATGTTGAATCGGATTTACATATATTCAAAGGACGTTGCATGTTTATGGCTTTTTAGCCCACTTGGGTTGCGTGCTAGAATCCGTGCAGCAACGTCCTTGAAAGAGTGGATAATTGATGTCATTGAAGCTCTTAACAAGCAACAGGTGGACATATTCTTTTATTCTATTATGGGCTATTTGGTCAGAGAGAAATAGGTTGGTTTGGAATGCAGGAACGTTTAACCCCATGCATGCAGTAACGTGGTCATTGAGCATGTTGGAAGAATACCATCGCTTACACCCAGTCAAAGTTACGCATAGGGTGAATCGGGGTACCGTAGCCAAATGGGTTTTTCCACCTCGAGGACGGCTTAAGATCAATCTAGACGCAGCTTTTAATGCAAACAGTGGGAGTGGTGGCATTGGGGTTGTCATACGAGATGATAAGGGCAGTTTTAAGGGAGCTTGGTCGCGATCTATGCCCTACCTGGGATCAGCACTTCATGGGGAAGCTGAAGCATGCAGAGCAGGACTCTTGCTTGCTGTTCGCCAGGGGTGGAAAGAGTTTGAAGTGGAAAGTGATTGTGCTATCTTAGTGGCTAGTTTATATCGTGTTGTGGATTTTTCTTTAGTCGAGGCTTCTGACTTCTTACAGGATGTCCTCTATGAGGATTTATGTAACGCAACTATGCACGCTCGGAGTACAGGTATTACCCCCCCCCCCCTGATGTGGCAAAACTTTATGAATAATAATAATATAAACTACATATACCCCCCTTGCCACATGTCATGAGTTAATTTACTTTTTTACCCTTAACTATTTATTTTGACTTGTAATCCCTTTATAAATATTAAATCTTACAAATAAGGACAATTTGCTCTCCACTTGCCACATGTCATGAGTTAATTTATTTTTTTACCCTTAACTACTCATTTTGACTTCTAATCCCTTTATATTACTTTTTTTTTTTACGAGAATAATCCATTTATGTTACTTCCCCCCCCCCCCTAACTACTCATTTTGACTTCTAATCCCTTTATATTACTTTTTTTCCTTTTTCTGAGAATAATCCATTTATGTTACTTTTTTTTCTTCTGAGAATAATCTGTTTATATTACTTTTTTTCTTCTTCTGAGAATAATCCATTTATGTTACTTCTCAAAAGCAAAAAAAAAAACATATATATCTTTCTTCTACACGTTGCTAAGAGAAAGAATCTCAGACCTCACTCTCCTACTACTCTCATCTCATCGCCTAATCCTACTATTGCACTCGTCTAATCCTGCTATTGCATTCGTCCAATCCTGCTACTGCACTCGCTGCACTCATACTCGTCAAGTTCTGCTACTGCACTTGTACTCGTGTCCAGTTCTACTACTCATGTTCTGCTACTACACTCATTATCGCCTAATCCTGCTACTGCACTCGTCCAATCCTGCTACTGCACTCGCTGCACTCATACTCGTCCAGTTCTGCTACTGCACTTATACTCGTGTTCTGCTACTGCACTGGTCATCGCATAATCCTGCTACTGTACCCGTCCAATCTGCTACTGTAATTATACTCGTGTTCTGCTACTGCACTTGTACTCGTGTTCTGCTTCTGCACTAGTCATCACCTAATTCTGCTACTACACCAGTCCAATCTCGCTACTGCACTCGCTGCACTCATACTCGTCTAGTTCTGCTACTGCAGTTGTACTCTTATCCTGCTACTGCACTCGTCATCGCTTAATCCTGCTACTGCACTCGCTGCACTCATACTCGTCAAGTTTTGCTACTGCACTTGTACTCTTGTCTTGCTACTGCACTCATCATCGCTTAATCCTGCTACTACACTCGTCCAATCCTGCTACTGCACTCGCTGCACTCATACTCATCCAGTTCTGCTACTGCACTTTTTCCTACGTGCCGGAGCTTTTATTCTCACTGGTTTTATTCGATTATTTCTTGTGTCATCACCCTTTTGCACCTCCACGCAGTAGCCAATTTGAACCATAAACAATGAATATCATATCATTAACATAAACCATAAACTATAAAGTAGCAGATCATATCATTGACAGTAGCCGATCATATCAAAGTAAACCATAGAACCTTAGTGATACTAGATTCATGAATCTGCTCCTCATGTATATCAAAGTAAACTACAGAACCTTTGTTACTCCCCGAATCAAATTTTTCATGTTTAGTTGTTATTAAACGAGGAATGACAATTTTCTATACAATTTATTTAAGTTTCGATATTTTAGGGGGCCCTAAAAGTTGACTTTTTAACCGGGTCAAAATTTGAAAAGTTTTTCTTCATGAAAGTCGTAGAGGACGTTAAACCAAGCGAGTGCATGTTTAGTTCGTAAAAATCGGACTTCGTATGCAAAAGTTATAAGAGAAATAAGAAGTTACTATTCAGGGTAATTAGGAAAGTTACTGTGGGTAGGTCAGAAACCTACCCAGCCACTTTTCTCTCTCTTCTTCCCCGATCTCTCTCTCTTCCTCTCTCTCCCCCGTATCGGCCCTCTCCCATTTTTCCTTGATTTCTCCAGCATCCGGCAACTAAACGGCGCGCTACCACCCATAAAAGAACCGTCTCTTTCTCCTCTACACGTTAGTACCCGTGGGTCACGGCAATTTGGCCTGAAAACCATCAATTTTGGCCAAAACCGTCACTGTAGCAGTTGTGTTCTCCGGCGAAATTCTCCATTTTCCGGCCACTTCCAGAAGTGAAACTGGTCTTATTAGGAGCACCTCGAGTCACTAATCATCTTCCTCAAGGCTTCTAGCTGAAATTCTCACTGTGGAAGGAGAATTTGAAGGATTTCCAAATCGGTGAGTTTGGAAATTGATGAAACTTGGGTTTGGGTATTGGACAGTGGCAGTGCTGTAAATTATGATGAAACTCGAGTATTTTAGTCATTTGCCATTAAAATTGGGAATCAGGTTTGATTCATTTGGCTTTTGGGCCTGGGCTCATGTCCTTATTTGTATAAATCTTTTTGCAAGTAGGTTTTCTGTGTTTACTTCTTTGGTCATGTGCTACTATGTAATTTTCTAATAATAATATAGGCGTGGGGATGAGACTCCCAGCTTGACTGGGCTCCAAACTCCATTTATCAAAAAAAAAAATGATATAGAAATTCAATTGGACAATTGCTTTAAGATACAAAAGCCCTAGAGAGTCATCCAAACTTCATTTACGTGGACAACCACATATATATAATATTAATTTACAACACTTCTCCTAGGATGTCCACCAATTATAAGGTGTTAGAGGCACATAATGTTGCCTCAATAAAAACTTTGCCAGGTAACAAAACCCAATGAGACAATAATAACTCTGATCGAATAGAAAAAGAGTACAACGCGCATATGTTCTAGGTGACATGTTCCTTGATATTCTCCCTAGCAGAAATCTCTCCCTAATTGTAGCAAGCTTCAATCATGTGTGCAGTAAAATACATGTACCATGTATATCAGTTTAGTGAATCTATCAATGAAGTGATTGAGACCACATGTGCTCGCATAAAGAGAACTCATCATGAATTTGCATTGCTGCAAGATTAGAGTAGCATGATACCAACAAAATTATGATATTCTCAATAAATCTTACCACACATGATAAAAGTATAATGAATTTAATATGCTCAACTTTACAAATAAATACATTAGCTATAGAATAACAATATAAAGTAATAATATCAATTGCCACATTTACCTTTATATCTAATTTCGAGCATTGGCCTCAAGAAGAGCCCGAGGAGCAACCTGTTGCTAAGGTTATTGTCTATTGAGGAGGCTGAGGATGGGGCTGGTTCCAACCCTAAAGAGAAGGGACTAGCACTCTTTAAGTTCTCCAAACTTTTAGACATTCTGGACTCAAGCGTTTGAAGTGAAGGTAGTTTCTATATGCTTTTCTAAGAAGTTTTTAGTTGATATTCATACCACAATTGCGTGATTGGCAGATTAGACTAGATGAATATACTTTCCTTAAAGAGCGAGATTATTCTTGTGTAGTTTAGGCTTGCTGTTCAGCGAGCGTTCCTTTAGATTTTAATGAGTCTAGTTGTGACTTGGATAGCTTATCCGGTTTGTCCTGGAATTCCATTTGTAAGTTCTGTTAGACTCTGACATGTTTTCATGGCTTGATTACTAATGCAATCAATTTCTATTAAAAAAAAAAAAAAAATTAACATGACATATGTAACCATAATACAATTTGTATAGTTGATAATTTAACATAGCTAGGCTTAATAAGAGCTGTAGATAAATTCATAACTTTTATTAGGGATTAAGAAAGGTTATGAAAGAAAGATAGAGTGACCCATTAGGATTTAGGGATTGGGCTCTAGATAAATCTCTCGCTCTGGTCCCCAAGTTCCCCGACTCTCTCCCTTGCAACTATGGAGCCCTTATCCTTCATGGGGATGGGGATGGGGATTCCCCGATAAGTTTTATTAGGGATTGGGAAAGGGATGAGATGAAGAATAAACTTGGGGATGGTATTTTAATCCTCATCCCCATACCGCCCCATTGCCATCCATATCCTAAGCTCAAATCTACTTCCTTGACACCTTGTCATGGGAGATTTGATGCTTTTGCCTTCCTCAGCTTGGCAATGAATTGGTAACCTCTCTCGTTCCACAAGTGTAGCTTCCCTTAGGTTAACACCTTTTATCTTCATCTTCCTCCAAATTCAGTTTGGTGACACAGGAATTAGAATTAGTTCAAAACCCAGACTCTGAAACCCAGTTGCTTACAATCCAGTTCGAAATGGTGTCCTCAAAGTCGTATCAAGTACTTTAGTTGGGGTGAGCCTAGAATTTGAAGTTGCATCATATACCCTGTGTTTCTACATGGGTGGAGAGGACAACCACATTCAGTTAATGTTAAATACTATCTTTTTTGTTTTTCTTTCTCTTAGCTTACATGTATGTGAATTTGTAGAGGAGCAATAAAAGTTACATTGATGTAAGAATTGTAGATTGGGTATTTCTTTTTATGAACTGAAGTCGGCTTTTTCTCTCTACTAGGGTTTCTTTCTAGCTGAAAACTGATCGAGAACAGCTTCGTAATGGCGGCGGGGGAAGCGGCATAGACGCTAGCTCGGAGGAGGCCGTGGTGATCCTGGTTGGGGGCGAAGAAGCACTCCAGGATCCCTACTTTTATCCAAGGACTAAAATATCAAGTTTCGAGAAAATATCGATGGTCCTGGAAATGGAAATTTCAACGGAAATATCGATTTCGGTAAATATTTCAAAAAAAACAACGGAGTGAAATAAGATAAATTCATATATGCTGATAAAATAAAGATTTTTGACATTTAACTTAATACATCTCAAATTCTCAACTTTTGATGTTATATGGATTGGAACACAATTTGAAACATGAAATTACACCTATAGTCTTTTACACATCCTAGTTTATGTGTAATATAATTGAAAATAATATGCATTTTATTACGTCTATTTACTGAAACATCTTAATGTAAAACTAATCTAATTAGAATGAAAGATAGGTTTAATCACACATTTTCATTTATTTGTACAGAGAGAAATAATTGTTTGGCTAATATGGTTTTTATTTTTGGTCAAAATTTGACCAAGAAATTTGGGTTTTGTTAGTTGTTAGAAGCTTTAACTAATTTAATTTTGTTTTGGAAATATGGAGTATGAAGAAACGGTAGTAAAGCAAAGAAAGAAAGAGCTGATGGATTAAATATAATCCAAGGTGCATTTACACTGAGCGACAGTTTGGTTGGATTGACAAAGGCTTTCAATTTAATTAGGGCACAGGTTCGAAACCCAGCCTTCAAATTTTGGCTGGTTTATTTGCTGAAAAAATGCTAATATGTCGGCAAAGTTCCCGATATTTTCGGAAATTTTGAGATATTGGCGAGATTTTCTCGAAGTTATTGGGATTTCGTCGATATTGGCGAGATTTCTGGAAATTTCGATAAAAGCTCACAAAATTTAATTGGGAGGTAACTAAAATATCGCCATGTGAAAAAAACGAAATTATCGCCAATATTTCGGCGATAATTTCGATTTTAAAGTCCTTGCTTTTATCTGTGTAGCCGGCTGCTAGCTCTGAAATGTCCTGTAGCGATCCCATTGTCTACAACGGTGATTTCAGGAGTGTGGAATCTCAAGGAACAGGTTTTGATTCATGAAGAGAAGGCAGGGGTTTATGTTTCAATTCAAGGCACAGGAGGAGAAGGATCGCGTCCTTCAAGGTGGTCCTTGGTTCTTCAGCGGTTCTATGCTTGTTTTGTCCGCCTACGACAGCATTAGATCGGTAGAGGCAGTCTCCTTTCAATCCTTGGAACTCTGGGTAGCGGTGATGGGTCTGCAGGTTGCTATGCGCAACGAGTGAGCTCTCACTCTAATAGGGAATGATCTGGGGGCCTTGGTTCAGGTAGACACAGCGGCGTTGAAGCGGAAGGATCCAGTCTAATGGATCCGGGTTGTCCATGATGTGTGCCGGCAGATTTGGGCATGACGTACGTACTGCTTCTCGCCGGAGATTTCGGCTATGTTGGAATTCAGGTATGAAAAATGTCATGGCATATGCCTGGAGTATGGGTGGTTTGGTCATGGTGGTGGTGCTTGTGGCAAGGGGCTACTGTAGGTGCTTTTGTCGGTGTCGCTAGTGCCAGATGTGGGGGCGCTGCAACCGGACCCCTGGATTGGGCTCCCTGGCCAATGAGAATGAGGCAGAGGAGGTGGCGAAGGCTGGGTCAGAGATGGAGGCTAGGCTAGAGGAGGAACCGGAGGCTGCTGCAAGTTTGGAGGCCCTTGCTTTGTATGTGGGCCACGGGGCTAGGGTTGACTGGGCTAAGCGGTGGCTGGGTAAGGCTGTTGGGCCCAAATCTGGAGATGGACTCATTTATGAGGCTATTATGCTGGTGGAGAAGGACATTGATGGGCCTACTTTTGTGTTAGCACATGGGCCTGATGCTGCAAACTCAAAAGTTTTGGGGGTGCGCAAATGGTGCCATGGTGAATGGCGTATGAAGAAGAGGTCAAAACCTAGCTTGGCGGTAATACCTAGTGAGTTCCATCTTGGAGAGCTTGTGTAGGTTCCAGTTACTGTTAGGAGGACTCCGAAGAAAAGGGGTCGGCCAAAGGGTCATCGAAACACGCCTAAGTCTTAAGATGAAGTGTTGGAAAGCAAGAAGAGCAATCTAATGTCGAGGTTGTTGGGTACTGAAGAGCTTGAGGCAGGTACTAACTCCGACCCCACAGGGGAGGAGAAGGTACATGCTTAGGGTTGCAACAAAACAAGACATTTTGGACTCGAGTCTTTGAAGCAAGGGTAATTTCTATAAACTTTTCTAAGACATTACTAGTTGATATTTGTACCACAATTGTGTGCCTGGCAGATTAGACTAGATGAAATTTTTTTCCTTAGAGAGCGAGATTATTCTTACTTATATTAGGCTTGTTGTTCAGCGAACGTCCCTTTGGATATTAATGAGTTCAGTTATGGCTTAGATAGGTTATCCGGTTTGTCTTGGAATTTCTTATGTAAGTTCTGTTAGACTCTGACCTGTCTATCATGGATTGATTATTAATAAAATCAACCCTATTAAAAAAAAAAAAGTAACAGAGTTTTGTCATTGTGATGTGTAATATTTTTTGCCAATAGGATAACT
Organism: Rosa lucieae; assembly: GCA_024704745.1. Classification (NCBI taxonomy): domain Eukaryota; kingdom Viridiplantae; phylum Streptophyta; class Magnoliopsida; order Rosales; family Rosaceae; genus Rosa; species Rosa lucieae. Next base: position 39,025,994 of record CM045497.1, read on the forward strand.
GATTTTCTGCATTTAATTAAAAAATCGATGTGTTTAATTTTTTTTTTTAAAGATTGAAAAATATTTGATGGCGTTTGGAAGATGTTAAATATAATTCGATGACATTTCCAAAACGTCATTGAAAGAGTATTAGTGATGTTTTACAAAAAGGTCATGATATTTTATCGACGTTTCCTAAAACATCATTATAACATTTTAATAACATTTATGAAACATCGTTGTAAGATATTAAAAAGGCCATGAATTTGTATAGGAAAAGACGATATCAGTTTTTATGAAGTCCAGGGATGGCGTTTAAAAACTCATTGAAATGGATCTCATGATGTTTGAAAACATCAATAATGTATTTCTATGTAATGGTGATCGCCTCCATCCCCATCAATTGAACATCTTTGTCTTCAACAAACTCATGGAAGAGTTATAAAGTACTCTATCTACACAAGCAACTAGCACATTTAGTTTCCCAACCCACGTTTCGAGTGCCTGTTTTCTTGTTTCTTTACCAATCACCTTGTGGAAATCGTGAACTATCATAGGGTATGGATAAGGGCCAACAGTAGAACCCAAAATATAATGAGTTGTCTCGACATTAGTCATCTAGTCTCTTATAGCTTATGAAGTAGCATCCTTTAGTGTGTTGCGGTTCCAGAACGAACAGCATTAACTTTTCTAAGTAGGCTAGTGCATGAGAGGTCTCCAAAGCTGGAATTATTCCCTCAAGTTGTGACAATTTTTTAAAAGCTTCCAATACTTCATCGTCAGTAACGCTGTAGTACTCAGCACGCCCCAAGTCTTTCAAAAAACTGTACTCAGGAAAGTCTAAGCCCATACTTATAGAATGAGACTCAATAATTTGGCCATCTTCATCCTGTAACAAGTAGCTCATAGATCCGTCCAGAACCCCAACATCACCTTTTGTCAAAGTTGCAGCATGCTTGCCACTATCCAATCCAAACCTTGCAGCTTCTACTCCTATCAATCAAATATCTTTGTCTTCAACGAACTCATTGAAGAGTCCCATAGCGTCTGATCCTCCACCTACACAAGCAACTAGCACATCTGGCTTTCCACCCCATTTTTCTAGTGCCTGTTTTCTTGTTTCTTGACCGATCACCTTGTGGAAATTGTGTACCATCATAGGGTATGGATGAGGGCCAACAACAGAGCCCAAAATATAATGAGTTGTCTCAACATTAGTCACCCAGTCCCTTATAGCTTCTGAAGTAGCATCCTTTAATGTGTTGTGGTTCCAGAATGAACAGCCTTAACTTTAGTGCAAAGAAGTCACATTCTGAAAACGTTGAGGTCTTGCATTTCCATATCTTGGACACCCATGTAAATGATGCATTACAACCCAAACTGAGTAGTTGCAGAGGAAACTCCATGTTGACCTGCTCCAATTTCAGCAATATTGCGTTTCTTGCCCAATCGCTTAGCGAGCAAAGCTTGGCCAACATCATTGTTGATCTTGTGTTTCCCGGTACAGTTAAGATATTTCCTCTTTAGGTAAACGTGAGGGCCTTCACGACGGCTGTAATGTTCAATCAGTTTCTCCACAAAATAGAGTGGAGTCACCCTCGCAATATAGTCCCTCAAAATGGGAATGGAATAAGGGGTTAACATTCACTAAGTCTTGGGTGAAGGTGCAGGAAATGGAAGAAGGGGTTGTGGCACGATTGCAGAACCTTAATGACAGCTGGGAGGAGGAGGTAGACGAGTAGGGTTTTAGGATTGGTCTATCATTAGGGATTCGTTAGCGGTAATAGAGCGTGCAATAAAGTTTGTAAAAATGAGAGATATATATGTACTTAGCTATAATTATAATTGATACATAGTCCATTGATAGACCTTATATATGGTTGACAAAAAGAAGTCATTTTATTCATTACTTAGGTTTACTTTTCCGAGTTGGATGACATTTCCAAAACATTATTGATAGACTTTTATTGATTTTTATGAAACGTCGTTGTAAGATTTTTTAACCACCACAAGTCGTCTAGTTGGTAACAGTCTCCAAGTGTGGAGTTCAAATCTCAATATATTTTTGGTGGCCAGGGAGGAAGAAGGATCTTGACATAACCTCTCAGTACAGATTAGTTTTTGGGCCTAGAGAGCCTTTGAAGATACCATGTGATCTCGATAAAATATATATATATATATATTAATGATGTTTCTGAAACGTCATCGTAAGATTTTATTTTTTCGAGTTAGATTTGTTTCCTAATCCTTGATGGATTGTGTTTACACTTATTCACTACTAGAGTTTTATAAATAGACATCAGTCCAAAACCGATGTCAAAATAAATTTTGACCGATGTCTTAGTGGGTGTAGAGAAAAAAAAAATCAGACATCGGTCAACAACCAATGTCCACAACAAGAAAGAACATCGCTTCCGAAACACAAATCGATGTATAATCGTTATAATCATCATAATTTTGTATGTTAACTATATTTAATTCTTCATATTTTCACATTTTATGCTTAATAAAGTATATGTTAAACAATACTTACGTGAACATTTGCATCAATTTCTATTTCAAAAGTGATGTCTCAAACCCTTCTAGACATAAGTTTCTATAAACTATTGTTTGTTCTTAGCTATTTTTACGTGTAGCTGGCACATTATTTTCTTAGGAACGGTGTCTGTATCTTTAGGTGTCATCGGTTTTTTTTTTTTTTTTTTTCCAGGACTAATGTTTCCTTTAACACAGCACATCGCTTGCTTTTTCTAGAACCGATGTGTTGTTTCATTTTAGACATCGTTTATTGTTTCTAAAACTGATGTGTTGTTTCATTGTAAACATCGTTTTTTTTTTTTTTGGTGTAAAACCGATGTGTTGTTTCATTGTAGGCATCGTTTTTATTTTGTAAAATCAATATGCACTGGTTTTGAGTACATCGGTTCTGTGGACAAAATTCGATATATTGATAATCATAAGACATCGATTTTCATTTTGATACTGATTTGTAATCTCTCAACTGACTTCGTTTTCCTTGACATTACTGTTTTGTTATGCTTTTATATACTTCACTTCATTTTGGCAAACATGATGTGCTAAGTTTGCATCTAGCTACTACTGGGAAAAGAAATGCATTTCATAATCATCCAACAATTGGGGCTTTCTATTAATTTTCTTTCCAAATTTATGATTCAACATATGTCACAAAAGAAAACCCCAAATTCATGATTCAACATCTTCATATATATATATGGATTTTTCTCAGGTGCGGACGAATTTCGGTACGGATTTCCGGTTTTCACCCACTTTCGGATCACATATTTTGATCTTAACTGTTCAGTTTTTAGGTCCTAATGTATAGATCATCTCTACAAAATTTCAGCCAATTTGGTGATCGTTAAGGTATCCAAAACTGCAATTTACACAAACGAACCGAATCTGTCGAACCGGAACCGTTTGTGTACCTTGTTGTAATTTGCAGTTTTGGATGCCTTAACGATCACCAAATTGGAAATTTTGCAGAGGTGATCTGTACATTAGGACCTAAAAATTGAACGGTTAAGATGTGAAAATGTGATCGAAAAGTGGGGGAGAATAGGAAATCCGTACCGTAGCACAGACTGTATATATATATATATATATATAGAGAGAGAGAGAGAGAGAGTATCAGGGAGATAAACTGCATAAAACAACAATGGAAATTCATTATACTGAATAGCTAAAAATGAGTATCATACAACTAACATACCAATTTTCTTTGCTTGCCACCGCCATTTGACGCAAGTCCGTCCACATGAGGATGATGATATGATCATTTCTGTCTCATTGTTTTGTATCTTATCTTTATTTCAGTAGTTAATCAATGAATGATACATGAGCTACTTTAATGCCAAATACCAACACTAAAGATTGAAACAAAATTGGGAGGTGGCTAATAAACCCTCTGTCTATACAACACATGGATGAGATAAATAGATAAATTAAGTCTTTTGCCTTTTTTACTTACGGTTTCACTGCCATCTTTTCTTTCCCTTCTTCCTTTCTTGGGTCCCTAGCATTAGACTATAACAAATCAATTAGCAACTTCTAGTTTCTACCTACTGAATGAAGTATTATCATGAAGACATAAGTACAAAAAGGAAGCTAAAGTGTACCTGAGCACTGAGAGACTTAAGAGGGTCCTCATCTTTCTTGAATTTTTTCTTCAATCCACGGCGACCAAGGTTGTTGTTACCCATTGCAGCTCTCGCAATCTTAACTCTCTTGCTGGCTTCTTTAGTTGTTGCATCCAACAGATAATCAAGTACAACTCGCAGGTGAGGAGCAAGGGGTTTCTTGCTCAGAACCTTGTCATGTTTCAACAGATCTGCGCAAAAAAAAAAAAAAAATTATTAATGCTCATGTCTTGCAACTTGAAATGATACAGCGAGATAATATAAGACTCAAATACATCCAACCACAAAAGTTTGGTACCTAGATCCTTTTGGTTGGCTTCAATTCAACCTAAACAGATAGAAGCAGATCATTAGAAAACTAAAACTACAGATATTGTGGTAGTGGTACGTACATATAGTCCTACTCATTATACATTTAAATACGTAGAGGTAGCAGATACCCCTTTTCGGTACTACTCCAGAGACGCTAGAAGTACATAGAGTGTTCCTAAAACATGGAACATTATTGTAATTAGATAAAACTAAAAACATACGAATGGGATGAGAGCAAAAACCCTAGCCCAACAAATTCAGCTCAAGACAGATCGAAAGAGGGGTCCACGCAAAGCCCAGCAATCCTGACTGGTCCAGGCCCAACTGCATCTCCACACACGCCTAGCCAGTGAACAGTGATCCAACTTGGATGCCGCACCGGCTCCGCCATGATTCCATGGCCACGACTTAATAACCACGACCCAAAACACCTGGAACCGCTTCGCCACACGCAGCATCACCATAACTTTCCCTGATCCAGCACCTGCAATCCACGCTGCTGTAGAAACCACTCTCAGAAGGCCGTCGATCCAGAAAGCAGCAAATCGAGGTTCCGATCCCGCCGGCGTAGCCGCCGCATCATAGAGATTGTACACCAAACCTGACGCCCAAATCAACCTGTGAAAAACCTCACGCCATACCCATCATAGGATCTCCCCAAACTCTAGCACTCATTCCCCGTCCCGCAGCAGACCGCGTGGTGTGGGCGAGGCCAACGAGAGCGAACTCTCGATCTACAAGCCGCCTACCTTAGGGTTTAACAGTCCTTGCTCAATTATGTGATTCTCCAACTCGAGGTTGTTTTTGTCCCATAGGGTTTTTATTAATCGAGTAAGGTTTTTAACGAGGCAACAATCAAAGCATCACCACCAAGTTTAAGCGGCACAAGGGGGAGTGTTGAAGAATGTTGACATTTAGTGTGCCTTGTCAAACTAGGATTAGTTCTATAATTGTAATAGGAGAAATTTCATACTCCGAGTTAGAATAAGAATCCTTGTACTTCAAGATTATGTACTTTGTAATCCCTATATATAGGGCTCCTATTATCAATGAATACACTCATCTATTAATTCTCCCAATTCTCTCTACGATTCTATTTTCCTTAAACAATTAATTATATTGTTGTATCTTTACAACTAGGCCTCATCATATGGCCCTTGGGCCCTAAGCCCGCCCGGCCCGGCCCTTCCATTAGGGCGGGCCGGCCCGACCCTTTTTTATTTAGGGTAGGGTATGGGTCACACAAATAAAGCCCGGCCCTACCCTACGGCCCGGCCGGATTGAGCCCGTAAGGGCTAGGCCCTGCCCGGCCCTAAAATTTATATTTTATTTTTGTTATTTTCTATTACATGTGTTATATGTATAAAACTATGGAAGTGTAGAAAATTATTTCAATCTGCCATATTAGGAAATGAGTCTTTTAAATTGAGCGATATTTTGAGAAGAAAAAAATAATTTTTTTTAAAGAATTAACCGTTAATTCGGCAAAAACGCCGCCGTTTTAATATAATCTTATGGGTATTTTAATATTTACCAATAATTACTGTTAACTAATTAACTGTAATAATTACAAAGCTATTATTTCAAATTGGACAATATATTCATGTAATACCAATTTTGAAATAAATCAAGTAATCAACATAACTAAAAATAATCAATTGGTCGAGTTGAAACCATTTTACCAATGTAATGTTAACTTCTTAATGAGCAAAATGGGGGACGAAATGGAATTTTTTAAAATGCACCGCTGGATGTTATTTGCATATGAATATATGTTAGTGGTAGAAATTTCAACAGTTTCCGCCTTTGTTTGGACCTCGATCTACCCGGTCAACCTAATACCCTAAATAGAACATAAAACAAATATTCTCTTAACCGGTCCTTGGCAATTCACTTTTTTCGATCTTTCAGCTCCCACACTCTCATGGGTAGGGGGTCTACTTATGGATGTCAAAATTCCGCAACGTTTGTCCGCGCATGGTGCCGCTCTCCTTAGGGAAGTTTGCTTGTGCAAAGCGTTGACCGCTCCGTTAGGTGCCTTATTCACGGCGGATCAGTCTAATTTCTTTACACAATACCTATCACTATTGTATAAACATATAAAAAATTTCCGATTGATCGATTTTCATTTCAAAAATTTTGGATCGCACATAATCCTTATATGTCTTGTAATGTAGTGTAACTAGTTTATTTAGCTTGTTACCCTCCATGAGCAAAATAGGGGACGAAATGGAATTTTTTAAAATGAACTGCTGGATGTTGTTTCCATATGAATATATGTTAGTGGTAGAAATTTCAACAATTTCCGCATTCGGTTGGACCTCGATCTACCCGGTCAACTCAATACCCTAAATAGAACATAAAACAAATATGCTCTTAACCGGTCCTTGGCAATTCACTTTTTTCGATCTTTCAGCTCCCACACTCTCATGGGTAGGGGGTCTACTTATGGATGTCAAAATTCCGCAACGTTTGTCCGCGCATGGTGCCGCTCCCCTTAGGGAAGTTTGCTTGTGCAAAGCGTTGACCGCTCCGTTAGGTGCCTTATTCACGGCGGATCAGCCTAATTTCTTTACACAATACCTATCACTATTGTATAAACATATAAGAATTTTCCGATTGATCAATTTTCATTTCAAAATTTTTGGATCGCACATAATCCTTATATGTCTTGTAATGTAGTATAACTAGTTTATTAGGCTTGTTACCCTCCATGAGCAAAATAAGGGACGAAATGGAATTTTTTAAAATGAACCGTTGGATGTTGTTTGCATATGAATATATGTTATTGGTAGAAATTTCAACAATTTCCGCATTCGGTTGGACCTCGATCTACCCGGTCAACTCAATACCCTAAATAGAACATAAAACAAATATGCTCTTAACCGGTCCTTGGCAATTCACTTTTTTCGATCTTTCAGCTCCCACACTCTCATGGCTAGGGGGTCTACTTATGGATGTCAAAATTCCGCAACGTTAGTCCGCACATGGTGCCGCTCCCCTTAGGGAAGTTTGCTTGTGCAAAGCGTTGACCGCTACATTGGGCGCCTTATTCATGGTAGATCGGCCTAATTTTTTTACACAATACCTATCAATGTTGTATAAACATATGAGAATTTTCAGATTGGTCGATTTCCATTTCAGAATTTTTGGATCACATATAATCCTTATATGCCTATTAATGTAGTATAACTCGTTTATTAGGCTTGTTATCCTCTATGAGCAAAATGGGGGACGAAATGGAATTTTTTAAAATGCACCGTTGGATGTCGTCCGTATATGAATATATGGTAGCGGTAAAAATTTCAGTGACTTCCACCTTCGGTTGGGTCTCTATCGACCCGGTCAACTCCATACCCTAAATAAAACCTAACACAAATATGCTCATAACCAAGAATTTGCAATTTTTTTTTTGATCTATCAGCTCCCACACTCTCATGGGGAGGGGGTCTATCACCTGCTGTCAAAATACGGGGATGTTTGTCCGCAAAAGGTGCCGCTCCCCTTACGGAAGTTTGCTTATACAAAGTGTTGACCGCTCCGTTTGGTGCCTTATTTAATGCAGATCGACATAATTTTTTTACACAATACCTACTACTGTTGTATATGCATATGACCATTGTCAGATTGATCAATTTCCATTTCGAAATTTTTGGCCCGCCCGAATAAGCCCTAAATTTTTTTTATTTTTTCTATTTTTTAATTATGTTTCTCTTTTTTCTATAGTATGCAATTTATTTATTTCTTTGTAATTGATTTCATAAGTTTTGTTTTCTTTAATTTCTATTTTCTTTGTTACACAACAATTAATATTGAGAGATTTATATAGATAGTTAATTGAATATAACCACCTTAACTAATATTAATAAATGTTATAAGTTACAAGTGTGTGTGTGTGTATTAAATATGTTCAATAAAAAACAATGAGTCTTTTATTACCAATATATACTATTAAGCCATATTTTGAGAAGAAAAAAATAATTTTTTTGTTTTTTGTTAAACAAAATAAGGCCCTTTTTTGGCCCATTTCGGCTCTATTTGGCCCTATTTGAGGGCCGGCCCGACCCGGCCCTTTCGGCCCTAACGGATCGGGCTTTTCGGGCGGGTAAGGATTAGCATATTTAAGCCTTGGCCCGACCCTACCCGGCCCTAAATTTTGTTGACTTTGACTAGGCCCGGCCCGACCCTACCCTAAGCCCTAAAATTTAGGGTAGGGCCGGCCCTAGCCCGGCCCATGATGACCCCTATTTACAACATAAGTAAATACACTGATGTCAACAACATCCATTATTTATACGTAGGCCATTCTTTTCTCTATTCAACTTTTCATAGCCCTATAAACAATCTGCAGCCTTTTTCTCGAAACAAGAGAAACCAACCCACTTGGCCGTGAAAAGGAGAACGACAAACAACATGAGAACCTACAAGCATCATCAAGAAAAGAAAAGGCTACCAAAAAAAAAAAAAATAGCTGTAGTATACTAGTATTATAAGTGCGCCATTGTCTTCTCCATTCATGTAATGAGGTAGAATTGCTATCCTGGAATGTAGAAATGGTCCCTTCTCCCCCTCACGAGACCTGCACTGAACCAAACTCGAGCTTTAGTTGAAAATGCACAAGGACTTTAATTCACAATGCAATCTTTTAAACTGCGATGAATATATATAGCGAAGATCTATAGGAATGTAAAACTACATAGGAATCTGAAATCAGCATATAGAACAATAGAAAAAGAAATACCATCTGCCAAATGAAGAAGTTTGCCATTTACCCTTCACTTCCCACACTGAGGTACAAAGTGCTCTCCTAGGTGGTGGAAATGGTCATTTTCTCCTTCGAGTATACGGACAACCTGTGGCAAAAAAAGTAATAAATTATAGTCAGATGCAGTAATACAGATTGCTAGACAATCTTAATGTAGGATTCTCTATGCAGTGGTATCTCTAACTAGCAAATATCAGAACATATGAAGTGTGTTTCCACAGTACGTGCTCCGATACATCTTATCAAGAAGTTTAAGTGATGATCCTCACATGCTTCAGAAAGGTTGTTTCACATTTATGTCATACCAAATTACAGGGCTATATCATTCATAAAATGCATGAAAACATAATTACAGGCAGCTAAATGCATGCAATTTAAAAAGTTCTAAGGCTAAAAGTTTGTCACCAAAAAACAGAATCCAAAGAAATTTTTTTTAATACCTCTCCCATTGATGGACGCTTTTCAGCGCTTTCTTGCACACATACATATGCAGCTTTAGCCATAAGGTACACTTCGTATGTATCGTATGAATCTCCAAGACGACGATCAATGAGTTCATGTAGTGCTAGCCTATGTATCAATGGTTCTGCCTATGATTTGGACATAACAGATACAGATCAGACTGGAAAACAGAAAATAAGCAAAAGTTGTTTTTTTCTTGTTTAATTTGCAGAGTAAAAATTAGCTGAAAAATCAGCTCTTGAAGCTCAACATACCCACTCCCGCAGGGATTCAGTTGGTTCTTCTCCATTTCCGTCTACAATCTTGCGCCCAGATATGAGTTGTAACAGAATCATGCCAAATGCATATACATCTGTTCTTACAGAAACAATACCGTTCTCTGCATACTCTGGAGCAAGGTAGCTACAAGAACCAAAAGCTTACTTGAGCTTGTTCCGGTAAAATCAAAAAAGAAAAAGTATAATGTGATAATCAGATGTTGCAGAAAACTAATAGAAGTCCTCACCCTAATGTCCCAAGTATCCTTGTACTTTCAAGATCATCATTGGTCTTCCATTTCGCTAGGCCAAAATCACCTAACTGAGTGTAGAAAATCATGCCATCAGCTGAAATAGTTTTTACTTTTTTTTTTCTTTGTTGCAAAACAAAATGAAATAAAAACTGTATGGTGATCTATTAAGTCATCGCCTTAAAACATTATGCAGAAAATGGTGTAGTCACAACTACCAGAGCAAGGGCACAATTTAAATTACCAGTCCAAAAAAATACAATGTCTTAGTGATCCAACTATAAAAAAATATCCAAGGATTAGCTGCAATAACCAAAGGAAACAAATTTGAAATGTTAATGCAGAGCAGAAAGGTAATATTCTTGATTTTGTTGTCAGGATACTGAACTCTGATCACAAACTAGTAGTTTTCATACTGAGTGAAAAAACAATATCATTTTCACTGAATGCAATTACTTAGAGTTCATCTTTATGTTATTGGCAAAACCACCAATGCAGAATGGAAGAATGTATATAAACTGATTTTCTATATGGTTTCTTTCCCCATAAGCTTAACACCTACCTACTATGTTTCGTATAACGTGTTTCTTCCTTGAGGATATTTGTATATATATGGTGTGGGTATTCTTGATCTAGGACCTCTAGGTATCTAGTTCCTCATCTCACGAAGAACAGAGAATAACTCCTGGTCCTAGTCAAAATCAAAACAAAGTTTAGTGCTACCCTTGTTTTTTAACACTCTCCACTTTGGTGAGCATTTTTCTTCAGACCCTAAAATTGAAGCCTTTCACTCCACTGCCATTTTCTCCACACGACAGTGTGCAAAAAATGTGAGTTACTATATCTGACTGCCAAAACAACTTTTCTGTCATCATATCAGCTGGATTGTATTCAGTATTCCTCTCCTTTAAATAACATTTTTGATTATGACCTTATAGCCCAACCTAATGTTTCACCATTGTGTCAAAACCAACTGTTTTCTTCCTAGAAGTTGAAACTACAAGAACATGTTATTCTGGTACCGGCCAGCCAGGAAGAGAGAAAGACCCTTTTTGTATTGCTTCCTTTCATCACCACAAGGGCACCTTGGTTTATGTTCATGACTCAAGACTCGCCTTGCATCCTAGTGCATCTAACCTAGAAATAAGATCCATTCTATTTCTAACCCACAGTCTTGCGTTAGTTCATACTTCCAATGAAGACAGGTCATCTATCCTTTCAAACAATCTGATGATATACTTTTGCAGTCATATGATACAAGCATTCATAATCCAAGATTCATCTACTGTGATTGATTAATACTTTAATAGTAATAACTGTCAACTCATACATGGCATCATCAGAATCCCTTCACCTCTACCAGATATTTCAACAACTTTGTATCGTTTCATGATTATAATTTTGACATCCAATTTGTATTTCCCTTTCTTGTGACGCCAGAGACACTCCCTAGTTTTTCCTAATGTTAAGAGTGTCTTATTACTGATTTCTCCTGATTCGATTTCTCCTGATTCACTCCTCCATCTTACTGCAAATTGTGCTTGCCTTCCTATTGTTATCTTCCTTAAGAAATAGGTAGAAATGTTGCAGCAACTTCATTTGATGGGATCCTTCCCATAAATTGAAATCTTGATGAAGCACATACTTAGCGTTATCTTCCTTCAATTTCAACTTCTAGAATTGAACCAGAGACAAATCCATCTCATTGAAAAGAAAAAAAAAAAAATGCAATTTAGGGGCATACCCTCCTCCATACGAAATGTGTACGTGGAGCTGCATCTTCGGATACATCTGATGGTTTGGATTGAAACTGGTCCTTCTTCAGATTAGTAGCTGCCAACTTCTCATAAGAATGATATCACGCAGCATCTCCTTTGCCAGGCATAATTGGATCAGTTCCATGGATAAGTTCACCTTGCTGCAGGCATATTAAATGGTGCTTCTCTGAAGCAGCGCCTAGATATGATTTTAATCAATCCTTTACTTGGACTTCCCTTTTTCCATTCTTCATCAAGTTTCTGAGCATTGGATCCTGTACTTGAAACCTTCACTAGCTAGTTATGATGGTATCCATTACTTAGTTCAGGGTTTTGACACCAATTTGTAGTCAAGTAACTTCCCAATAATCTTGCTTTAATTACATGACTTCATGACCAGTCACATCCAAAGAAGTGTTCCAAAAACTAAAAACGAAAAGATCTCAAAAAGAAAAAAAAAAAAAAAAAAAACTTCAGGCCGGTTCATCCAACCGGACTATGTTCTCAGATTAACTTGGAGACAGCTGTTTAACCCTAAACGTAAGTAACAAACAGCATTCCTTAACCTCTCTCTACAATGACTTCTCACCCCTAAGGCCCTAACAATTCCAGTCAGTTTTGTTTTGTTTTGTTTTTTTTTTTTTTTTCTTTCTCTCTAGATATGGCAGGTATAAGGATCACGTACTTTGGGTTTAGGTATCTATTTTGTTCCAGTCGAAAAGGAAAAGTATAATAAAAGCCACCTGTTTTACCACACATCGGCCCTAAGTTTGAAATAGGAAATACGCTTCATGCAATGAAAAGCTACATTTCATTTATGGAAGGACATTCACAATTCACAGAAGTCCTAGATAGCTGATTAGCAAAAAGGACAATACATGGATGGTTAGAGATTTTATTATAAATCGAGCTATTGCATTTATATATTTTATATTTCAACTACCATATTATTATAGGAACTATGAACTTATCAATGCCACTAAGTCCGCTACTGACCAAATTTTGAGCATACTAAGTAACCATAACTGAAATGGAAAGTAATATTTTGTAATGTCTCCAAGGAGCTCATAAAAAGTGAATGTAAGGAATGATGCATATTAATTTACCATTGGAACATAATCGTGTGTGAGCAGTATATTGCTTGGTCGCATGTCTCGATGAATGATAGGACCTCCGCGACATTCTTCATGTAGGAAACGTAATCCTTTTGCAGTTCCAAGGGCGATAGCATGCCTACGGTGCCATTCAAGAACTTCTGCTTTTTCATCTATGACATCCACAAGCAATTAACAAAAGAAGTTTCAGTATTCATGTTGATATTGTATCAGCAGATGAACTAACAATAGCTGAGGTCCAAACAGCAGTTTACCAAATAAGTGCCACTCGAGAGATTTGTTACAAATATATTCATACACCAAGATATTTTGGTTTTCCTTGCAACAATAACCCAACAGCAATACAATGTTTTTGTGGCGTGCAAAACTCAAGACATAGACCTCAGAGTGAAATTCTTTGAATCCCTGTTTACTTGCCTCTTTCCGCACCTTTGCTGCAATCTCCTGTCCGGCCTTAAGCTTACCTTTATATACATGACCATATCCACCTTCTCCTATTAAGTTTTCATTTGAAAAATCCTTCGTTGCAATCTGTATCTCTAAGTAACTAAATATCATAGAATCTTTGATATACATTTCAGTCCTAGTTCCACAGATGGAACAAAGAATCGGCCCATCTGAGGTTCTCTGCCGTGAGAAACTTTTATTTTGCTTCTGGACAATTTGAAAAGTAGAATATTGAATGATGTCTCCTTTGGTTTGTATGCCTGGAAGACGAAAAATTACACTAAAAAGCTTTAGTCTAGTAGTTGGAGTACCAAACATATTATTACAGCAAAGATAGTTTGGAGATCTATAACACGGGTGATTCCTATTTCCTAAGATCATATTTTCCATTCAAAACACCATCATGCATGTGACATAAGGATCAAGCACTTCTTTGTTATAAAAGGCTAAAAGCATTATGGCTTTATGTGTCTGTGATCCTTTCAATGGATGATGCACAAATTTTATTTCTGGCTTTTACATTCTTGTGATTCAAAACTGAATGATGTATGTTTCTAGGGTTTAGCAAGTCTGGTGTGTTGAACAAATTGTATGTATCCATGTCATATAATAGTATAATACTGAAGAAATTGTTATCTTATTTTATTTATATGGGACATATTGACTTGATGAATGTAATAAGAAATCTAAATAAAGTACTGTATGTGAATTCCAATATAAAGAGAGATAACAAGAAAAATACATTTTCTTTGTAGCATAAAACATATTTGAACTCCCAGTAAAGAGACAAATCATCCACTTAAATTGAGAGAAGACAAATAAAGGTTTGCCATTTAGAGAAGAGAAAACTTCTCCTCACTTCAGGTTTGTCCGGTAAGGGTTCTACTCTGCATGTAAATATTAATGAAAATCTTGTATATAAATAAATTTTGTATTTTGGAAAGTGACTATTCATAATGAATTGGTATCACATCTGAGATCAAAATCCCATTGCACAAAGAACAAGATATATGTTTCTCGATTTTGAAAAGAGAAAAGCATTATGTTTAAGGGGATATGAAAATTTTGTACCTGTTTTTTCATTCTTAGAAGAAGTCCCTATATCCAATGAAGAACTATACTCTCTTGGCTGATTTGTAGATGGAGGCGTCCAGTTGGGCTTAGGCATTTCTGAGCTTTCCAGACCAACAGAAGCAGAGTAACCTGAACACGTAATGCTTGACTGCTCATAGTTTCCAGTAGCTAGGAAAATTGATAGTGGAACAGGCTTGGACAAAGAAAAGAACGTTTTATGTTCTATAGTATCAGTATCATCTGTCGTATGAGGTCTCAAAACTTCCACAGCTAAGCTATCTTGAATTAATGCAACCTTGCAAGGTATTTGCTTAAGGTAGAAGCTTAAATCCCGTCTGATGTGCCTGTAAACCTCCGTAAGTTACTATTAAAGCCAATGGAAAACCGAAAAGATAAAATTCAACAGAGGCATGCTTGGGAACAACGATAAAGGTAGATTGGAGCAAATGAAAATTGGAGGCTACAAAGAAATCTAGCAATCTATCTTTGACAAATTGAAATTGTTATTTGTTTTTACTGCATTAAATATTAATATTAATAGCTAGGCTTTTAAGAGAAAGAACATTAATTAGCTCAGTAAATTGACATATTTTTGACTCTCAACAGCTGAGGAATCCGAAAATATGGCAGAAAATATTCACCATCTCAAGCAATTGTTTGTTTACCTGGCAACCAATGTACAGCAGAGAAAATATCCATTCATATTCTATTCATTGTTAAATGTCACCAACAACTGTACAACTTTCTACAAGATGAACAGGGCCATATTTTAGTGATCTTTCATCCATCATTCGCATGGAAGAAAACCCGTCCTTAAGAAAGAGAGAGAGGGAGAGAGAAAAAATTCCTATTTCATTTTCACAGTAAATGTCCATCATAGTGATCATACAGTAGTCACACCTATGAAACAGTTTGAAAATATCCAAAGGGTAGTGAAAAGAATGTACAGTTCAAAGAAATGATTTCTGAAGGAATACTTATCATGACTCAAGAATCAGCACCAATAGATCAGATAGCAAGTGCAACCATGATGAAGTCTAAAACAAATAAACAGATGGAGAAATTAAAGAACTACCTATCAAGTACAACCCAAGCTGCATTACAGGCCATTATCTCTTGCGAGATAACCCGTTTGATGGGAAAACCAGCAGTAACTTTGACTTCTATGCTGACCTGAATGTAGCAAGGAATTTGATACAGTGAACAAAACCAGCAATAACAGGGACAGAAAGCAGAATTCTTAATATAACAGTGACACAGTGGAAAATCTTCATATACAAAAGCAGCATCCAGCATCATTGTTCAAATTTCTTATTTTTGTTAGTGCCCTAGGTAACAGATAATAGTGATCCTTATTCTCCTTTGAAACTATATCGGACAGTAGTAAGACCTTCCTGTTGTCACTTTACAAAGAGAGTTATAGGAGAATATATTACCCCATGTTCTTCACACTAAACTAAAATCATCAACCAATTAAGAACAAACTAAAAGCTCCAATAACTTGATTAAGTAATGCTTAGCAATAGGAGAATATATTACCCCATGTTCTTCACACTAAACTAAAAGCATCAACCAATTAAGAACAAACTTAAAGCACCAATAACTTGATTAAGTAATGCTTAGCAATAGGAGAATATATTACCCCATGTTCTTCACACTTTTCCGCACTTTCAAGAAGCATGTTAACATACATGTCAACTTTCTTTGTAACTTCTTCCTCCACTGCACGAAAGCTTGTTCCAAAGAATTCTGGGTATGGTTTCGCATTATATCCCACTGTTCCAACAAAGTAAAGGTAAGCGTGGAGTCTAATATCACTATATCAGTAATGAGCACTGTCAGTAGTTTAGTTAATTAATTGCTCAGAATCAGTTTACGGGACTACAAATCAAATAATCGTAGTAGTCATACGATCCTGCCAGCAATTGACTATTGGCTGCTATCATGAACCAAAATGATAGTAGGACGTGCTCTACATCAAAATCTTCGATTAAATGAAAGGATCTATGTTTACACTTTCAATCACAGATTCACAGTCTGTCATCTCAGTTGCTAAGAAAAAACAACAAAGCCTATATCATGCAAGTTTTGCAGTTTTACTCATGGAGACAGATACATATACAGAATGAATTATGATTGACGAGATTTGACCATACATGTAGAATTGATGGTCATCAACTTGTGTGGCCTATGTACCCTGTAGGAGGCTTAAGTGAAACCTTTCAAGCACAAAGTGTGGTGTATGACATATATAATACCAATTTACTTTGTGATGCAGGACATGAAAATTTGATGCAAAAATGGAAAGCTAAAGATAAAGTTGATAACACCAATCTACTTTGCGTGTGCAACTTTATCGCGAAAGCAAGGCCAAGCAGGATTTCATCTCATTAAGACTGTATAAGCTTCTGATAGGGGAACACAAACTAAAACCCACTGGGGCATTTCTTTGAACACTTACTTGGATGAACCACCCTGTGCAAGACTCCAAGCACAACAATGGTGTCGCCGGCCTTTAAAATGTCACCCCTCATCCTCACAGCATCAAGGGTGAGCTTAAGTTCCTGCCTACCGCGGTCCTTGGTGGCATCATAGGCAATAACAACATGTGATGGCGTCATAGGACTCGCCATGGATGCTTATGAACAACACACCACAACTGGGTACTGGCTTTTGATCTTGCTTTGATGTCTTAGTGGAAAAAAATGAACTTGCTATTTAAATTGAATTGTGTCTTCAGTACAAGTATGAAAGAGAGAGGAATAACAAGGATTAACCCATTAAATATTATGATTGATAGCCAATGAGTTGTCTGATAGAGTTTAGAGAAATTCTCTTTCTTTTTTTTACCTCACAAAGTTCTCTCTCTCTGGTTTGCATTGGTCAGACAACATTCTCTGCAAAACAACACCAGATATACCCAATGGATATTCCCAAACACTCTACCAAAAAATTTGGCGGGAGTTTGCTGTCTAGAGTTTTAAGCCAATGACAAGATTACAAGTTTGCAACCAACATCCACATTTTGGTTCATGCGTTTTAATTGCTAGCGTTTGGACGGCTATATCAATGATCCTCACAAACATTGGGGATATTCTTTCTGTACTAAAACTTGATACTCCTCAGTCCTGTCCTGCTGTCATAAACGTTGTTCAAGCTCCCTCAATCATGGGCATGCAATGATGCAATTGTTGTTGTATATGCAAATTAAAACCAAAAACCAAAGGATAACAAAAGAATGTACTAGAATAAGGTTCCTTGATCCCACTATTTTTCGCTTCATTGTCGGCCGATTTGGATCTATATATTTGGTTAAAATTCTAGGGTGTTTCTAAATGTATCCAGCAAACTTCTTAGTATACCCAGCAAATTTATTTGTTTTTGAATATATCTAATTAAACCAATTACTTTCCCAAACTGCCCTTATCTTGTACCCGGCCAATAAAAAAACACAACACAACGATGAAACTTCAAAGCGGAGGTACTGTGGCTGTGTCTGGTACAAGTACAACAGATTGGATTTGATTACAAATCTAATTCTGATCAAGCTGGACTAGATTAGAGTGCGAGAGGAGGTTTAGACTTAATGTGTCATATACTTGCTGACGATATCCATTTTTGAAATTAGTTCCGTATATGACTAGATTTGGGAGTTAAGGTGGTTTGATAGTGTTGAAACTTGAAAGTAAGATAGTGAGAAGGACAAAGAGATGGACGGAGAGAGTTCATGATTATAGTCTTGGCTTTGATTGGAAGAAAGAAGGGAAAGAGATAGATTATTCCATCTTTCCATACCATTTCATGCTTTGTGTAGTTGTTCTCTTTCAAGATCCAAGAAGTGTTCTTATAACCTCCAAATTGCCGACAAATGTCTTCCTTTATTGTTATTTCCTTGATGATTATTCACACAACCACAATCCATAGGAGGAAGGGTGAAACCCCACATAACACATCCAGTTATCCATATGATTTTTAGTTTCCTGTGCTTTGGCAAAGCTTATCGCTGCCAGTTCTTTGAAGACAACCGGCCTATTCCAATTGCAGGAATTCTTCCCTTCTCTGTAAATTAGCATATATCCCACAAATTCAATATATGCGGACATGAAATGAGAGGTCCAAAAGTCATGATCGAAGGACAACACCTAATTTTGGGAAGTTTTCATCGCTGTGTTTCTGATAAGGTTAGTTTGGGAAATTTGGTGGTTTAGTTAGATATATTTTTAAACAAATAAATTTGCTGGGTGTACTAAGAATTTTGCTTGGTACATTTAGAAACACCCAAATTCTATACTAGCAACGTGCCCGCATTTATGGTGGGTGCGGGCGATATTGTGAAGATTAATAAAAAATGGGTCGACTAAAAAAAATAGTGGCCGTTCATTTTTTCAAACATAAAATAGTGGTGGTTTGATTACTTTTTAATTTTACACTTCTATTTATTTATAAGGGAAATGATGGAAAATGTCATTTTAGAGAGTGAAATGATAATAAGGTCACATAGTTTTCCACTTGATAAAAAGGTCCACTGTGAATTGTTATTAATATTAGTTTAGTCCTTATGAATAATGAGGTCATGTTACAAAAGGTCAGTTTTTAATTTTTATCATTCCGATTCTGCCCCTACGGTAATAAACCTTTATAACCTTCCATTTCAAAATCTGCGAGCTCAAATTTTCTCTCTCCTTTGATCAGAAACCTTCCGATTCGATTTGTTCAAAGATCTCTTTCCGAGATTCTTTCTTCTCCGCCCTCTCCGTCGGAAGCTTCCGATTTAGTTTTGTGCCTCTGCGACGATCTGAAATCTCAGTTTTGAGTGGTTTTGGAGCTTCCGCGGCTCTTCTCTTTTTTTGGATCTTTGGCTTCGTCGGTGTTCGTCTTGATCACGTTATTGTGTTCTTCTTCTTCGTCGACTCAGTGCTTAGTTACAGTCTCTGTATTTCTTCCTCTCTCTGGTTTTCTCTGATTTGATCTGTAAGCCTTCTCTCTGTAAATTTGTTTGTTTTGGATTTTGCAGTGTTTTTTTGTTGTTTGTGTTAAATTGTTGAATTGTTCGTTTTGGATTACTTTGTTCTTCTCCTTCATCGACTCAATTCTATGTTGAATTGTTGATGATGTTTTATGCTATTGCGGTACTATATTTGTTCTATACTGTGTTTTTTTTATCAGTGACATGGTCAGTTACATTTTTAATACTGCTGTTTTGTTCAGGCTTTAAGAGTTACTTTGGCAGTGACTTGTTTGTGTTGATTCTGTTGATTTTCTTAGTAGTGACATGGATAGTGATTTTGTTTTATTCTTGTGCAGTTGTTATGGATACTAGCTATGTTGTCAAGTTTATTTATTATGGTGAAGCAGCGACAGTTCCATTGTTGCATAATTGGTCGTTTGTTGACCTATGCAATTCAATACGCTCTCGTTTTCCGGATTTGATTCAAGGAAATTTCATGTTGAGGTACATTATTCCTCCGGATTCTAGTTCATGTTTTCTAGAGAGTGAAGTTGATATGAGAATGATTTTTAGGAATTTGGTTCGTTACAATTCTGATTTTGTTGAAGTGTTTGTGACTGATTTACCTTCTATTAGTGAAAGCGTGGTGAGTAATACAGTGTGTGAGGATTCTAGTACCATGCTTGGGGAGAATGATTATTTGGGGTGTTATAGGGCAGAGGCACCGAAGAGTTATATGACGAAAGGTTGGGAGAGTTATATTCATTCTGAAGGCCAAAAGTTTGAGGGTGGGGTTGTTGAGTTTAGAGATAAGCTGCGTGAGTATGCCATAGAAATTGGTTTTTCATATGAGTTTGTTAGAAATGACAAGGTTCGTGTTATTTCTCAGTGTTCTAAGAAACATTCTTAGGGCTGCAATTGGCTTGTGAAGGCTTATTTATGCAGGGTTAATGGTTTCTTTATGATTAAAAGGTTGGTTAATGTTCACACTTGTCATGGTGTGATTCGTTTGCAGAAGAGTAAGATGATGGGATCCAAGGTTGTCAAGTCTATTGTGCTTGATAAGATTCGTGCGAATCCAAACAAAAAGCCAATTGATATAGCTGATGAGATCAAGAGTGATTATGGTTTGGATGTTCCTTATCGTACAGTTTGGTATGGTACGGAGTTGGCAAAAACAGCCCTGCATGGTGATGAAGCTGAGTCTTATTCTCAGCAACTTTGGTTCAGTGAGTCTGTTATAAAGTCAAACCCCGACTCTAGGATAGTGGTTGAGTTTCATCGAGAAACACACAGGTTTCAGCGTATGTTTGTGACCTATGGTACATGGATGAAGGGTTTCCAATTTTGTAGACCTATTCTTTTCATTGATGCTACATTCATTACCAACAAGTACAAGGGGCAGATTATTGCTGCATCGGCAAAGGATGCCAATCAAGGTTGAATCTCCTTCATTATTTCTAGTTTTTTATTTTTCTTGCTACTGACATTGTCAGTTACATGTTCATTGACAGTTACATGTCCAATGACTTAAATGTTCTGTGATTTGAATGACATGTCACTGTCAAGTAATATGCAGTTATGTCAGCGACATGGTCAGTGACATTAATAGTTACATGACAGTGACATCATTTTGTTTTTCTGTTCAGGCTTGTATCCAGTTGCTTATGCTATTGTCGATTCTGAAAATGAGAGTAATTAGAGATTTTTTCTTGAGGTTTTGGCTGAAGAGTTTGCAAAACACCCTATGAGGAGGGTGACGTTCATTTCTGATCGTCATGTTGGGCTTGTTAGTGCTTTCCCTAGGGTGTTTCCCAATAATCCACATGGGTTTTGTTTTAGACATATGATGGCTAACCTTTCTGACAAATTTCCAGCTGGTTCTTACCTTAAGGATCGGATTCCTTACTTGTTTATATGTTGTGCTTATTCTCACACACCGGAGATGTAGGAGTTCAACATGGAAATCTTGAGGAGTGAAGGTGGTGACATAGTTGCTCAATTTCTGGAGGATCTTCCGAAGAAGAACTGGTGTATGGCGTACTTTAACGGCGAAAGATTTGGTGAAATGACAAATAACTTGGCTGAGTCTTTCAATAATTGGGTGTTTCCTTTGAAGAGTCTTCCTATTCTTGATATTAATGATGGGATTAGAGTGAAGTCCATGGCTTCAATTGCTGCTTGGAAGTAGGATGCTCAAGAATGGTTCTCTGAGTTGTGCCCGGTGATTGAAAAGAAGCTGAAGGAGAATTTGGAAGTCGGAAGGCATTGGAGAGTGAGCAGGTCTGATACCTATGTGTATGAAGTTCACTGCCAGAAGTACAATAGCATGGTAAATTTGGAAACTCACTTTTGTTCGTGTGGAGAATGGCAGCTGTATGGCTTCCCATGTTCCCATGCCCTTGTAGTGATCCAACAACATGGTTCTTCCCCGTATTTGTATGTCAATGAGCTGTACAAGGTGGAGAAATATCGAGAAACGTATTCTTTCCCAATTAATCATCTTCCCTCTATTTCGAAGCAAGTGCATGATTTTGGTAGAGATGCGGTGATATTGCAGCCTCCTTTGACTAGAAGACCACCGGGAAGGCCTAGAAAGAAGAGGTTCAGAAAAAGGAGCAAGCAAACCAGGGTGATCAAGTGTGGTAAGTGCGGAAAATGTGATGGTCACAACAGAAAGAGTTGTACAGCTCCGATATAGGTTCTATTCTGCTTACATGCCTTTAACAGTGACATGGCAAGTGACATAGCAAGTGACTCCAATACAGTTTGAAGTTTTATTTTGATTTTTCATTTTTTTCAATAAATGATAAGAAGTGCTTACTCATTGGAATTTTTTTTGACTATGAGACAGTGTATCTGCTTTCTTCTTTTATAAATTCTTCAGTATTCTGTGTCCTACAGGTTTTTAATAGTTACATGTATAGTGACATAACCATTTTCTTTAGATTTACATTGACTTGTCCATTGACATTAGTTTTTAGTTATGTTGGCAGTTTCTTGTTCAATGACTTGTAGTTGGATCACTGCTTATAGATTTGGTTATTGGCAGCGAAACGCTGCCGTTGCGGTGCAGCGGCACGCTGCAAATGTTAATGAAAAATAAAAAAATTAGCTGTAAAAAATTTGTTTGGTTTTTGAGGTGCAGCGGCATGCTGCAAATATTAATGACAATTAAAAAATGAAGTATCTACACCAACTTTAGTTTGTTAATTGGTAGCGGCACGCTGCAAACTGAAATAGAAATATCATTTTGGTTGTGACTTCTCTAGTGACTTAGAGTTTTAATGTTTTTTGTCCAATTACATATTTAGCTACATGCTTTAATGCTTAGTTACATGTTCAGTTACATACATTGTCAGTTACATGGTTATGTCTTTTAAATCTTGTCTTGAAACCTGTGCTCCATACCGTCTTCCATCCCAGAAGTATACTCTGCAAAGAATGAAGTGTAAGTAACATAGTTTGTAATGTTGGTTATTTAACAATCACATGGCCAATGACTTGGCCAGTGACTTCCTCATTTACATGGACAGTGACTTGGCCAGTCACTTTGTCAGTTACATGGACAGTGACTTGGCCAGTGACTTCACATGGCCAGTGGCTTCGCCATATACATGGACAGTGACTTGGCCAGTTACTTTGTCAGTTACATGGACAGTGACTTGGCCAGTGACTTCACATGGCCAGTGACTTCGCCATATACATGGACAATGAATTGGCCATGGACAGTGACTTGGACAGTTACTTTGTCAGTTACATAGACAGTGACTTGGCCAGTGTCTTCACATGGACAGTGACTTGGCCAGTTACTTTGTCAGTTACATGAACAGTGACTTGGCAAGTGACAATAAGTTTAAAATAGAAATTTAACTTAATTAAATTATTACCCTGATGGTGCATTTTGCCAGTATTTCTGGACTCTCCTCTTGGTGTCTTGGTCCATAAAATTGTATACTTTGCTCTCCTCCCAGTCTACGACCTCAGCAGGTAGCTGTTTCTCTTCTGGCTCTTTATTGATTTGTGCATTTTCTGCAGCGTCCATCTCTCTTATTGCTTCCAGAACATCCTCTGGTAAATCGTCCAATTTCTGTTGTGCTACCATCTGTTCTAGGTTTTTACGTTCAGCATCTGGCAGTGAGGCCTTCATCTCCTTTTCTTTTTCTCTCTTTTCAGCATCTTTCAATCTCTCTTCAATCTCCTTTGCTTTCTTCTGTCTTTTTGCTTTCACATCTCCCCACCAGTAAATGTTGTCCTTTTTATGTGTTCTTCTCCTATTCTTTAATCTCACAACGTAAGAGTAGAGACCCATTGATGATACCGTTTCACCGGAATGTTGCTCTGTAAGGTCCATTGTTAACTCTCCCTTTTGGCTCTGTTCTGGTGTCTTCTTCTCTTTCTCTATGCTCAACGTACGAAGTTGAAATGCTTCTTCAACTATAGGACTTTTAACTATCTGACACTTGTCAGCTTGTTGTTCCATTTCTGCCATTGTGAGCATGTGGACTGTGGGGCTTTGGAACTGTGACTCCTTATGTGATGGAGGTGTCGATTTAGTTTCTTCTGCCACTGTGCAGTGAGGTGGAGATTGAGATGCTGCTGCTTCTGCAGATTCTTCGACTGTGCAGATCCCATGGGACTGACCTTCCTCAACAGTCGATTGATCTTTCTCTTTTTTGTTTTCAGCAGCCTTAGATGCAGCTTCGTTTAATTCATTTTTTCCTTCTGTTGAGTTAGGAGGTGGGGAGCTGTGCTGCTGAGCTGCTGTTGAGGTGCGAGTCTTTGGGCTCAACATTTGCTCCAATTCCTTCAATTTTATCTCTAACTCCTTCACCGATGATGCAAGGCAGAAATTCTCGGTCACAAGTGTAGCATTTCTTTCCTCCAGATTCACCATGTCCTCTGTGATTTTCCTTAGTTCCTGTTCCTTTTCGTTCAGCTTTTTCTTCAAATTATCTTTTTCTGCAGTCATAAATTTTATCTCCTCCTCCTTTTTCTGAAGCTCTTTCTCCCATTTGTTTTTTTCTGAAGCTGTTTCCTGTTCAGCCACCCAACTTCTAGGTTATCTTCTTCGTTTTCACAATTCTGATCATCAGCTCTTTTTTCCGTTCCTTCCGGAACTGTCTTTACTTCATCTGATCTATTCTCCTCTTCCTCTGATTCTGATTCCTCTCTATCCTCCTTCAGGTTTTCAAAGATTTTCTGAAAGAAACATATTCAATATGTCAGTGACATGCTATGTGACATGAGCAATGACATGTTTACAACAGTTATGAAGGCCAGTGACATGAAGTGTGACTTGGCCATTGACATGCAGTGTGACAGTGACTTAATCAGTGACTTTTAACCAAGATAGTTACTTGGCCAGTCACTTGTCCAGTGACAACTACTTTGACAAAGAAGAAAATACCTCTATTTTTTTCAAGCTGTTAAAACTTGGCCAATTCTTTATCAGTTTCTAGATGTCCCATTTTCTCATCCCATGATCTTCGTTCTCCCTTCCAGATATTGGCTTGATTTTTCCAGTCTTTTGGCAGAACCAATACTGCTTGCACAAAAAAAAAAAATAGTCATAGTGACTTGCAGTTTGACTTGATCAGTGATTTGACCAGTTACATTTCAGTCTGACAGTAACTTACCAGTATTATCAGAACACAGCCCCCTGTATTACTATATTGGCTACTTGACTCCTTTTTCTTTTTCAAAGTCTTTATAGACTTTTTTAAGAAGCTTCCAACTTCCCTTGCCCAGTCATAAGATCCGATCTTATCCAAATTTTTGCAGGCTTTTACGTAGTCTCATGAAATTGTTCCTCCTGCATTTGGGAACAGAAACTTGATGAACAAGTCCAGCAAGATTAATCTTGCCACATTTTTGTCCTTCTTCTCAATCCCTTCCTCTGTTGTTGCATTCTCTTTGAGCACATCTTGCAGAGCTTTCTCCACCGCTCTCTTGTTCATTCTCGCTGTGTTTGAAAAAAACTGCTGGATAAAGTCGGACTGATATGCCCCCTCAGAAGTCTTTGGGACCAACTCACCTTTTTCTGGCATTCCTAGGATCTTTGAAATATCTCTTGTCGAAATCCTGAATTTCTTCTTTCCAAAGAAGAAGAGGTCATTTTCATGGTCGTAGGCCTGTAGGAGGAGTGTAATGAAATCATCAGATTTCTTGGCTGATTTCTCCTCTATGTAGCCACTATGGAATGCATCGACAATATTTCCAAATGGTGACTGCCTGAGCAAATCTAATGTTCTTGCACTGAGATTCTGCTTGTTATCTTTAATTGTGTTCAAGAAACTTATTAAAGTGCACCTGTAGTGCACATGTCCTGGTTTCACATTTTTTTCCTCTTTGGTGCTGCTTCAGGTTTTTCTTCTACTTCTTCTTGCACTTCAGAATCTTTTACCTTCTTTACTTTCTGTTTTTTGCTAATAACTTTTGAAGAACCCTTCTTTGGTGATTATTCTACTTCTTCTTCTCTTTTTTTTTTTTTTTATTTCAATCTCTTCGGTGATGGTTCTTCTTTTTCTTCTTCTTCTTCTTCATCTTCTGTTTCTTCCTCTCTCCTTTTTTTTTGATTTCTTCAAGCTCTTCTTCGAATTCTTCTTTGTGTGTATCGTTTGATTGTCTTCTTCATCTTATAATTCCACCTCTTGATAGTCTTCGTTATCATCACTTGGTTCTCTTTCTTTTCTTTTTGTTCTTGTCATTTCTGATGATTAAATTCTGTTGAAAAAATAAGAAGGTTAGCATTGAGTTTGCAGTTACATAATCAGTTACTTGGCGAGATACATATATTGTAAGTTACATGATCAGTTACATGGTTAGTTACATGGTCAGTTACAGCTCATGTCAATTTCAACGTCAATTACATAAACAGTTACTTGGCCAGTTACATATGTTGTAAGTTACTTAATCAGTTACTTGGCCAGTTACATGTAAGTTACATGGCCAGTTACATGATCAGTTACATGCATGTAAGTTACATGGACAGTTACATGGGCAATTACATGGCCAGTTACATTGCCAGTTTACATGATCAGTTATATACATGTAAGTTTCATGGCCAGTTACTTGATCAGTTACATAGCCAGTTACATGGCCAGTTACATGATCAGTTACATGATCACTGACCAGTTTCATTATCTGAGCCTATAAAATATGTATTTGCAGTAGCAGAATTTCCATTCAAGTAAAGCCTAAAGCCTAAACAGCATCACACACAGTCATTATCTCCACATAAATAGTAATGACTATGTATCAAATCACACCAAAATGGAAACAGAGCCACTCCAAAATGAAATGATACCCACTCAGTAGCCTATGTCACAGCATCAAACTAAATTTTTAAGATAGTCACTGATCATCTCCACTCAAAAAAGCTTTAAATCTTCACTCAAACCAAACCAAAACTTGGAATCGAATTGTTTTGTTTCAGAATCAAATGCAAAAATAATTATAAATCATATTCGACTTATAATTTCAAAACTAAACACTATCTCAATGACTCGAAATTAAGTAAGAGAAGTTTTTGAGAATCGAGTCTGAAAGATTACCCGGTCGAGGTAGACGATTCGAGTTCTGCAATTCTTCAAATCCCTAAAATTTGGGGCTTTTTCTGTGAAGTACTTTTGCACAGTCGGCGCTGCTTCACTGTTGAGCAAAACAATCGTCGGAGAACGTATGTGTCTCAGAATGTGGCAGCCGGAGATGAAGAGGATTAAGAATTCTCTATTTCGAAGTAGGGTTGAGTGATTTTTTGACGTTTGAAATCCTGAAATGATATGGAGAAAATGAACAATAGTGGCGTTTTACTTTACCGGCCAGAAACTGCCAAAGAAAACTGACGGTGGCAGTTTTGTAATTAATTTGAAATGCAGTGGTAGATCGTGAACAGGTGACCTAAATTATCATCGGAACATTTATGGTGTTTAAATTATAGTATGACACTTCAAAATGACCTTTTTTTTATCATTATCCCTTATTTATATTTTATATGATAATTATGTTATATCAGGATATTATGGGCACATCAAAATTTTGATGAAGTCTTTTGACACCAAAATAGAGCCTTTTTTTTTCCTTAAAATGGAGAGCCTCCATTTATAGTAGTAGAGATGTCTTTTTGGCTTATGAGTTGTATTGCCATATAATCTAATTCACAGTGGATTGATATTACATTGCCAAACAACCTTATCAAATGAATAAAATGGGTGTGACGGTCATATCTCAATTGAAAAAACAAAAAAAACAAACAAACAAACAAAACAAAACAAAAAAAGACAAATTACTAGTTTTTTTGCATTATGTAGGAGAAATGTTTAACCTATCGGTATAACTAACTCCCTACAATAGATTAGTTTCCAATAGTTGTAGACTAGCCCGAAATCAAGCCAACCTACTCTACCACTATATTGAATTGATAAACTTGATGTATTGATACATTAAACCACCCATAAATCTAGCGAACACCCAAAATCTCATCTATTATCCAGTTCTTGTTGACCCTTACGTCCCGAATTCTCATGGGTTTTGCCGCTCCTGCTAGTGACAGCATTTTATCCAAATATTTACATTTACAGTCAGGGATCGACTCTTACAAGAATATTCCGTGTTATATAGACAAAATTCAAGGAACATATAATAATTCATATGCACATCACTGATTTTGTTCAAAGAAAATAATGCGACAGATGGATCTGAAAGGATCACTATTTTAGTTTTTCTCTCTCATTCCAATTTCATTGATGTTCCCGAATTAGTAGAGCATCAGAATAGTATAATGGATGATCCTCTCTATTATTGCTCTGATGATTGTCCATGCTGGTCTTTTGATGGTCACTCTTACTCGTGACCAATAATTACAGACGGAAAAAGAAAAAAAAACAAATCTAGTTTGTGATTGTCAGCATGTATAAGCATGCAGAACCTTCAACATTTCCTGTATTACTCATATGAAGATTGGTACTGCCGCCGTCTTGCTGAGAACTGAATGGACCTGATAAATTTGGTCATGCAATGAAAATTACATCGCAGAATTGAAAATTAAGCAAGAACACTGAATCTAGGATATTAGTATGTAACTATGTACCACTCTAGCAGAACAAATAAGTGTTTTCAAAAAGATGGTGTTAGTACTAAACAATACATAATACGGCAATGCCTGATGAACACTTGGTGGATAGGTTCTCTTCCCACATTCTCCTCTTTGAACTGACTTAAAAGTACATACACAAGGAAAACATTGTTGCAATGTTCCTTAGAAGCATAACTCTCATAATCAATACCTACAAAATTGATCTGTTTTTTTTTTTTTTTTTTTTTTGTTTAGGATTACAAAATTGATCTATCAAGTCATTTAACATCCCCTAAATCACCAAGACCTCAGCCTTGGCTGCTCGGGTTGTCTATTTAGATATCCATAACAAAGTGCATATTAAAGAATATACCAGGGCAATGAATAGATCCTTCTAGAATCCTGATATATATGTTGGCCCATCATATATCAGTGCAACTCTTGCAACTGCCGACAATGATTAGTGGAAGTTGAAGCCACTGTCGACTCATCCCATTAGCAAAGATATGCTTTCAGTAGTCACTCGTGGCCCGTCAATGGTTGAAGAATGAAACTGCACCAAGTTGATTAAAAATTAATTAAGCTATGGCACTTGTAGTGACTTCTAACAACACGCATGATTAGTTTGCACCATTAATATTCAATAAATAATAAACAAGAGAGAATTTTTACCTAGAATAACTATACATAAAGATGCTAGCATATAGTTTAGGGGCAAATATATATATATATATATATATATACACATATATATGGTAATTAACGAGTTTATCCACTTGTACACAAGTGATCCCCCATCCTTTGGATCCTTCTAATAACACCCAGTTGTTATGAAATACCAAGCCTGAGTATCATTTATTGGATTTGAACCAACAGCTGTTATCATCTGAAAGTGACAGCAACATGGGCTAAATCTTACTGCAATAAGCTACACAAAATGCTTGCCCCAGATGCTTTATAAGATGGTCTGAAGATTCCAGTACAAGGAAATAGGCAAATCCACCTATAAGTGAGCCCTATTACTTCAGGAGCTGCTAGCTCTATTTTCTACAACCAATCCGGTCTCCTACCTTTCCCTCCAGTCTTAACTACAAAAATGTGTCATTTTGTTTCCCGGGGAAAGAGATATATGTTTGCAGAGGAGGAATTATGGCAAACCACTTAAACTAAAAACAATTCAAAAGCATTCAATTTCATATCATACGAAAGAGAAAGTCACAAACACAAAAGTAAAGACCACAAGATTCACACGAGATTATAAGAACTGGTTATATTCCACACAAAAAAACAAAAAAAACAAAAAAAGGAAGAGAGAGGCTAGAATTTGCATGGATTTGCATGTGAGGCTGCTGATCCTCACTCTGTCTCCTCCCCCTTTCCTTGGATCTGCAGCTATAAGTCTTTAGATAACCCATTTCAATAAGGTAGTAGTTGATCTCCTCCCCTTCACTTTCTCTGTCACCAGACTCCTTCTTTACACACATCCAACCCATATGGGAGACATAAACACACACCCGGCCCATATTGGACACGCCGCCAAAGAATGCTCAAGTAGCATATTGACAAAAATTGGAGTGCTAATATGTGATTGAGATTGGTGACTGAAAGGACACGGGGATAATAAGTTGTTGAGATGACAAACTAACCCTAGTTGAAGAAGACGATGTATGATTGAGAAGCTTGTTTAAAGGGACATTGAGAAGCTTGTTGGAGAAGCCATTAATAATGAAATTGCGGGTGGGTCAGTATAGGACTAAAGATTAGGAATGCAAAAGGAAGTTTGGTGATGGTGGGTTTTATGTGGGTACGGAGTTACTGGAGGCATAAAAAATACGTGTGATAATCTTGAGAAAGAGGGGAGAGGAGCTTTGTTGCTTCTTGTGGAAGTTGGGCTTTTGGAACCTTTTACTTTCAGCTGTTGGATTGTTGTAAACTGACATGGCAACCTCACATGCAAATCCAAGCAGAACCTAGCACCCAAAATCATAGTAGATAATCAAAGTCCGTGATCAAGACACCTTTAAGATTCACATTTAACACGAAAATCTAAAAGCATGCTAAATTTAGCAGAAGTTTCAGGGCTAGTTGCGTATGAATACTTTCCAGATTATGTCAACATATCAAATTGCACAATGACCATATGTTGGCCATTTTCATGTACATGTATTAAAATTCAAGATTGTCAAATTCTGGGCTAAGCAGACTGTGTCAGCTCAATAAAAATTTTCAAGGCAACCAAACAGATAATAGTTTTAGGGAAATGACAGAACTCAATAATCAGCTGGTCTGGGCAACCAAACAGATCCATAAGAGGATAAAAGAATGAAATCCATACCTCTTTGAGGTTGAGCTGGTTGGTGCTGTGTGACGGTGTGACAATTTCACTCCAGCAGTCGAAGTGTCCCAAGCTGTTACCTATTTGTCATAGAACACCTAAACCCATTCAAAATCAAAACATGGAGTACAGAAAGCAAGTTAGAAATGAAACATTCAAACTCAAATAATAAAATCATAGAAATATTAAACCTTTCGTTGCAGCTACAAAGGCATGACAGAGAAAGATCTCAGAACCCAGCGAGAATACAATAGGCTTATGAGATTCCTGACCTGGTCATGAGATCCATTTTTAATAATCTGGTCCATGAGACATAGAAGCCTATAACCAACTGAAATCCAAGAAAGCTCAACAAATGAAAAGATCTTGAACAGTCGAAGAAGAAAGTGAGAAGCCTCTGTCTAAACTGAAGAAGATCAAGTGATGCCCTATATTGGCATTACTTTTAAGATCGGATTGTGTCTATCCAACCTCCCTCCTTAAACTCCAATGTAGTTTTGAATTTTGCTCGAACTAGTCATATTCCTGACGTGGAACTCATAATCTTATGTTTGTCTTAACCTGAATTCTGATGCGCAATGCCCTCATTCCAACTTAGCCTTACCGTATTTCTTTTCTCTACTCTTTCTCCTCTTAGCACCACTTAGTTAGATTGTCAATGTAACAATCAGCTTCCATTTCCCAAGACAGTAATCTCAATATCATATAAATGTCTTCACCTCTATGATGCTGCAATTGGTCTGCCTTAAAAGTATATACATGTTTCTGTATCTCAATCCAACTACATCCGACAACATTCTTTACGCCTTTATGTTTCATCTCTTTTGTAACTCGAATCATGCTTTCCCATCTTCCTCTCATTTCATATGCTCGAGCTAGCACCAAATAAGGAAGAGATGACTGCGGTTCTGACTTCATCATCAGTTGTGCAACTCTTTCAGTAATTTTGATGTCTTGCTGAATCGCACAAGCACGAAGCATTGATTCCCATATCACAGAACTAGGTTCATAAGGCATTTCTGCTACTATATCCATTGCTGCTTTGAGTTTACCTACACGAGTCAACAACTCTATTATGCACGTATAATGCTCTTCCGCAGGTTTGATCCCATATTCCTTCTCCATGGACCTAAATATTGACATACCCTCATCCACAAAGCTCCCAAAGTTGCAAGCTAATAAAACTCCAGCTAATGTTACATTATCTGCCGGCATACCTTCACTAACTAATTCCTTGAATGTGTCCAGGGTCTCAAATAATTTACCATTGTGAGCCAAACCCATAATCATGGTGTTCCAAGATATCAAATCTTTCACCCCCATACTCGCAAATATTTTCATGGCATGATTTATTAATCCAAGTTTAGTGTAAAAATCAACAAGTGAACTAGCGACAATAGCATCTGACTCAAAGCCTAACTTAATAACCCAAGAATGGATTTGGAAACCCTGCTCAACTGGAAGAAAAGCAGACATACAGCTCAGTGCACTGCTAAGAGTAAACTCAGTTGGCCTGAGATTCTTTCTCAAGGTCAGCACAAAAAGCAGCATGGAATTCTCCGCACAACCATGCCTTGCATAGCTTGAAATCATGGAATTGCAAACGGCCGAATCCCACCAGCTTAGTTCTTGAAAGAGCCGGACCGCATCCTCCAATCTGTTGCATTTGGAAAACATGTCAATAGCAGCACTTGATACAATGCTATTACAAAAGAATCCCACCTTGAAGCTGAAAGCAATAATTTGCTTACCCCTTTCCAAATCAAGCAAGTTACAACAAACATTGATCACAGTTGATATCGTAAACTCATCAGGGGAATGCTCAGTGCTTCTCATAACAACAAACTGATCTACGGCCAATTCTTCATACCCTGATCTATGACAACCCCAAATCAAAGTGTTCCAAGAAATGACATCCACCTCCTTCATAGTCAAAAACACTCCAAAAGCGTAATCCATCAAACCAATCTTTCCATACATCCCAATCAACGAATTCCCAAGTACCACATTCGACAAATCCAGACCCTGCCTAATCACACCACCATGAACTTGCTTCGCACGACCAGCACGTGACACAACTGACATCATAATTGAAAACGTGTACTCACTCGGTCTCACACCCGACCTCTGCATTTTCGAAACCATCCCCATTGCATTACCAACCAATCCGCACGAAAGGTAACCCGAAATCATCGAGTTCCAACTAACCACATCTCTCTCAGGCATTTCATCGAACACCTGCTGTGCCCTCTCAAACTCGCCAAATCGACACAAACCCTTCAAGCAGATGTTCCTAGACACAATGTTCTTGCAGTTAATCTCATCAAGCACTCTCAATGCATCGAAAAGCGAACCAAACCGAAAGTAAACGTCGAGAAAACGATTGCCCAGAAAGGTATGGGTATTGAGTCCCACTTTCACCAACCGGGCATGTAAAATTTTGACGTGGGTGAAGGATTTGAGGGACAAACAGTGGTCTATGAGATGGGAGTAGTAGGGGAGTGAGGTTTTATGAAGCCCATTGACTTGTTTGAAAAGCGATTGCATGCAAACCCCAGTGTGATACAATGAAATGCAGAGGCGTTTACTTGTGTGAAAATCCAGAGGCTAAAGCAGTGATGCGGTGCCGTTTTGGAGGTGATTTCGCGTCTGGGTTTACTTGCTCTTGTTGCTGTGGAACTTCCATGGGAATGAGAGCAGCAGCGGTTGGAGGGAGGGGCTTTTGTTCCGGTGAGAATGGAGCAACTGATCAGGGGTAATTGGGTCTTTTTATCATTTGATTTTTTTTTTTTTTTTAAGGGTTTAAGGGTTTTTGTTTAGACCGTTTAGGGTTTAGGGATAAGGGCAGGGATTAAGTAAAAAAGGTATTTACGAAATAAGAATTGAGAATAAATGTAATGAATTTATAGTCAAATCATTATAAGTATTTCTTTGTGTGATGCATTGCACTAGGACATTACTGTGTTCTAATAAAGGGTGACGATCGTTTCATGAGGACCTTGTCTAATTATAGAACATAAATTAGGCCCTTAACTTCCAAGTAGGCGTCTCTCCAAATGTCAGTGAGCAAGGGAGGGTCGAGAAAATTAGGTTTTGTGAAGGGGCATGTATTAACATCAACAGATCAAACACATCCGGTGTAAGGGATGGGAACAAAATGTTGCATATAGTGATTATGAGCTGAAGTCCTAGCCTTGGCGAAATGCATCAGCCAATTGCGAGAAATCAATATTTTTACTTGTAATATGATACTGTTGCTGATTAAGGTTTAATAGGGTAAACTCATCCTTGAAAATACAACCATCCATCATCCTAAATTCCTAACCACAGATAGACAAATAAACAAACAACAAAACAAAACGTGTGAAGTCTGGAATGCAATTTGAAAATCACCAGCTCAAGGATAGCTCTCATGCCCTGCAAAGTAAAAGAAAAAAGATGTATCAAACAATCAGCGATTGGAACTTTCTCCCCCTCCATGTCAATAGCTTTCATTTATAACATCTAGTTCTACATGAAAGTAAATCGTCAATAAATTCAATGAAGTTAGAATAGTTCTAGTTGTTATTGCTTTTGATTCCATTTTATTTCTAACACGAAACCATATTAACTAACCCGAGTGTTGCAACAATGCATTTTTCGGTATACAAGGGATGCCCTAAGTGGTTAAGTAATATCACCTCAGAGCTGGTAGAGCCTTCTCTTCTTCGGTGATGACAAGCTTGCCTTCTGTAAACTCACAAGCTGGAATGGGAATGCCAAGCTGCTTCTGCAGTTTCCTCACAACGAAAACTTCTGATTCTTCGCACATTGTTACCACAGTGCCCTTCCTGCCAAGACGACCAGTCCGACCAGCTCGATGTGCATAATGAATTGTGTCAGTGGGTAAGTCCAGATTGACAACAAGATCACATTCTGCCACATCCAATCCCCTTGCTGAAAGTTCATTTGTCACCAGAATTCTCACCTCCCCCTTTTTGAATTTTTTCATAGTTGTTGCCCTACCAAGTTTACCAAGATCCCCATGTAGCTCTGACGCCGTCATTCCACGGGCCTCCAGCTTGAAGACGGTATCTTTTAGCTGCCTAGTGTGGTTCATGAAGGCTATGACAGATTTGGCATCCAGAGCATGAACACATCTTCTCAATGCATCAACCTTGTGTTGTAACTTTGTTACACAGTAGTAGTGTTTAAGAGATGGAGGTAGGCTTTCTATTGCAGAATGACCCTGCAAATTTGAGTTTGAGTTTGTACTGGTCGAATGTCCTGACAATGTAGTGGGTCCAGAGGGCGAGATGGAATCAAGGGGAATGACATTTTTGGCTTGGACCAGAAGTGGATCGCGCCCCCAGCTACTGGCTGCCCTTATCACTGAAAATGGTACTGTTGCTGAAACCAAAATAGTCTGACGCTCAGCTCGCTTGGCAAGTGAGCCTTTTGGTCCATGTGACTCTGCACTGGACTTCCTCCCTACGTGTTCCAATATCCGGTGCATGTCCTCCCGAAAATTAAAAGAAAGCAGTTGATCAACCTCATCTAAGACCAAGAAACGGCAGCCGTGGGTGTGAAGCTTCCCAGCTGCACTAATCTCTGCAATCCTGCCTGGTGTCCCAACAACAATGGCAGGCTTATTCTTCTTAAGTGCTTCTTCTTGTCTTGATCGATTTGCACCCCCTACAAGCTGCTGAACCATTTTCTTGTTTGCAGGTCCTAATATCTTTTCGAACTCCCTTACAATCTGCATGCCCAGCTCCCTGGAAGGAGCCACAATAACTGCTTCTATGTCTGTTCTCTTCCCATATTCACCATCACCATCAGATGGTTTCTCCTTTAGGGGGCCTACTTCAGAGAGGATAGGAAGAAGATAAGCTAATGTTTTTCCCGAACCCGTGTAAGACTGAATCACAACATCATGATCTTTGAGAATCGTTGGAATTGCGGTGGACTGAACATCGGTTGGAGTCCTGAAGCCTTGACTCTCTAACCTCTCTATCAACAAAGGAGGGAGGCCAAGCTCAGAAAATGATTTTGCATTAAAGAGAGTTGACTCTATTTCAAGAGAGCTGTGTGCCCCAGCTGCCTTGATTACATTGCTTCTAACCACCTTGGCCTTACTTTTGGGAACCCCTTTCAAAGAACTCAACCGCGTAACTTCATTGGTTTCCTTTTTATCTACTGATTCAATATCACTTTTGAAGCCAAGGCTTCCAAGACTCAGACTACATACACTTCTGCCGAACCACGCATTCCTAGACACATTTGAAAACTTGTGGAAGGACAGAGACTCTCCGAAAATTAGCAACCTTGACGAGATTAATGCTGGCATCTTTAGTCGGTTCAGAGTCTCAACCAGTAATTACCCAATTACATAACCATATAATGGAACTTAGAAACTAACTTTGCACTGAAGCTGCACATTAAGATATAAGAAGAAAGAAGAATTACATTATAAGGGTCGAAACCAAATGGGTATCTGTAACTAGTACATATGCAAGAACCCAATAACTCAGAATGCAGAATCCCATCAACTTAGTGAAATTATTTTGCAATACCATTCAAGAAAGTTGGTTGAGGCATTTTATCAAACACCATTAGACATATGAGCAGCAAGCATTTTGCTTTTCTAATTTCCCACACAATTTTCAATGGTATCAATCACTTACCTTGATAATTTATATAAGCACTTACCTTTATAATTTATATAAGCATCACTAGGTTTGCCAATTGCTCTCATAAACCCAACAGTGTTAGTAAGTAAAGGTTTAAGCTTGACAGAAGAAATCAAAACTAAAGCGCAGAGCAGCAAAGGGCACACTAACAGAGAGAGTGTGTGTACCTGAGAGTGACAGTTGGGGATAGCACGGCTTCGAGTTTGAATATGAGAGGAAGAGATTTGAGGTTTCAACGTTCAATTACTGGTTTATTATCTGATGAGGAAACGCTAAATATGAGCCTATGAGGGCTTTTGCCGCCTCTGGTTATATCCATCCTGCATGCTTTTGCTATTTGGTCCCCGTCGTTTTCCCTTTTCTCATGAAATGCCCTACCTCTTTTGTGCTTTCTATATTTCATAGCTACACTTTTGGTGAAAAATGATTATATAAGGAATAGTGGAAAATGAGTATATAAGGAATAGTTATTTGAAAACAAATTGATACAACAAGATAAATGACATCAAATATAACCGAAATTTTTTTTTTTTTTTTTTTGCTAAACATGTTTCTGCCTCTCGAAAGAGAGCTCTCTCCTCTGCCTCCTCTCTACACTAGCGGAGGCCGTGTACTTTCGATCTAGAAGGATGACTTTGTCTCCTTCTATGGTCCAAACTGTGGTGGTGAAGATGGGCCTCTCTGTCGAAACCTGCCTAAATTTCTCTCTCAAGCTTCTGATGGCAAAAGTGATGGTGATCTGGTGTTTGACTGGCTCTACAGAGATGTGCTCGTGGGTGAAGCGAATGGCGATGTTTGGTGTCTGCAGCCGTCCTAGGCTGTAACGTCTAGATCGCGTTAGAGAGCTGATGGATCTAATCGGATATGGAATTTGGATTGCAAGAGGCTGGGTTTTCTGTTTGATGGTGGCGCTCTCTGGCATGGCTGGGATCGGTCATTTTTGTTGGAGGACAATGGGATCGGTCATTTTTGTTGGAGGACAATGGGATCGGTGGTGCTCTCGATTCTCTTTCGCCGGCAAAGGTGGTGACGGGCTGGAATTGGGCTTCTAGTCTGATGGTGGGGTTCGTTATCTTCTGCTATAATGGGATCCATTTCTGTCCGGGTTTCTTGCTGGTGTGGGTAGTGGTCTCCAGGTGGGTGCTATCAGTGATGGTGGTAGTGCAGGCGTCAAACTCCGGCGAGTGGTATATGGCGGCGGCGGCTTGACTGCAATCTCATCTAGGGTTTGCCCTAGGTGTTTTGGTTGGGCGTGGTATTTGGCTGCTAAGGTTTTGTTTTGGGCCCAAGCAATTATTTTGTCTTTAAATTTTAATTTAGTTTTGGGCTTTCATTCTTTTGTGAATGTGGACTTTTTTTTTTTTTTTGCATTTAGCGGGAGAGATCGCAAAGCAAAGAGAGACCTCGTCGTCCCTATTGTTTTTTTTTATAATCTTTTTTAGGGCTCTACTTTTCTTTGTTTTGAGCTTAATCCTAAAAGTTGGGTGTGTTAGGAGATTACTAGTTTGTTTGCTCTTTTAGTTAGAGGTGGCTTTGTAGTAGTTTATTCGGAACGGTTCGTTCTGTCAACTCCATAGGGGTGGATTGTTTTTGTACTACTTGCTGAATTACATAATGGGATGACCTCTTTTACTTTAAAAAAAAAAAAAAAAAAAAAAGATAAATGACGAAAACTCATACTCTTACTATCTTAATTCTTAAAACAAAAAATTTGGAGTTGGTGTTTGATTAGTGTCCAAAAAGTCTTTGTAATGTCATCTACAGTAAATTAAACCGCTTGCAAAGCGGTTAAATAAAGTGTTATCTTGGCCATCTGCAATTAGACTTGTAAATGAACCGGATTTTGATCCGGACCCGCTCCGGATCCGTGGCTATTGGACGAGTTTGGATTGAAAATTTTGATCCGTTAATGATCCGAATCCGTTAACCCGTTTTTTTAACGGATCAAATACAGATTTAGGTCGATCCGATCTATTTTCATAATAATAAAATATTATTTTTTATTAGGGCTAAATACTGATTACTACCTTGTAGTTTGGGTCAAAAATCAATTCAGTCCTTGAACTTCTAATTTCATCAAAAACACCCATGCACTTTCAATTTTGATCTAATAGGTCCGATCTGTTAGTTTTCCGTTAATTGAGTCCGTTAACTTGCTGACGTGACTCATATGGGGCCTATGTTTTATGATGTGGTGTTGAGGTAGTATGCATAGTCAGTTTAGGAGTGAGTCCCACTATTAGAAATCTATCAAATAAAAAGTTTTTAAACTAATAACCCAATTATAACTAGAACCCACAATAGTAGATTAACGAATTGGACCTATTAGATTAAAATTGAAAGTACATGAGTGTTTTTGATGAAATTAGAAGTCTAGGGACTGAATTGATTTTGGACCTAAACCACAGGGTAGTAACCAGTATTCAAGTCTAGGCCCTTTTTATTAATACATTATTATTTTTTGAAAAATATATAATATAAAATATTGAGAATATCTGGATACAATTTTTTTGCAAAAACCTAACGGACGATCTTCGTAAACAAAGTCCATCAGTCTATCACCCAAGAAGCATTATTGATAAAGGCTTTGTTTAGTTTATCAAAAAGCTAAGAAGGTTGCAGAAGTATAATTAATCTCATACACATCTCCTAACGTCTCTCTTAATTTATCAAGTATAGGAAATATTTAGAAAATGTAATTCTACTTTCAGTGATACTCTTCATGTTGTTTTAATATTTTATTAATATTTTATGAGGTATCATGATATAAATTTAATATTACTATTTAAAATTTAAAAATATTTAAAATTATAAACGGATCGGATTAGCGGATCGAGTATTTAATAATCCGACGGATACGGATTTGGATTGAGTTATTAATGATATGCCGAGTTAACGGAGCAGGTTCGAGTTGAATTTTTTTTTATTAATAAAAAGATTTGGATTTAGGTCGATCCACTCCAAATCCGATTCATTTACAAGTCTATGACTGCAATAGAAGTCACCTATTAATTACTTCCTTTGTTGAATTTGATCTTGCAATGAAGTTTGATTGTTATTAAACCAAACATAATTCATTACTCAGTTCTTTATGGAATCATCAATCATTATCAAGGCATTAGATTTTTCATATTTGTGATAATTTTGTTCTTGTTCAAGTAAATCCAGAATATGTGTCTGGCCCAAAATCGAGGATACTTACTCTAGTTGAAATAGGGTTTATATTAGAGATATTCTCGGAGAATCTTAGGAGATATCCAATCAATGTATGATTATGTTTCCATGTACAACTCTATCTCTATGCTTGTAATCCTCTATATAAAGAGGCCCCTATTATCAATGAAAGTACGACTCAATTCTCTCCCAATTCAGTTTTCCTAAAACACGTTATCAGCACGAAGTCCTAATCCTGAAACAAATAGCCAAACCCAGATTCAAGAAGCTAAAAACCTTGAATCTGAATACAAAACCTTGAAGCCTTTTCTGCCTCCACCTCACACCTTGAAGAACTTGATCCCAAGAGTCCAGAACCGGCAGCCCCAC
This sequence comes from Rosa lucieae, assembly GCA_024704745.1. Lineage (NCBI taxonomy): Eukaryota > Viridiplantae > Streptophyta > Magnoliopsida > Rosales > Rosaceae > Rosa > Rosa lucieae. The sequence continues at coordinate 39,066,141 of CM045497.1, forward strand.
CTCAAGAACCGGCCGGAAAACCACCGAACCGGCCACCAGAAGCTTTATACAACTAGCAGCAAATATTCCACCGGTTCACCATCTTCCGGACCTCCAATTTCCACCAAATTATGGTAGCAGAAGCCCCTCAAGCCAAAGATTCTGGAACAGGAAGAAAAAGTGAGAAAACCTGCCTAAAAGTGCGTGAACCGGTCGACTAAATCTCCTACAGAAAACCGGCAGAAAAGAGAAGAAAAGAAAAGAAAAGAAAAAAAAAGGGAAAGGAAGCCCAGAAGCCCAAGCCCATGGTAGAGGCCCACTGACGCAGGCCCACTGCCAAGTCAGCATCAGTGCCACGTCATCCAGCTGGTCAACTCCCAGTCAACACCGGTCAACACCGGTCAACTCCCCGGTCAATGATTTTTCCGGCGACTTTTCTAGCCATTTTCCTGCGACTTTTCATGCCATTTTCCTGCGGCCTATTTCAAGTTATTTTTTACTAAACGTTCCCGTTTTTTTTTAGAGTTTTTTAATTCAATTTCTCTTCTTTTTTCGGGGACTTGCAACCTCCCTTCTTCTACCCCCCTTTCTTCATTATAGGGGAGACCAAATTAAGCCGAACTGTGGGGGTTCGTGCTCACTCCAAGCTTAGAGCTTGTTGAGATCTCCAAACTTAGAGTTTGTAGAGAATTTATGATCGACCACTTACATCATTGTTTCGATCTAATCCAATATCTCTTGGAATCGAATTTCTTGGAAGCGACTACGCTCGGAAATTCCTAATTTCTTGGAAGCGATTATGCTAAAAAATTTCATATGTTTTCGTGGTAGCCTATTTCGCTCTGAAACTAACCCTAATTTCTTGTTCTCTTTCAGGATGAGTAGCCTGAACAAATTGGACTTTGCTCCATTGGGAACAACTGGCTCTGAATATCACAGGTGGGTTCATGATATCCGCCAGCATCTCAAGGCCGATGAAATCTTGGATACAATTCTCGAGCCTAGCCAGGACGTGTTAACTGTTGAGCAAGCTCAGGCTTTGGAAGCAAATAGAGCGGCCTTAGAGGCAAATAAGGCGAAAGCCATCATCCTAATGACTCGTCATATGGATGATTCGCTCTAGTACGAGTGTATAAATGAAGAAGACCCCAGAAGGCTGTGGGTCTCACTCGAAGAAAGATTTGGCAACGTCCGTGACTCCTTGCTTCCTGACCTAGAAGTGAGATGGCATAGCCTCCGCTTTTGTGATTTCAAGTCAGTTCTTGGCTATAACTTGGAAGCACTTTGCATTAAATCCTTAATGGAATTCTGTGGTAAAGAGATCACAGATGCGATGTTGATTGAGAAGACTCTCTCTATCTTCCCCGTCTCTGCATTGATGGTTGCTAAGAACTATCGAATCGATGTTAATGCAAGACAGATCACAAGGTTTCATGAGCTTATTGGAGCTATGAATGTTGCTGAAAAGCATGACAATATCCTTGTGAAGAACTATAATTCGAGATCCGTGGAAACAGAGCATATTCCGGAATCCAATTATAGTCGCACCTCTAAGAGAGGGCGCCAAGAGCGAAACCTTAATCTTAGGTGTACTTATGGACATTCTGATCCATATAATTGCTCTACTTGGGAAGGTAACAGCCAAAATAGGCGAACACGGAACTGAAGAGGTAAACGTGGAAAGAGAGAGGGAGACAACGCCTCTGGCCATGTTGGTGGCGCCACCAACACTAAGAGCCATCTAAATGATGCTTTCAAAGCACCTCAATCAATGGAGTTCGAGCAAAGAGATGTATGTTCTCGATGTGGAGTGTCTGATCATTGGGCACACATTTGTAGAGCTCGTGAAGAACTTGTCACCGCCTACAAAACATATTGTGAAGCAAGAGAAGCTCACTATGTGGAACAAGAAGATCAAGAAGATGATCTAAAGTGAAGGGTTGAAGACTACAAATCTGGTTGGGATCAATAGATCGCCAATTCTGTTTAAGTCTTTATTTTTCCAAGAGGTGTAATAGCCAATTGCCATATACTTTGTAGTAAATTCCAATGGTTTAGTCTTTCTTCAAAGTAGGCTCACCCAAAGTAAGTGTGATGTCTAGGAAGGTTCTGAGATTAGTGGTACTTAAGCGAGCCTTGCTCTGCCGACATCTCTCTACTCACCTGGTCACATTTATTTTGGAATTACCGAAAGAAGTTAGACGACTACCATTGTTTTGCATTAGCTAGCATTTGGATTAGATTCTCCTAATGGTTAAGGGACAATAATGTACTCTGTTGGCTTATGAATAAAATTTCTAGTTCTTTTCATTATGACTCCATTTTGATTCTGAGCATATGACTTTGTGACTACGATGGCTGGGCCATCAGTATTAATTCAAGGACATGGAATAGCCCAAGTTCCACTTGCCAAATGGCACCTTGATTACTGCTGTCACAGAAACTCTCTACGCTCTTAGGGCAAATCGTACCCTATGAATAGCCAACGAATTCCATTAGGAAATGGATGTAGAGGACAGAAATGAGTTCCTTTGCAATACCTCTAATGATTGCGAACAAAGACGCATCTTAGAGAAGTTTATGTGTCTCTTTAGTGTACTCTATGTCACTATTCGAGCTATTAATCCAATAAAAGTTATGAGAGAAGATCTCTTGGATTTAGACACATATTGGCTTTGTCACGATAGGATAGGTCATCCTTGTGAGCCCCGGAAAAATATAGTGGAGATCGTACGAGAAATTATTTTACGATCTCGGTAATCATCAAAGTGCTCGAGAATATTTTTAGAAATTTTCACAAAATGAGATCCTCGATTTAAGGATTGAGTAATAAAGTACACGACACGACGAGTTCGTGGAAATTTTCGGGAGATTTTTCGGATACTCGAGCTATTTACTGTGATTTTTTGAAGTTTAGAGATTTTAGGAAATAAAAAGAAAACCAACTGTGTGAACGTGGCCATCCATCCAGCCACCGCTTCATCCCAGCCATCCATAATTCCACCGCTTGATCACAGCCATCCAAAATGCACTTGAAGGAGCCTATAAATAGGCATAGGATCTGATGAACGATCCAGAAAGCTCGAGAGAGAGAGAGCTTGGAGTCTCTGACCTGTGACGCACCCACGACCCGACCCGGCCGGCGCTCCACTGTCCAGCTACCTCAGGCCACCACGAGGGCTCCTTCTTCTTTGCCACTTCGTCGCCGTCACGCAGGTGACCTCAGATCGTCCATGCACCCAACGAGAAAGAAGAATCGACGGTGGGAATGTTCGACTGCTCCGGTGTGTTTCTGCAAATTCCGGCGACCGATTTGGCTGTATGTGGTATGAAAATCGATCCCCTCGTCATACTCTACATTCTAGTGTAATTATATTTTCGATTAGATTAAGTTTTGACAAACTTGTTTCTGGGTTTGTTTCGGGTTCGATGTTGTGGGTGCCGTCGACGACTTCTCCGGCGCTTTTGGGCTTGGTTTCAGTTGTGACTACACTTGTAGAGAAGATATTGTGAAGCTTTCTAGGTTGTGGCACGAGAAATCATCAATTCATCACCAACCCAGTTTCGGCAGCAAGCTTTGGGAAACAAAGTTTCTGTTACAACACCAGAAACTAACAAAGGTAAACTAGAGAAGCAAACCTGGAATTGTGCGGTTTGATTTCGTGTGCAGAATGGGCTGTGTGTGTCTTGGTATGAATTGATTGAATTGTAGTTGAAATTGAAATGGACCGGTTATGAGTTTGACATTGTTAAAGTTGTTTTATTCTGGGTGTTTGGATTTTATGCTTGAATTGAGAACTCAGTTTGGATGATCAATGTATGTTTTGGTATTGCAATTGTAGACTTGTTTACCGGTTAGAAAAGAAGTGAAGAACTTGCACGAAAAGTAAAGAATTGATAATGGGTGTGAATGAGGGAAGAGATGTCAAGTTATGGCTCTGGGTGTCCTTAGTACTTTGGACACACCTTGTGAGGGTAATAAGTAAAGGAGTGAAAATAGCATATTAGGTGGCCTTAGTAAATTTCGGGTACACCTAATATATTTGAAATTAAGTCGTTGCTTGATTTACTTTGACATAGTCGTAATTGGTCGATATTGTAATTTCCAGTAAATGTTCGGTAATTTGGGGTTTAATTATCGAACTTGTCGCAATTCGTCAAACAATGGTCAAAGTTGGTCAATCCTGGTCAAATCACGAAAGGTTGGTCAAACCTTGGTCAACTCCTGGTCAAACTAGGAAAAGTTGGTTTGGACAATATATTAATCGTCAAGATTTCGAATAATTGGTCAAAAGATATTGACTATCGAAATGTCGGAATTTAGGATTCCAGTTACCCGAGGAACGGAAGGTTCGTGACTCTCGGAGTATATGAGAGAAAGCATCGGAATCCAGGTAGGGATTCAGGACTCTCCTCGGTTAGTGATTTTCTTATATTGTTATTAAATGATGCATGTTAGTTGGTATGGTTTGGTTATGTTCAAATGCAGTGCATACTAACCAAACCATGTGAGAAATGTGATGGCTTGAGAGAGAAGGGTGGCTTTGACTTCCTTGGGTTCGATCCCCAAAACCTCCGGAGGCTTAGTTACACCGGTCGGACGGTGAGCGATCGCAATGACGACCCGATCCGTGTGTGTAGCTAGGTAGCGGACGCTCTCGCTACGCTTACCTGGTGATAAATTAATTTGAGGTAAGGTCGTGTAGTGGGTCTATGGGACCGGCCATCAAGTAATATTTGGATTTGGCGCCGTATTTATTTAAGCATCATGCATCAGTTTTCAAGTTAAAAATCATTAAAGTTTGTCGTTCCTTTAAATATTTGGTTTAAGTATGTTTTCATACTGGGCAGCCCAAAAGTTTATTTATTGGTTTTAAATTCTAGTTGAGGTAGAGTTCCTGTAGAGCAGCGAGGACGAAAGCTCACCCCTACAACAGTTTGGATGCATGCACTGTGCACTGGTAACGGGACAATAGCGAACGGAGCTGGGTGTGCAGAACAAATCCGGTAAATTACCTTTCTATTCCTTGAACTTCGTCTTCCGAGACTCATGAACAGTCAACTGTGTGCCAAATCTAGTCACACTCTTGTGCTTTGAAGTTCGTACCTTTTGTGTGAGAACTCATTTCAAGTTCTAGACAAATGAAATAAATTTTAGCAACTCAATTATTTTCACCTCAAAAATATTTGTAGCTTCCGCTGTGTTTCTACGAAAAGTTTTCAAACAAATGCCTAGCGGTTCTCTAGAATGTAAATCGAGCGTTCAGTTTATGTTTTAGAGGCTCGCGGCACTGTGACGTGCTTAAGCTGGTGAGGTGCAGCTTAGGGCGTTACAATCCTGGTCATGATATGATGATCCGTCTACTAAAGACTTCGCATGGACATCTTTTCTCTCGAGCAAAATGAAGCATGAATCAAAAGTTGATTCCTGGACTAAGTGTGACCGACGCTGCTGCCTAGAGCACCGCCTCCGTCCACCACCAGCTTAGGGCTAGAGTAGTCCATATCCATGATGCCATGGATGGCGTTCCATGGCGTCCATCATGGTGATGGCGCCCCAGGTGTTGCTGCAATCACCAACTTGCTTCAAATAGCGTTTCAGACGCTCAGGCCTAACCAAAATTCTCATTGGTTACTTCTTGTACATACAAGGGAGTCTCAACTAGGTTTAGCACTAGCCCCTGAGTCCCATCAGTACTCCCAGGTACTACGCCATGGGCCCGGTTCACACCCCACCATGGCAGGCTTCACATAAGATGCCACCCCGGGCACCCAGGGCCCGGGGCAAGGCCAGCACAGCCCATCTATCTTTACAAATACAAGACTGATATGGCATCAGAGGAACTTGTGTCCCACATCGAGGATAGGGGAGACTCCCTTCCCACGCTTGAATATAAAGATTATAGCACAACCACCTTGGACGGGTAAGAACTCCTTGATCCATGATTTATTCTACATAGCTATTAGTTTCTCACTCAGGCATCGGAGAGGTATAGACCGTCCGGTACGGTTTATTCCTCTAACGCTGTGTACTTGATACAGGATTTAGGAGCCGATCGGTGCCCCAAGCGGTATAGCATTCTGTGTGAGGTACCCAGAGAAAGCCACCAGAAACATTGGCGTGCCAGATAGGGGCCTACGGATATGAGTGAGCCAGAAGCGACAGGTCAGGGGAGAAGTGTCACCCGGGCACTTGTATTCTCCCCGGGAACTTCATCAGCAGAGGCGCCAGCTGTTCGGGAGGAAATCCATGGTCTCGGATCCTTGGACCCAATAGTCCCGGATCAGGTGACTCCGGTATCGGAGTTAGAGTCTATGCTAGCTGAGAACGCAGCCTTCAAGGAGCAGTCCAGGATCGATCGGGAACAACGAAGTACCGATAGGGAAACAAACCGCCTCACGCAGCAGAGAATGCAGGATTTGGAAGATGAAAACACGGCGCTGGCCCGAGCACTAGACAGGAGGCACCAGCACAACGAGGCACTTACTCAGGCCCTGGCTAGAGCATCCCAGCTAGCAGACCTGAACGCTGCCCCGATAACAGGAACCACCAGCACCGCACCAGCACCTCCAACGGAGGGCAGCCAGGGTAATCCAGGTACCGGTAGACTTATTCCCGGAAAGCTTGAGGCATCTACCACCACCACCGTTACCACAGCCAGTTCACAGTATCACGCCGGTACCCGACGCAAACACGGCATTACTCGTACAAATGAGCAACTCCTTGCATGCTCTGCAGGCAAGGGTACAGGCCACGGGAGCTATGAACAGTTACGAGGACCGCCCGGGGCCTTTCACCCAACAGGTTAGGGGAGCCATTCCAGCGAATACATCGAAACCACTGAAAATTGACTATACGGGAGTTGGAGATCCCTACCAACATCTACAGGCTTTCCGATCGCAAACAAACACCAAAGGATATACGGACGAAGTGTGTTGTAACATGTTCCAGGAAACCCTGTCAGGGGAGGCTTTAAGTTGGTTCTACGAACTGCCAGTCGGTTCTGTAGGGAATTTTAAGGAGTTAGCTGACAAATTTGTCGCTCGATTCATCTTACGCACTGATGGGATACACACACCGAAGGGCCTACTGAAGGTCCAGCAGGGAGAAGATGAAACCCTGAAGTCTTTTGTAAATCGATGGCAAGCAGCTACCGCTAAATGCCGGGACCTCAATAAGGAACTAGCTGAGCTGGCTTTCAGGAGGGGCCTAAGGCGAGGAGAATTTCTCTACGGGATCAACCATAATCCTCCAGCTAGCTATGACGAACTGATGGCCACAGCCATCAGACATGCTCAGGCCGAATTCGAAACATACGGAGACACGCCCAGACCAGAGCTAAGATTTTCCACACCGACTTCGACGACTAAGGATGAGCCACGAAAGAGGGAGTGGGTCCACAGTCATGATAGGTCACCCCATACCTCGAGCAAAAGAAGCAAAGAATCCTCGTTCAGGTCGAACAGTTACGGGAACACCCACCCTTACCCAGCAGGATACCGGAAAATTCTGCACTTACCACGAGGATGCAGGACACAATACCAACCTGTGTGTTGCTTTAAAAAATACCATCGAGTCCCTCATTCAGAGGGGCAAGCTCCAGCGATACCTACCTGCTAAGGAGATAGGAGCGGTCGACGTATACGGCCAGATATTCACGATCCACGATGGGGGTCTGAAAGAGTCGCCCGCCAAAGGGAAGAAACGAAATTCTAGTTTCGGCCGTCCGGAAGTTTTCAACTTCCACCAAGCCCCGCAGCAAAACAGTGGCACCAAGTGGACATCGGTGACATTGAGGAAGTCGATCTGAGGATCCCCCATGATGATCCCTTCCTAATCACACTCCAAATGGACCACTACATAATGTCCAGGTGCTCATAGACACCGGGGCCTCGGTTAGCGTATTATTTCGCGATGCATACAAAGCTTTGAACAGAGGAAAAGCCAAACTGTCACAGGATAATGAGCCCCTCATTAGTTTTTCAGGAGACATCGTCCAACCACTTGGATCAGATTATCTATCGATCACGATAGGTGAAAGTCCAAATTGTTCAACCATCAAAACAGAGTTCATCGTAGTGGACTGCGTCTCGTCCTATAATGCTATCCTGGGCCGACCGGCACTTTGGCGTCTGAAAACCTTCATAGCAGGTCACATGCTGATGATGAAAGTACCGACCCCGGCCGGCACGGCTACGATCCGGGGTGATCAGTCCGCTGCAAGGAAATGTTATTCTCTAACTGTATCCCGCGGTAAGGGAAAGTCTGAAATGTTGCACGTAGCTACTAACCCTCTGTTGGACAGATATGAGGATCCCAGGGCCGATACCGACCTGGACGAAGAACGGCCGGGTGCCGTAGAAGACATTGAAGAGGTGGTGCTGTCAGAGCAGTTCCCAGACAGAACTGTTAGGATTGGTACAAAGTTGTCTCCGGTTGTCAGGGAAGGATTAATCTCGTTCCTCCGCTCTAACACATCCGCGTTCGCTTGGTCCTATGAGGACATGCCTGGGATACCGCCAGAGGTAGCCACGCATAATCTTAGTATCATTCCTTATTCAACACCGGTAAGACAAAAGCGAAGGGCCTTCACACATGATAAGTACCGGGCTATCCAGGTTGAGGTAAAGAAGTTGATCTCCATCAACTTTGTCAGGGAAGTAACATACCCCCGGTGGTTAGCCAACGTAGTAATGGTGCCAAAGAAGTCCCCAGGAACATGGCGCATGTGTGTCGACTACACAAACCTCAATCGGGCGTGCCCAAAAGATAGCTTCCCGCTCCCGCGAATTGATCAATTGATTGACTCCACCGCTGGGTACCGGTTACTCAGCTTCATGGATGCGTTTAGCAGGTACAACCAGATTCTAATGAACCCGGCAGACGAGAAGCACACTGCCTTCACTACAGACAAAGGTCTCTATTGCTACCAGGTCATGCCTTTCGGGTTAAAGAATGCAGGTGCCACCTATCAGCGCCTCGTCAACTCCATGTTTGAGGGTTATCGGTACTATCATGGAGGTATACGTGGACGACATGTTGGTAAAAAGTTTAACCCCGGAGGATCATGTAGCCAACTTGTCAATTGTCTTCACCATCATATTGCGCAACGGGATGCGGCTTAACCCACAGAAGTGCATCTTCGGGGTCGAGGCCGGAAAGTTTCTCGGGTACATCATCAGCCACAGGGGAATTGAGGCCAATCCAGAGAAAGTGCAGGCTATAATAGACATGGTATCCCCAACCTACCGGAACGAGGTCCAATCTCTTGTAGGCAAGGTGGCCGCCCTGTCAAGATTCATCTCCAGGCTGACAGACAAGTGTACCCCTTTCTTCAAACTGCTAAAAACCCAACACGTCGAGGTGATAGCCTGGACAGCGGAGCACGAGGCTGCTTTCCTTGGCTTGAAGTCGTACCTGTCACAGGTACCTCTACTCTACAAACCTGTTCCGGAGAAATGCTCTACGTATATCTGGCAGCATCGCAACTGCTGTGAGCTCAGTCCTGATTAGGAAGGACTCCGATTGCGAGTACCCAGTGTACTACGCTGGGAAAGGTTACACTGGTGCAGAGTCCAAGTACCCGGACATTGAAAGAGTAGCACTGGCCCTCCTGGTATCAGCCCGGAAGCTCAGACATTACTTCCAAGCACATTCCATCACCGTTTTCACTAATCACCCATTGAGGCAGGTTTTGCAGAAACCAGAGACATCGGGCAGGTTAATTAAGTGGGCCATCAAGCTTGGGGAATTCGATATCAAGTTCCTACCCCGGACAGCCATCAAAGGCCAGGCAGCGGCCGATTTTATTTCCGAATCAATCCCTTCCCATGACCCAAACAAGGAACCACCTGAACCGCTAGCCTCGGATCCACCTCCGCCAAGCACTTGGCAATTATACGTGGACGGATCATCCAACAAGAAAACTAGCGGAGCCGGCATCCTACTCATTAGCCCGGACGAGCAAGTCTACGAGTACGCCCTCAAATTTGCCTTCAAAGCATCCAATAATACCGCAGAATACGAGGCACTCATAGCCGGTCTGCAGATCGCCCGGGAACTAGGGGTCCAACACCTCCATATCTTCAGTGATTCCCAGTTGGTCGTAAACCAGGTCAGCGGTAACTTCGAGGCAAAGGAGCCCCACATGTCCTCCTACCAGGCCTTGGCCCAGGCTTTAGTTCAGAGGTTCACCTCCTACATTTTTACCCAAATACCGAGGGCAGAAAACGACAAAGCAGACGCTCTTGCTAAGCTCGCATCAACTTCTCCAAACTCTACCTATGGGACCACTAAAGTCAAAATACTCGCGGGACCTAGCACTTCCAAAAGGGTGTCAGAAATATTTTCGGTGGATCACAAACCTTCATGGATGGACCCAATTTTGAAATACATGGTTGATGGTCTGACACCGGATGATAAGGTCGAGGCCAGAAGACTGCAGCTAAGGTCAGCTCGATACACGATCATGAATGGCAAACTCTACATAAGAGGACATTGCTTTCCCAACCTGAGGTGTGTGACACCGGAGGAAGGTCACCAAATAATGACGGACATTCACGCTGGTGTATGTGGTAACCATGCCGGAGCTCGATCTCTCGCACACAAGACCCTAAGGGCAGGATATTTCTGGCCAACTATGTCGGACCTGGCTCAAAGTATATCCAGTTCTTGCCACAAATGCCAAATGTACGCAAATATCCCACGAACACCGCCCATCGCCCTTTCCATCCTCCTTGCACCATGGCCGTTCTGTCATTGGGGTTTGGACTTGATTGGTAAACTTCCCACGGCAGTGGGACAGTTCAAATACGCCATCGTTGCCGTGGACTACCAAACAAAGTGGGTAGAGGCAGAACCTCTCGTCGCCATCACCACGGAAAAAGTCAAGAACTTCCTATGGAAGAACATCTACTGCAGGTTTGGAGTCCCGCATACCATAGTCACGGACAATGGTACCCAGTTTGACAATGATGAGTTGAGGGCTTACACACAGAACCTCGGCACTAAGATCCTCTATGCCTCCCCGGCTCACCCCCAGACAAACGGTCAGGTCGAAGCTGTCAACAAGATAATCAAGAAAATACTGAAAAAGAAGCTTGACGAAGCCAAGGGTCTTGGGGCCGCTAAGCTCCTGGAAGTGTTGTGGGCTATCAGAACCACGGCAACGGAGGCCACGGGCGAGACCCCTTTCTGCATGGCTTTTGGATCAGAAGCAGTACTCCCTATTGAAACACAAATCCAGAGTCCCCGGATCGAATACTTCTATGCTGATTTACTCGAGGAAAGAAGAGAAGTGGCACATATGCATAACTTGGCAAACAAGCTGAGGATAGCTCGTTACTACGATGCAAAGGTACAGTCCCAGACATTAAAATTGGGGGACTGGGTCATGAAGCAAGTCTACCCAGAACCCCGGGGACTGGATCCATCCTGGACAGGGCCTTACGAGATCATTGAAGAAGTAGGTCCTGCAACCTTTTTCATCCGGGATATGAACGGGGTCGTTTCCAGGCATCCATAGAATACCCAGCGCCTGCGGTACTATTACAAGTAGCTCCGGGAGCATCTTGTCCTAGCTTTTGCTTTTTGGACATACAGCTATGACAAGCTACCCATCGGGTACTCATTCTGTATTTAACCACCGTGTGGTATTTGAATGGAAAAATGAATTATTCAGACCATTTCTAGCATTTTTTTTACCTACCCCGGACATTCCCGGACATAGCTATTGTCAGTTACTTTATTCCGGTAATAAGTGATGCAAACAAATGCTCAAAGGTACGAAAATCCTAGAAATTTTAATTCCTTTCTAATTCCCATTCAAATCAAGGATGTTCCCATTCACAAAAGCCTGGACTACCAGACAAAATTAGACAATAGTTCAAAAAGAAAATATAAAAATAAAAATTTTTACAACCGATTTCCATCGGTACTCTGAGACCCACCGGCACCGGACTTGGTCGCCGCCTCCCGCTCCTTCTTCCTTTTCTCCAAGAGACCCCGCCTAAATTTGGCTTCATCTAAGTACTCGGCCGCCACCCACTCCTTAAACTTCATGATGACAGCCTTATCTTGGGCAGCAGCCAGCATCGAGATAAGCTCATCCGAGGACTTGTACTCCTCCACGGCCTCGTGCCTCTCCGCGGGAAGGCGATCCTCCAGAGAGTCTACCTTCTCCTTCCATGAGACGGCAGACTCTGCACCCTTTTTCTCGGAGTCCCGGGCGTTCTTTACCTCCTCCCGCGCCTCAGCAACCTCACCCTCAAGCTCCGCAATCCGCTGCTTAGAGGCGGCCATCTCAGCCCTCAAGGAGTCCCGCTCCTTCTCCAGCTTGGCCTTCTCGCCATGGAGATACTTCACCTGCCCGGAGAGGTTGCTAACCTCCTCCTTCAGATGAGTATCTTCCTCGCTGGAGTCGATGGCGTACACATTGAAGAGTGCCTGCAGATACACCGATTAAAACGTATAACAAAAAAGGTATAGAGAAAGTAACACAAGACATACCCGCATCATTGATTCCCGGGCGAGACTGCGATTCTCCTGGGGAGTATTATCTTTGGCTCGAACCCGGTCGAGGTCAATATCCTTCAGATCCCCAAGCATGGACCGCACGAACTTTTCATCGGCAACCCCGTATTCATTCAGCAGCTGCTTGATGGGCTTCTTGGGGATTACCGGAACGACGGGAGATAACAGGCCAAGGTAAGGCGACGGCCCTGATCCCGGGTGATCTTTCTTCTGCCTCTTCGCACCAGTACCCTGGACATCCCGGCCAGTGTACGTCACCTCCTTATCGGTTCGATGCCGGTGCTTGTGGGATCTCTTCTTCTCACCGGGGAGTAACACCTCATCGCTCCCAGTGGAACGAGAAGAAATAGGCACTGGGGCCTGTACTTTTTCCACCCCGGGGTCAGCTATCGTAATGACATCGGCCATGGAGGGCTGCACGGCGTGGGTCACAGGAGCGTCGGGATTAGGTTCACCGTATCCCTCATCGGTTATCTCCAAAAGGGTCTCTTCGATAGACCGACTCATGCCTTTCGACCCTAGGTCCACGTTGATGTGCAGGGCATCTTCTCCCTGGCTCATCAGCATGTCCATCAGTTGAGCGTCATCCATCCTGTCCTCCTCCTTGCCTTTCCGGGGTTTCCTCTTCGGGGCTTTCACTGCAATCAGTTCAAAGATTAAAAAAAAAAAAAATAAAAAAAAAAAAAAACTACATATACATATAGTATAATAAGTCCCTTACCGGGGAGCCACCCTAACCCTAGCCTAAAAAGTATAGAGTGCCGGATGAACCTATAAGAGCTCCTCTCTTTCTCTGACCACACGGCATATACCCGGGCTATCCTCTTCTTTTCTACTTCGGATAGCGTATAGGACTGGTCCCCGATAGCTTGGAAAGTACCGGTCAGCTGCCACTTCTTATTTTTTATCTGCCACCGCCCACCAGCTAGGAACACTTTGTTCCTCCACCTTTTGCTCATCGAGGTAGGCATATCGGTAACTAGCGGCTCGTAATCCCTAGCGGCAAAGGTCACCGTACCCGCACAAGACTGCTTCCTAGAGTACAGTACCCGGTGTACCGCGCGGAACTCATTTATGGAAGGCCACCCTTGCTGGCACAGGTCCCACATGGTCATCATACTATATATTTGGCGAACGGCATTCGGGGTTAGCTGCCCCGGTGACAGGTTCAGCATCCGCAGCAGATACTGTAGGCACCGGGGCAGGGGTAGCGATAACCCTTGGTGGAGCTGATTCTCGTGTAGCGCCATCCACCCCGGGGCAGGATTTGCGGCCATCTCCCCATCCCTAAGGGGCCTAAGCTCTACTGCGTCCGGTATCCCCCACTTCAGCCGCATGTCTACGATCTCCTTCATCGTCATGCTTCTCCCAGGTTCGTAGCATATAGTCCCGTCCGCAAGTGTGTACCTCGGCTTCGGAATTCCCTCGGGAATGGCCACTGTAACTACCGGGGCCTCCGCAGATCCACCCTCGCTCTCACCCTCGTCTGACTCCCCACTACTCTCCGAGAACACCCCAGTCGAGGACCCCGTGTTCTCCGCTAATTGGTCTACCCGGCCTAGGTACCGGTCGATGTCCATTTCAGCTCGCCTGGAAGAGGACTGGTACGACGATCCCGTATCCCCACCCCTGGCTTCTGATTCCATCCTAACTACGGTACCGGGGACCTCAAATCTTGCTATATCTGGAACCAGAAGCACAAGGGTTAGCCTATCCAAAACCCAGAAATTCAAAGGAAAACCCAGAAATTCAAAGGGAAACCCAGAAATTCATCCCAAAACCCAGAAATTCAAAGGAAAACCCAGAAACCCAAAACCCAAACACAAACACAAACACAAACACAAATACTAGCATTGTCCGTTTCTATATTTATGCAAACAAGAGCAACACAAACACAAACACAAACAGAAAACTGCCTTGGCAGTAACAGAAGCAGACCTAGCAAGAGAATAAGTAAAATCCACAGGCAGAGCGAGATCTAACCTTTCCCTCGGCAGACGATCGATCTCACTCCACAGGCACTCACAATTCTCCCTTGGTTCTCCCTTTCTCTTCGCTGCAAACCTTCCAAATTTCTCCAGTTTCTTTTTCGCGAAAAGTGAGGGAAAACAGTCGGTTTCCCTCTTAAATTCAATCTCCAACGCATCAGGACCGTCGAAACCGAAACGACCTCTACCGCAGGATCGCTACACGTGTCCCACGCGTTCTCCCATTTCTAGAAGCCTCGGCAGAAGAAGGGACGGGCATTTATTGCACGACCTAGTCTGCCCACGTGGCCGACATGCAACGCCTACCCCATCGGGTACCAGGGAGTCTCAAATTCTCTACCCCATCGGGTACCGGAGGCTCAAATCTTCTACCCCATCGGGTATCGGAGCCAAGCCCTCTCTCTACCCCATCGAGTACCGGAGGCTCAAATCTTCTACCCCATCGGGTATCGGAGCCAAGCTCTCTCCATCCCATCGGGTACCGGAGGCTCAAATCTTCTACCCCATCGGGTGTTGGAGCCAAGCTCTCTCCATCCCATCGGGTACCGGAGGCTCAAATCTTCTACCCCATCGGGTATTGGAGCCAAGCTCTCTCCATCCCACTGGGTACCGGAGGCTCAAATTCTCCATCCCATCCAGTCCCAGGGACAACCTCATTGTCCCATGAAAGTGGTTTACCTACAGCGTAGCCCGCTCAAGATTTCTCTTCTGAGGGAACTTGGGGGACTACCTATAGGCACACTAGTGCCAAACCTTGAGACTAAAATAATAAGTCCCCACCCAAGAAACATCTTGAACGGGAACTTGGGGGACTTGTACATACAAGGGAGTCTCAACTAGGTTTAGCACTAGCCCTTGAGTCCCATCGGTACTCCCAGGTACTACGCCATGGGCCCGGTTCACACCCCACCATGGCAGGCTTCACATAAGATGCCACCCCGGGCACCCAGGGCCCGGGGCAAGGCCAGCACAGCCCATCTATCTTTACAAATACAAGACTGATATGGCATCAGAGGAACCTGTGTCCCACATCGAGGATAGGGGAGACTCCCTTCCCACGTTTGAATATAAAGATTATAGCACAACCACCTTGGACGGGTAAGAACTCCTTGATCCATGATTTATTCTACATAGCTATTAGTTTCTCACTCAGGCATCGGAGAGGTATAGACCGTCCGGTAGGGTTTATTCCTCTAACGTTGTGTACTTGATACAGGATTTAGGAGCCGATCGGTGCCCCAAGCGGTATAGCATTCTGTGTGAGGTACCCAGAGAAAGCCACCAGAAACACTTCTAAAGCCTCTCGCTCGTTTTACAAAGCCCGTTCCTTAGGGAAATTAGGACTAAGACAGTCCTATGCAAAGGAAATGAACATACTCATTCTTATCTTACATAGAATCCATGGGGATTCTGTGGATTGATTCAACCAACTTGCAGACGCTTAAATATTTCATGATATTGGTTAACACACAAACACGCTGGTCACGTGTTGTGCCATTGTCCACTTATAAATGCTGCTTATGCTATACTCCTAGCACATATCATATGACAACGGGCTCACTCCCCAGATCATCCTATTCAGTCAATTGGATTTGACTATGCTAGAGAGTTTACATCGAAAGACTTTCGATGGATATTGCAATGGGACTGATGTTGGACATCATATTCCCATGTACACACTCAAATGGTCTTACGGAAACGACTACGATGATAGTCAGGACATTGGTAATGTGCAACAATCTCCTTATATCCGCTTGGGGTAATGCAATATAGCATGCAGCTATGCTAATTTGTCTACGACCCACCGCCACTCAATCTACCTCTGCGTTACAGCTAGTGACTGAGTACAAGTATCGTACTTACGCATCTTTGAGTGTGCCACTTATGTGCCAATTGCACCGCCACAGCTCTCTATGCTGGGTCCTTACAAATGAATGGCCAACTAAGTTGGATTGAAGACTCCAACAATCGTCCGCCACTTAATGCCCTTTCAAGGCGATCTCCTTACCGCTTGATTTGTGGATGTCACTTTGATGAGACAGTCTTCCCGTCAGTAGGGGGAGATAAGAACATGAATGTTCAGCAGGAACGACAGGAATTGTCGTAGTCTGTCCACACTATGTCTCATCTCGATCCCCGTTAAAGTGACGAAATCACACAAATATGCTGCAAACATGCTTGCAAGGAAGGACGTCCCTACGAGAGGACGTAGCGCCACCCTACACGGAGGTAGGCATGGCGCCAATGCCAAAGAGAGTGGCACTCTGGCATTATAGGTCATGGTCCCAGCTAGGATGCGTGGGAGGCCCGTGGATTCGAAGGATACTTTGGCACATTCCAATCCTTTGATCATTGACACTCAAAATCTGTCTCATGAGTATCTTCCGGGTTATGGTTATCGTTGGGGCATGCCTCAACATCAGAACCTATTTCTGAGATAATAGAGCTCTATGAAAATTACACTAGTGTACATGAGACGTGAGATAGAAACTCCATCATAATTGATGATGTAGTTGCGCATTTCGTTGCGCATGAGTTTGTTGAGTCTAATGATATCAAACCATGCTCCGTTGATTAATGAATGCCAACGTAGATAAATTTGGCCTAAATGGAAAGATGCGATCCAAGTTAAGATGGATTCTCTAACGAAGAGGAAGGTTTTCGAGCTAGAGATGCCAACACCTCCTAACATAAAACCTGTTGACTAATGGGTCTTCGTTAGAAAGTGTAGTGAGAAAAAGATATGGTAATCTCGCCTTATGGGGTAAGGCTTCTCATAAAACACCCTGAAATCGACTACGATGAGACAGATTCTCTCGTATTGGATGTCATTGCACTCCACTACCCTATCAGTTTGGTAGTTTCTGAATAACTGAACATGCAGCTTACAAATATGGTCACTACGTATCTCTATAGGGATCTAGATACGGAATATACATGAAGGTTCATAGTGAACTTCATTTACCCAAGTCAAGTGGCTCTAGACCGTGGAGCGCGTTTACAAAGGAGTAGAAACGCTCGCTAAAATGACAACTTGATTGGGAGGGGATATGTCCACACGTTTCCATAACAAGTTTCAGATTCCATTGCGGTTCATGTTGGACATGATCTTCATTAGAAACCCTTAAAAAGTTAAGGGAAACCGCTGAACACTTGAAATCCGATTTTGAGATTAAGGATTATGGGAGAACACGATTATGTCTCATTTTGGAACTTGAGCATCGTGTCGATAGATGCTTAGGCATTTTGACAAAGTCAAACCTTCAAGCACCCCCATGATCGTCCGTAGTCTTGATCCTGAAAATGATCCTCTTTGTCTATAGGATGATGACGAAGATGTGCTAGAGGCAGAAGTGCCTTACTTGAGTACAATAGGCGCATTATTGTACTTAGCTCAATGCACAAGACCGACATCTGATTTGCAGTGAACTTTTTAGCTAAGGTATAGCTTTGCGCCAACGCGACGCCATTTTGATTGGTGTAAAAGATATCTTTCAGTACTTGAGATGTACGATTGATATGGGCTTGTTCTATCCCTACAGACAGGGGCGGAACCAGGATTTAAACATTGGGGGGGTCCAGACATAGAGTTAAAAAAAAAAAAAAAAAAAACTCCAAAAATAAATTAAGAATCATTTTTAATATAATGCCCACAAGTCAACAATAAATTGAAATAAAATCATACATAGTGCCTATTCAAAAAAATAGAATCAATTCAAAGAATGAAAAAAGGCAATTATTTTTTAATTAATCTGTCATTGGTTTATATTAGTGTATTCTTATTATTGTTGGTTATTTTTTATTACATTATTATATATATATATATCAATCAATTCATCGTCACCTGGGTTTGGGATTAAGGGAGGGGGGGTCCCAGCACATGAAGGAAGGTTGTTCCCTTAAGTTGGTTAATAACATGCATCTATATTTACATGGCTGTCAGAAAGCTTGGGGGGGTCCGGACCCCTTCAAACCGGAAGGTAGTTCCGCCCCTGCCTACAGAGAGATGATGGATTTGGATCCATCACACACCAGAAATACCGCCAACGCTGGCATGCGTTCTCTATCCCCATCCCAAAATGATATAAGTGTTTTGGAAGGTTTTGCTGATGTTGGGTACCTCTCTGACCCACACAAAGGTCGCTCCCAAACTGGTTAAGTGTTCACCATGGGAAAAACTGTGATATCTTGGAGGTCTACAGAACAGACCGTCGCTATATCTTTGAACCATGCAGAGATTATTGCTCTTCACGAAGTGGTTCGTGAATGTTTATGGATTGGATCCATAATCACGCATGTTCGAACAATTGTGGTTTGAAGTCTACCACAGATGAGCCTACGAGCATATAGGATAATGCTACTTGTTTTGAAGCAAGGCTACATCAAAAGCGACCACACCAAGTATAATCAGCAACAACAAACTCTCCTCAAGATCAAAGTGAACTAGATTCGATCTGAGGACAATATGGTAGACTTGCTCACTAAGTCATTGCCTAAATTCCACTTTCGAGAAACATGTTGGTAGCATCTTTTGCGGAAGTTATCCAAACTCCCATGATCCATGACCGTTGTCATCAGAGGGAGATGCAGACATCAGGGGGAGATGTCTACATGTATGGTCTCGAAACGTGATGGGTGTGTTGTGCTATTTTTCCCCTTCGACCGAGGTTATTTTTGTCCCACAGGGTTTTTGTTACTCGGCAAGGGTTTTAATGAGGCAACGAGAGAAGCACCATGTTTGGGCGACACAAGGGGGAGTGTTCAAGTAAATCCAGAATATGTGTTTGGCCCAAACTCGAGGATATTTACTTTAGTTGAAATAGGGTTTATATTAGAGATATTCTCAGAGAATCTTAGGAGATATCCAATCAATGTACGATTATGTTTCCATATACAACTTTATATCTATGCTTGTAATCCTCTATATAAAGAGGTCCCTATTATCAATGAAAGTACGACTCAATTCTCTCCCTATTCAGTTTTCCTAAAACAGTTCTTTATTCTTATTGATATTGGGTTCATTTATAATAAAAAAAAATCAAAATCGTTGAGCTGAAAATTAGATCTCTATAATTAATTAGTTTTTCAAATAAAAAATATTAATTTCACCCATAAAATTTTATATTCATAAATTTTATTTCTCGAACCCCTCCCATACTTCAAATTCAGGTTTCGCCCCTGAATAGAATACATGAGTAGTCATCTTTACGTGTTATGTTTATTATTTATCTGTTTCAAATTTCTCTTCTAGCTATTGTTCTTTCCAACAACTTTCCCTATCACTAGATTTCTCATCAATCGAATTTGAAGGTGTTACTCCATTGACATTTTGGATTTTTAGGCTTAATTTGCTGAAGTGATGGTGTTGAAATTTATTTTTCTCTCCCTTTTAATTTCTTCTATTCTAAGATGATAGAGTGACAAATGGCTTCAGCTTTCTTGTTTGCTCTTACCCTAAATTTGATAGATTTTGGATGATAAAAGTCAATGCATACATGAGAAATGAATAAGGACCTCAATTGCATAAAGATAAACTAATTATAAGAATGATGTTGACAACAAGATGCTTCTAGAGAATTTGGTTTTGGTTTGCTTCTAGACCCTATTATCTACATATTTTCCAGCAGATGATTCTGTACGCAAGTATACCATTTTTTCCTTTTTATAAAATAGGGTCTTAATCTCGTAGACTATGTGATATTTCTGTTAAAATATTTTATTCTGCTATGTATTTTTGTCCTGTTGACATTTTTTTCTTGTTCCAATTTTTTTTTTTTTTTGACTACTAATTTTGTGGTAAATGGCTTCAAATGCTAACCTCATGCATATAAATATACTTATAATCATTCATTCCTACATTCCAACCGTCCATAAATATATATATATATATATATATATCAATATCATGCGCATCGCAATCTTAACTGTTGCTATATAACCCTTTTGTATTTTTCCTTTTGACTTTATTTCTATATTTATATTTTCTTGGCACTTGCCACTATTCTTTTCATTTTAGCCATCATTCTGTCCAGTCATCTGGAGATATTTTCTCTGAGCTATATTAAAATAGATAGAGATTTATTAGAGTTTTTGGCGAAAAATACACTTTTTAATCTCATGTGTCTCAAATCAAAGAGATGTGATAGGGTCTTACCCCAAATCAAATGACTAGATAAGAGAGAAAAGGAAATAAAATGGGAAGGAAAGAAAATGGCAATTTCATTCATTACTGCTCAAACCCTAACAACGACTATTTATACAACTAGTAGATGTCTGGATGATTGACTCTGTCGATCATCCAAGTCATACCTTAACAAAACCCTAACACAAAATTAGTTACATGAATGCAAATTAATTACTCGCTAATGAACCCCGTCCACGTGTACGTCATGCGGACGACTTAAAAGATAGCTGCTCCCCCAGCTAACTAATCTAAACGGTGAGTTTCACTAGATTCCTGGTTTCAATAGGATACGTTTCCCAATGACTCATAACATTGCAGCCCTCTCCAATAAAAACTTGTCCTCAAATTTTGAGCACTCAAAATTGGAAATTAGGGTACCTTTGCAGAATCTCATGAGCAAATTCCCAAGTGGCCTCTTCAGGTGAAGTGCCAAACCAGTGAATGAGCCACTGTGTAGCTGCTTCTCCTTTTCTTTTCACCATTATGGTTTGTAGAACCTTCTCAGGAGTCCACCTAGAAGTCGAGGTATCTTTCACATTGGGAAGATGGGGCTCAACAAGTAATGAGCTGCCTACTTTCTT
The DNA here is from genome assembly GCA_024704745.1 of Rosa lucieae. NCBI lineage: Eukaryota > Viridiplantae > Streptophyta > Magnoliopsida > Rosales > Rosaceae > Rosa > Rosa lucieae. Next base: position 39,087,405 of record CM045497.1, read on the forward strand.
CTTAAGAAAAGATACGTGGAAGACATTATGCATCTTGGCTGAGTCCGATAGCTGTAACTTAGAGGCCACGATCCCTGTTCTTGCAGTGATTTGAAACAGGCCATAGAACTTGGCAGCCAGTTTATGAAAAGCACTACCATTAACAGATTGTCTCTGCAGCTTGAGATAAACCCAATCTCCCACCTAGAATTCTCTCTCTGTGTGTTTCTTATCATAGTAGCCTTTCATTCTATTTTGAGCCTGTAGGAGGTTTGTCTTGATGGTTTCCAACATTTCATCTCTTTCTTTCAATTAAGCGTCCACCTCAGCCACTGAAGTGGAACCAGAATTGTAAGGTGTTATGGTAGGAGGATCATAGCCATATAAATCCTTGAAGGGTGTCATTTTGAGAGATGAGTGGTGTGCCGTGTTGTACCACCACTCTGCCCATGGAAGTGCCTGAACCCAAATGTGTGGTTTGTCACCTGCAACACAGTGGAAATATTGTTCCAAGGTCCTATTCAGATTTTCAGTTTGGATGTCAGTCTGGGGATGATAGGCTGAAGATTTGCTAAGCTTGGTACCCTGCAGATTGAAGAAGGCATCCCAAAATAAACTTAATAAAATGGGATCTCTGTCAGAAATGATGGCTTTTAGCATACAATAGTCTAAAGACTTCCTGGACAAACACTTAAGCTAGTGTGGCAGCTGTGTAAGGGTGCTTTAATGGAATTAATGAAATGAGCAAACTTTGTGAGTTTATCAATGACCACCTAAATGATTGAGTTGCCATCTGACTTGGGTAGCCCCTCTATAAAATCTATAGAAATGACACTCCAAGCTTCTTCTGATATAGCTAAAGACTGCAATAACCCTGGAGGTAGGAGAGTCTCATAATGATTTCTTTGACAAACCTCACAAGCTGCTACAAATCTATTCACATCCTTTCGCATTCCTGGCCAAGCAAAGTTTCTTTTTAACCTTTCATATGTTCTTGAGCTGCCTACATGACTCCCACTACGACCATCATGGAATTCAGCCATCACCTTTTATCTCCAACTATCAAAATTAGGGACAAAAACTCTGCCTTTGTAGAGGAGTTGAGAGTTTGACATGGAATAGTGTTTGCAACTATTAGGGTCAGACTGTAATGACTGTATAATATTCTCGGATGTTGTGGGATCTGCACTGCAAGCTTTCTGAATTTCTTCCACATAGGTATGAACTGGTGTGGACACCCCCAGAGTAGTTAGTGTACCATCTCTAGATAGCGCATCAGGAGCTACATTACTCTTACCAGCCTTGTATAGAATGGAGTAGTCATATCCTATGAGTTTGAGTAACCATTTCTGCTGTGCAGGAGTTGTGATTCTCTGTCCAAAATGCTCAATGGTTTTATGGTCTGTGTATATTTTGAAGTGGTGGCCTAACAAATATGGCCTCTAGTGTTGGACAGCTGATACTATTGCCAGCATTTCCTTATCATACACTGATAAGGCCGGATGTCTTTGTGCTAAGGCCTTGCTCATGTAAGCGATAGGATGTCCCTCTTGGGAAAGTACCGCTTCAATTCCCAAATCCGATGCATCACACTCAATCACAAACTCCTTTGAAAAATTAGGTATAGCTAGCACAGGAGTGGACGTTAGAGCTTGTTTTAAAACCTCAAATGCTTTGACAGCTTCTGAATTCCAGTGGAAGCTATCTTTCTTGAGCATTTTAGTGAGTGGTTTGGCAATTATGCCAAAACCCTTAACATACTTTCTGTAGTATCCTGCAAGGCCTAGGAAACCTCTTATCTGCTTCAATATTTTTGGTTGCGGCCAATTCTTAATACATTCTATCTTGGTTGGATCCATAGCCACACCTGAGGCACTTATCACATGTCCTAGATACTCAACTTGAGTCGTGCCAAAATTGCACTTGCTTTCCTTAACAGTTAAGGAATGTTGTTGCAACCTCTGAAATACCAATTCCAAATTATGCAAATGAGACTCCAAGATATCACCGTAGATCAAAATGTCATCAAAGAAGACTAGAACAAACTTTCGGAGGTAGTCTTTAAGGACCTCATTCATCATTGCTTGAAATGTAGATAGGGCATTAGTCAGTCCAAAGGGTATGACCAAAAACTCATAATGCCCTGAGTGAGTTCTGAAGGCAGTCTTGTTAATGTCATCAACAACCATCCTAATTTGATGGTATCCTGAATTAAATTCAACTTAGTGAATATTGTAGCTCCATGCACCTCATCTAATAACTCATCCACCACTGGTATGGGGTACTTATCCTTCACAGTTATTGCATTCAAGGACCTGTAATCAATACATAACCTCCATGTGCCATCTTTCTTCTTAACTAGAATCATTGGTGAAGAGAAAGGGCTTACACTCAGCCTGATAATTCCACTCTCAAGCAACTCCTGAACTATCTTTTCTATTTCAGTTTTCTGAAAATGTGGGTATTTGTATGGTCTCTATGCCTGGGAGGAGTTCAATATGATGGTCTTAGGGTCTGGCAGGAAGTAAGGTTCTTGGCTGGTCAAAAACTGTAGCATATTTCTGGATAAGATTTTGTATCTCAGGATGGATGTTGGGAGCTGACTGTGAAGGAATCATTGAACTCAGTTGAACCAACATTGCTTCTTTTTCCTTCTTCAAGAGTTTGGTCATTACCTTGGAGCTTACTCTAGCAAATTTGAGTTTGGTTTCTCCTTGTAAGGTATACTCATGTCCCTCAACATGAAATTTCATAATCATAGTGTCAAAATTCCATAGAATATTGCCTAAGGACCTCAACCAAACTACACCTAATACAAACCCACAACCTGAAACAGGTAATACATAGAAATCAGCAACAAAAGTAAATTGTTGTAAGCACAATTCAACTCTAACCTTCCCTATGGTTTGCATCACAGCTTCACTGGCAAGCCTTACTTTCAAGGGCTTGATAGGCTTCATTATGTGTTGAGAACGAGAAAGAGTTGCAGGGTGGATAAAGTTATGGAATGCACCCGAGTCAATGAGTACATGAACCCTTTTTTTAATTGATGATGCCTTTGAGTTGCATAGTGCATGGAAGTCTTGGAACCATCTCCCATGGCCTGCAACTCAATGTCTGAATTTTTAGTTTCTTCTATATGAAGTTGGACTCTTCCACTCCTTCAAGTAATGGAGGTTCAGCAGTAGCCACATCAATCTCTTCCTGGACTACCTCGATGACCATGAGCTGTCCTCTCCTACAATTATGCCCTGGCTTGAAAATTTCATCTAGCTCTTCTTTCTTGATACTCAGCTTAAGTTAGCCTTCTATTTCCTCCCAAGTTTGCACCCCCAACAGGAGGCTGAGCAATTGGAGGTCTAATTGGAGGTGCTTGAGGTGGTATATAGAAGCTCTAGCAGGTATATTGTGTAACCTATTTTGAACCGTTTTGTTGGGATAAGTCAATCTTGCTTGTTGTCTCAAGCTAAGCTCTCTTTGTTCATATATCTTAGCCAATTCACAGGCTTCATAGAGGGTCCTAGGCTTCTGAGCTTTGACATCAGCCTTAATACTATCCTTCAAACCACCAATGAAGCAAGATAGAAGTACCTGTGGAGAAAAACCTGGAGCCCTCCTGGGTAATCTAGTACACTAATCCATGTATTGCTCAACAATACCAGTCTGAGACATCCTAGCTAGTGAGACTTGATAATCCACAATATTATGACCACCAAATGAGATCTACAAGACCAAGCCATCTCTGTGGAAACTCATGCTTGAACATGAACCACCAATCTAAAGCTTTTTCAGTTAGGTGCATTGTTGCAATAGCCAACTTTCTCTCTTCTGGAATTTGGTAAAATTCAAAATATTGTTATGCTTTATTTAACCATTCCACTGAGTCCCCTCCATTGAATATACTGAATTCCACTTTCATCTGCTTCATGGTCTGGAGATTGGGGTCAAAGTTCCCAGTGGGTTGTTATGGACATATGTACGGTTGAGGAAATGGGTGATAAGGATGTATGGTGTGAGTATAGTGTGGTCCAGGGTGTTGAATAAACATAGGAGTAGGGGTCATGGTGGTGGAATAAAGTGGATGTGTCGTATATTGAAGGGGTAATGTATAAGGACTAATCTGGGAAACCATTGGTGCCAAGATAAGAATGTGAAGTCTGAGGGAACATATGTACCCCCGATATCACAGTATGAGATCGAGTAAGGGCCAGAGTAACTCATGGTGAAAGGGTCACTGTGTTGTTGGCTGCTTGAGGCCAAGTAAGAGCCATTAGTCTGAACTAGCTGAGTTCCCAAAATAGTGCGCTGAAATAATGAGTAGAGGGTTGGCTCTCACTAACAGGGATTTTACTAGAGCTAGAGTTCCTTTTATCCCCAATTTCAGCAATTTGGACAGAAGACACATAACACTAGAAGCATTAGTAATTATAGCACATGAGGGATTGAGACTGATCCTAGAAGAAACCATATCATTACTGACATTTTGGGCTACAATAGGTACATTATAGCATGTCAAACTGAAGATTAGATGGTTATGAACCCTTACCCCCAGATGTAGCGCCTGAAGATGTCATAGCACGAGTGGAAGATGCAGAATCCAGCTAAGCTGCTAAAACCGGTGAAGGAGGTAAAGACCCAAACTTTAAGAGAGAAGCATCTAATCTATCTTCAGCAACTGTTGATGTGCTCTTCAAGGATCAAAGTTTCTCAAGCATTTTTGTGTGAAATGAGTTTATAGCCTCTTGGTATACATTTATAGAGGTTGTAGCTCATCAAATTTAGCTACCGTGTGATCTTTGTGTATCTGCAGCTCAAACTCAACATGAGAGAGCTCCCTCGAGCTTTGGGCCGGACCACCACCCCCAACGCATTTTTGTTTCACCATGGCTCTCGAGAGCGAGAGCTCTGATACCACTTGGTAAGGTCTTACCCCAAATCAAATGACTAGAGAAGAGAGAAAAGGAAATAAAATGGAAAAGAAAAAAAATGGCAATTTCATTCATTACTGCTCAAACCCTAACAGCGACTATTTATACAACTAGTAGATGTCCGGATGATTGATACGTGTTGATCATCTAAGTCATAGCTTAACAAAATCCTAACACAAAATTAGTTACATGAATGCAGATTAATTACTCGCTAATGAACCCCGTCCACGTAGACATCATGTAGACAACTCAAAAGATAGCTTCTCCCCCAGCTAACTAATCTAAAAGGTGAGTTTCACTCGATTCTTGGTTTCAATAGGATACGTTTCCCAGTGACTCATAACAAGATGGCACCTAATCTAGCTCCAAATTCATATTAGCGCAATCATCGAGGTGGACAGTGAAGTTAATGGCGTGAAGATTTTCTTCAACCTCTCGTTGAGCTCTAAAAGTGGTGCTCGATCATCTATGGTGTTCTGAACTTCCACCGAAGGAACAATAATTTTGCCACAAAAAAAAGGAACAATACGGCGGCTTTGGTGCCCCTTATTTGGCGGTATGTGTTCAAAATCCTAGAGGCATGTCCTAAGTGTTTTATATCATGTTATACCAATTCATCGACTCCGCATTACCAACTTGCGACTGATGACCCACCAAACTTGACCGCTGCAAAGATATGGCCACATCCATAACCAATTAACTATATGAATCTTTGATTTGGCACGAGAATTTATAAATTTCTTCAACACTAGTAATGCAAGCAAGGGAGAGCTTCTAATGACGATCATATATTAAAATGAGGATTTTCTTGAGAGATCCACTTTTCGATCACATTTCCTCAAATCAACCGTGAGATATTTAGATATTCATGTATAGATCATTTATGCAATTTTTCAACCAAAGTAAAAATCGTTAAGGCATTCATAATTATGATTCATCATTATGAACATGAATGATTCAAATTTGACAGATTTGGTTCATCTATCGATTTGATCTGGATCGATACCTTAATAATTAGCAATTTGGAAGAAAATTTTCAGAAATGATCTACTCATGCATACATAAACATTTAACGGTTGATTTGCGGTAATGTAATTGAAAAGTGGATCTGCCAAACTGTTGATTAGAAAATCCTCATTTTAGTAGTCTTGATTAAAAGCTCCCCCCTGCAAGCAATCCCCAAAATCGATCTTGAACTTGCCCATATCTAGAAGGGCTATATATGAAGAAAATAAGCGTAGAGAAAGAATGGGGTAGAGAGAAACAAGAAATTTCCAAGATAATATAAACTTATTGATCACTAACTAAACCTTCAATGTCCGTCAGTGTTGTTAGAGATGGTGGTCCATGTCTCACTGTAGATATCTCTAGCCACAGTTGAACTAGGTTTGAGAGGTTACAAGGCATTATATATATATATATAATATATATAATAGAATTCATTGACTTTTGGTTTCATATTTTCAATGTGTGCCTAATATTTATCTAAAAATATTTTCAAATTAATTTTTTAACAAATTACATATAAGTTATTGACAAAAGATGACTTAACAAATACATCCTTTAAAGATTGAATTAAACATATAAGGACTAAGGCCCCGTTTGAGATTGCTTTGCTTTTAGAAAAATCAGCTTTTGTCTAAAATTTTAGATTTTATTGTGTTTGGTAAATAAATAAATAAACATCTTTAATTGAAAGTTATAAGTCATTGGCAGCAGATTTTAGAAGTAACCTAAATGTTGCTTTTAGAAGTTGCTATCAATTAAAACACGCTCTGAACATGTTTTATGTACTGACAGCAATTTTAGAAGTATTATTTACCAAACACGAACCTGTTTTAATTCACAGCTAATTATTCTCACAACACAACAGCAGCATTTTTTTTTAAAAGTCACAGCAATCCCAAATTAGTCTTAAATCTTACAAATAAGGACAATCTGCTCTCCACTTGCCACTTGCCACATGTCATAAGTTAATTTTTTTTTTACCCTTAACTACTTCTTTTTTACTTCTAATATTTTTATAAGGACTAAATAAGGACAATCTGCTCTCCACTTGCTACATGTCATGAGTTAATTTACTTTTTTACCTTGAACTACTTCTTTTGACTTCAAATCCCTTTATGTTATTTTTTTTTTCTGAGAATAATACCTTTATGTTTTTTTTTTCCATGAGAATAATCCATTTATGTTACTTTTCAAAAGAAAAAAAAAATCTCTTCCTTTTACACGTTGTTAAGAGAGAGAATCTCATAGTTCTTCATCAAACTTCTTTTGCTTCTTTATTGCTAAACGTGTCCTTGGTTTAGTAGCAGTTTCATTTGTAGTACCAAGAGCAGTAACAGTAGTAGTAGCAGTAGCAGGAGCAGGAGCAATAGCCAAGGTTCCAAAAGACGCTAGGCTCTAGTCGGGCGGTGACCCGGAGACTAGCGCCTATGGGACTATGCGGTTTTTTTTTTTTTTTTTGTTAAATTTTCTTAGGTTTTTTTTTTTTTTTTGTTAAATTTTCTTAGGTTAAGTTACTTGAAATAATAAATTATGGAATTATCAAAAATCAAAAATACATGATGAAATGGCGGTTGCAATTTGACACTAATTTAATATACTTGTCTCTCTCTTATTGTTTGATTGAACGATTGATCTTTGAGTTGAAGTAGCCATACAACTTGGCCCACTATCCTTTGCCTAGTGAAGGACAAAAAGAAAATAACAACTCTCCTTTGCCCAATAAATGACAAAATAAAGAGTAACAGAAAAAATGAGACTCTCATTATGAGAGGGGTCTATGACTCTGTGTTTTATTAAGACTTCCTTAAAACGATGTCGCAAAAAGAAAGTCATTTATTAAAGGAAAAAGATTGAAACAGCAGCGCTGTTCATCTTCTTCATCACCTAACATCGTGCCTGCTTGCCTCTTTCCACCATTATCACAGAGCATAGAGCTTTGCAGACTTGAGGCTTCAGAATAACCTACTCAAAACTTGAGGGGGAGAGAGAGCTATCAATGAGAGGGTAGGGTCGGGTCGCAAACCTGGCTAGCTAGCGGTTGACTGTGGGTGCCAGAAAGGCGGAGACAAGGATAGAGATAAACTTACCAACTTGGTAATAAAATTAACTTTTACACACACCAATAACGCAATCAATCGAAAAATTATACTTTTCAGTTTTGCAATTTTACCTCTAACGGTGAAACTCGGATGTGAGTGGAGAACCTCTGGTTGCGATTAGAGAGGGGCTGAAGAGTAGAGGAGTTAGGGCAAGAGCAACATGTAAGTTATTGACTCTGTTGCTTTTACCGATTATAGAGCTTCGCTAATGGTCGCCATGATTGGGTAGCATTTGAGCTCTGGGTTTTGGGGTTTCAGATTCACTCAATGGCATGCACGTAAATTCTTTATCAAACTGAACATTTTGGTCAATTTTCATTAAAATTCAGAGCAAGACCTGCTTCATTTGATTTTTTAGCCTGGACTCACGTCCTTATTTATATAAATATATTTGAAGGTGGGTTTTCTGTGTTTATATCTTTGGTCTTGTGCTACTATGTAATTTTCTATTAATTTTTTGAAAAGAATTGTTATTTACCTTTTTTTTTTTTTTTGAGAAATCGAGTTGTTATTTATTTATTTATATTTTATTTTAATAAAAGAATTATCTTCATATCATGGAACTCAATAGAGCATGATTACAATCATACTATAACATATCCAGAAAAAATCTTAGAGTGCTATCAAAACACAAGAAACATGTGCTAGCCTCAAGGCAAAATGGTCATTACATACCCTTCCGCTACCACCATGCAAAGACAGAACAAGAAGATGTGGTAGTACCCACAGTGGTACGTAGAGATAGGTCCATTTATTGAACATCCAATGCTCTGCTGTTACAGAATAGTGTAAATCCCACTTCAATACAATTTCAGAAGATTCACAAGTACTACCTATGTTGTCCAAAAACATAGCATGTTGGATCAAACCTCAAGGATCCCAAATACGAAACCCTAGAGGACTAGAGTTCATCATTTTGGTCCATGAAAGAACCGAAGCCCAACTTAGAGCTGGTAGTTGAGCCTAATTCCAAACTCTTCTCTAAGTGGGCCTCCAACTTGCTTTAGGCCCCCAATCTGAGTGTGATTTGGGCACTTCGACTAGTTTGGGCCCCGAAATTGATTTGGGCACCCGAAGATCAGCTTCGTCGTCACCGCCGTTCCCTGCATTCTATAACTCCGCCGCCACATCACCTGCCATGCGACCACCACCATCCCTTTGAAAATCGCTGCAGCCTTGCAATGATTGCAACCAGACCAGCGCGTTCCTCCATTTGGATACAGACCAAAAATAGCCGCCAACCCCCATAATCGATTTTTTGGTCACTTTGCCACCGATCACAGGCCATCCATCTCCCTTGTCTGTCGCATCTGCAAATCGGATCGCACAGATTTCCAACAGTGCTAGGAAATTCCTAAAGGCTTTAAGGCTGCCTTTGCTTGGTCGAACCAGACCTAGCTGCTCCTCGGCTAACCCACTCTAGTTGCAGAGGCTGGTGACTGCGACACCAACCTTTCCTCCAAGATCCCTTGCTGTGGAGGGAGATTCTAGTTGGAAGTTCGCTAACGGAAGTTGACGGTCGATCGCCACGAGAAGACAGTGAAAGGCAGCAAAGGTGGGCCTGCTTGGTGTCAGCGCAAAACGCGGTTGTTGAGGTCCCCAGCCATGGCGGTTAGGGTTTGAGAGCAAACGAAGGAAGATCCGTTTCATTTTTCAAAAATATATCCCCACTCTATAAGTTTTCTTTCTTAATTCCAACTCGAGTTGTTATTTTCTTGAATGGTGGAATTCATATCATAACATGATTGTGATTTTTTTTTTTTTTTAAGAAAATGGATTATTTATTTATATAAGATCAAAGACGATCAAGTACAAGCGTTTGATAGGGCATCATGAAAGATCTCATGCACTGTTGTAAGTTAAGGCAAGCTTTTTTGTGGGTTATCTTAACATCTAACTAGCATTCTACATACATGCTCTGTGTTAGAGGCCGCACTTGTAATGCCGCAAGCAACCTTGTCCAGGGTCATTAGTCAAGCCTTTGGTTGGTTTGCTTGCGTGCTAGGGATGTTTTGGTAATTTACAAATTATGTAATTTATTTTATTTTAGCATTAGTCTCCTCGGCCTTTTTCATGTTTCCTCCTGTCATGTTCATGTAAGGCCGATATGCTCTTTAGGGAGGAGTTCCTAGTCGGCATAGTTTGGACTAGTGAACTAGTATAGGTAAGCACATGTACTTTTGCCTCCCTTGCCGTCTTACCATCAATAAAAGAGGAATTATTCAATCATCTGTGTCCCGTGAGATTGCCCTTTGATCTTTCCTTTCGATTATTCATTGTTCTTCGTGGTTGCCCAACGTTTATATAATTGTGTTCTTGCTTGTTGCTAGCACTATTTTAATATCGTGTGGCTTTCATTGTTCCTTGAAGGTACTCACTTGGCTGACTTGCTTGCTAGCAAGTGCCTCACGGTCCGCTTTGCGCATTGCAAAGTTCAGCCCGTGACAGTTGGTATCAGAGCCAACTCGGCTCAAGAAGCTCACTACGATGACAGGCAAGATGACAAACCAACAAAGATTCGATTGGTATGACCAGCAACTCGGAGAACTTGTGGGGGTGCCCGACAGGTTGATTGATATCACAAATGTGTTGGACCGCGTCGACCTAAATGGGTTGGCGGTGCGGATGATAGAGGTGGAGAGCCTAAAGGACCGAGTTGTGGCCCTTGAAAAATGTAAAGCTCGAGGAAGCGGAAGGGAGAGAGACGAGGAAGAAACTCCCGTTCCGAACGAGCAAATGGGGGCAATGAGTGATGCCCTTGACACACTCCAGGTGACGGTGGAAAATATGGCAGAAGATGTCCGAGCCACCATTGATGCATTCTGGAACGAGCTGGTGGAGATAAGTACCAAGCTCAACCTGACCATCCGTGCGATGGGAAACCAACCTGTGACGGACTACAGGAAGGTAAAGATACCAGAATCTCAAGCATTTGGAGGGGCGCGAGATGCCAAGGAGCTTGAGAATTACTTATTTGATATGGAGCAATACTTCCGAGCAGTGAAGCCAGACTCGGAAGAGGTGAAGGTGAACATGGCAACAATGTATTTGTCAGGAGACGCAAAACTATGGTGGAGAACCAAGTATAATGACATCCAAAGGGGAGTATGCACCATTGACACTTGGGAAGACCTTAAGAAGGAGCTCAAGGCTCAGTTCTTCCCCGAGAATGTTGAATACATTGCCAGACGACAACTAAGGGAGCTCAAGCACACCAACAACATCCGAGACTTTGTGAACAAGTTCTCTGTGCTCATGCTTGACATCCCGGATATGTCAGAGAAGGATCGGCTGTTCTATTTCCTTGAAGGCTTAAAGCCATGGGCGAGGACAGAGCTTCAGCGGCAGAGGGTCCAAGATTTGGCCTCCGCACAAGCTGCTGCTGAAAGGTTGACTGACTACACATTCGAAGAGAACTCTTCTAAGAAGACTCAGCCGTTTCCGAATGCGAATGTCAACAGAAATGTAAGGCCCGGACCGAGTAGAAGTGGGGGAGCGGAGTCCAAATTTTCCAACTCAGGAGGAGGGGACAGGAGAACAGTGAACGCGAGGGACACGGCAACGTCCAAGCTTGTTGCCTCGACTGGGGTCTTCACCCCTCGACCTTTTAATCCCTCGGGCTATGCTCTAAAGCCACTAGCATGCTTCTTATGCAGAGGACCTCACAAAGTGAATGAATGCCCTCATAAGACTGCTCTCTCTGCTCTACAGGCTCATATTCAATCGAAGGAAATAGAGGATCAGCAAGAGCCGGAGGAGGAACCTGGTCATATAGGAGCATTGAGATTCTTGGGTGACGTAGAGAAACAACCACGATCACCTAAGAAGTCCCAAGCTAAAGGCTTGATATTCGTAGATGGTAGTATTAATGGGAAAGGAGCCAAGAGTGTGATGGTTGACACAGGGGCCACTCACAACTTTGTGTCAGAAGCTGAAGCTCAGAGGTTGGGGTTGAAGTTGGAGAAGGATGTGGGCCGCATGAAAGCTGTGAACTCAAAGGCCTCACCCACAACGGGCCTATCTCGAGGGGTATCACTCAAGTTGGGTCACTGGCAAGGGAAGACCGACCTCGTAGTTGTTCAGATGGACGACTTTGATGTCATATTAGGAATGGAGTTCTTGTTGGCGAACAAAGCCATTCCCATTCCTAGTGCCCAACACTTGCTCATTATGGGAGAAAGGCCGTGTGTGGTTCCCGCAAGAATCGAACAACCAAGTGAACCCCGCCTCTTGTCCGCCCTCCAGTTCAAGAAAGGCGTGAAGCGTGATGAGCCTACCTATGTAGCAGTTCCCATGATAAGGGATGAGATTAAAGGAGAAGTGATTCCGAAGGAGATCGAGGGGGTATTGGAGAGCTATGTAGATGTGATGCCTCCCGAACTTCCCAAGGAATTACCCCCGAGAAGGAGTGTGGACCATGAGATTGAACTGCTTCCGGGGGCCAAACCGCCTGCAAAGGCGCCTTACAGAATGGCTCCCCCAGAACTGGCGGAACTTCGAAAGCAGCTTGAGGACCTGCTCAAGGCAGGATTCATTAGGCCATCTAAAGCCCCCTTTGGTGCGCCCGTGTTGTTTCAAAAGAAGCACGATGGAAGTTGGAGACTGTGTGTGGACTATCGGGCCCTCAACAAAGTCACGGTGCGCAACAAGTACCCGATCCCTCTGATTGCAGATCTGTTTGACCAACTCAGTGGTGCCAAGTATTTCACAAAGCTAGACCTCCGCTCGGGGTACTATCAAGTTATCATTGCAGAAGGAGATGAACCCAAGACAACGTGCGTCACCCGTTATGGCGCCTTTGAGTTCCTGGTGATGTCATTCGGGTTGACCAATGCGCCAGCCACATTCTGCATGTTGATGAACCAAGTCTTCCACGAGTACTTAGATAAGTTCGTGGTAGTGTATCTGGATGATATAGTGGTGTACAGCTCTACCCCAGAAGAACACGTAGAGCACCTAAAGTTGGTGTTCCAACGGTTGCGGGACAATCAGTTGTATGTCAAGTGCGAAAAGTGCTCCTTCGCGCAAGTGACCATCAAGTTTCTAGGTCACATTATTGAAAGGGGTCAAATCAAGATGGATATGCAGAAAGTAGAAGCCATAAAGGAGTGGCGAAACCCCAAGAATGTGAAAGAGCTACGTTCTTTCCTTGGGTTGGCTAATTACTACCGACGCTTCATTGAGAACTACTCAAATAAGACGACCCCCTTAACTGAACTCTTGAAGAAGGGAGTGACATGGGACTGAAGTAGTAATTGTGAGAAGGCCTTTCAAGATTTGAAGAAGGTCGTGATGGAAGATCCGGTCCTTGCCTTATCCGACCTGAATCAGCCATTTGAAGTCCAAACAAATGCTTCTGACTTCGCCTTAGGGGGAGTCCTGCTGCAACGGGGGCATCATGTTGCGTATGAAAGTCATAAACTCTCGGAAGCTGAGAGGAGGTACGCGGCTCAGGAGAAGGAGTTGCTAGCCGTAGTTCACTGTTTGAGGACGTGGCGACACTATTTGTTGGGGTCAAAGTTCCTGGTGAAGACAAACAATTCGGCCGTCAGCCACTTTCTGACCCAGCCGAAGTTAACTCCGAAGCAAGCTAGATGGCAAGAGTTTCTCGCTGAGTTCGAATTCCATTTCGAGCACAAGGCCGGGCACACAAACCAAGTTGCTGATGCTCTAAGTCGCAAGGCCGACCTTGCCACCCTCAAGGTGTTGGCCACTTTGTCGAGTAGCATCATTGCCACCGACATCAAGCAACGTATCAAGGAGAGTCTGGAGAAGGATTCTGTGGCGCAATCTCTCATGAAAATGGTGAAGGAAGGGAAGAGCCGTCGGTTTTGGATGGAGGATGGCATATTGATGGCCAAAGGAGGACGAGTGTTTGTTCCGCGAGCTGACGGATTGCGAAGAATGCTCATGAGGGAGTGTCACGACACCTTGTGGGTAGGCCACCCTGGATGGCAGAGGACTCATGCACTCCTCAAGCATGGTTACTATTGGCCCCAGATGCGAGACGATGTCACAGAATACACCAAGACTTGCTTAACATGCCAGCAAGACAGGATTGAAAGCCAAAAGACTCCAGGGCTGTTGGAACCACTGTCTATACCGACTGGCCCCTGAGAAAGTGTCTCCCTTGACTTTATTACTAACCTCCCGAAGGTGGGAGACTTATCAGGCATCCTAGTGGTGGTTGACAGGTTTTTGAAGTATGCCACCTTTGTGCCAATCCCAAAGTATTGTTCGGCGGAAGACACAGCAAGCCTCTTCTTCAAGCATGTAGTAAAGTATTGGGGTGTGCCTCAGAACATTGTCAGCGACCGTGACACTAGGTTCACGGGGACATTCTGGACCGAGCTATTCAAGTTGCTTGGGTCTGAGCTTAACATATCTTCAAGTTATCACCCACAGACTGATGGGCAAACAGAAAGGTTCAACAGGATGTTGGAGGAATACTTGCGCCATTTCGTTCATGCCAATCAACAAAATTGGGCACAATTGCTCGATGTTGCACAATTCTGTTTCAACTCGAAAAAGAGCTCATCCACCAACAAGAGTGCTTTTGAAATTGTCACTGGCCAACAGCCTTTCTTGCCTCACACTGTACAAGAAGTCTACAAAGGGGCGAATCCGCGTGCTTTCAACTTCACAAAAGAGTGGAAGACCAATGCCGAGATCGCTCAAGCCTACCTAGAGAAAGCGGCGGGGCGAATGAAGAAGTGGGCAGATCAAGGCCGCAAGCTCAGGGAGTTTCAAGTAGGGGACATGGTCCTTGTCAAGCTGCTTCCAGAACAACTCAGGTTCCTGCGCTCCAGAGACAAGCAACTATTCCGGAAGTATGAAGGACCGCTCCCCATCCTTTCTAAAGTGGGGAAATGTTCCTACAAAGTCGATATCCCCGCCTGGATGAGAGTTCACCTTGTCTTCCACGTCAGCAACCTCAAGCCACACTAGCCAGACCGTGAAGATCAAGCACGCAACAAGCCTGTTCGAGAGCACGTCGACATCAGACCACCCAAGCCAAAAGAAGTGGAGGAGATCCTAGCAGAGAGAGTGGTCCGAGAGTCAAGGCGCCCATGCCAGCAGTTCCTGGTCAAGTGGAAGGGTCTTAGAGATGAAGAAACCAGTTGGGAGAATGCTGAAGAAGAAGTTCCAGCAGAAGATTGACGACTTCAAGACCACGGCTGTCGTCAAGAACGCCGACAGCTTAAGTGGGGGAGGATGTTAGAGGCCGCACTTGTAATGCTGCAAGCAACCTTGTCCAGGGTCATTAGTCAAGCCTTTGGTTAGTTTGCTTGCGTGCTAGGGATGTTTTGGTAATTTACAAATTATGTAATTTATTTTATTTTAGCATTAGTCTCCTCGGCCTTTTTCATGTTTCCTCCTGTCATGTTCATGTAAGGCCGATATGCTCTTTGGGGAGGAGTTCCTAGTCGGCATAGTTTGGACTAGTGAACTAGTATAGGTAAGCACATGTACTTTTGCCTCCCTTGCCGTCTTACCATCAATAAAAGAGGAATTATTCAATCATCTGTGTCCCGTGAGATTTCCCTTTGATCTTTCCTTTCGGTTATTCATTGTTCTTCGTGTTTGCCCAACGTTTATATAATTGTGTTCTTGCTTGTTGCTAGCACTATTTTAATATCGTGTGGCTTTCATTGTTCCTTGCAAGGTACTCACTTGGCTGACTTGCTTGCTAGCAAGTGCCGCACGGTCCGCTTTGCGCATTGCAAAGTTCGGCCCGTGACACTCTGCATGTGGGCATGTGTTATAGTTTTTATTTTTTTTTTAGAAAATAAAGAAGAAAGGAATTGAATAAAACAGTTATTGCAGAGAGAGATAGTGAGACAGAAAACTGAGTTGTGGGATAATTTCTTTAAAAAAAAAAAAACATATATTTGTAATTGTCGTATTTATCTTTGTAATTTAATTTATTCTCAAAGTATTTTAATCTTTTAGGGTTATTTTTGTTAAAATTTTGAATTTTGGCTAACAAAACTTGTTCTCTTAATAATAGTATAGATATTTATGATATGCAACATGTACGTGTGGATTGTGTTTCAAAAGCGTGATTTTATAAGCCTTTAGTTTTTTTTTTTTTTTTGGGTCACAAGAAGATCAGAAAACCTAAGATCTATCTTCACCCATCTTACTTCAACAAATTAATACCCCTTAACCCAAGCAAGAGCTAGATTTATAACCAATTCCCCGATGGCGTGTGGGTAATAAAGATGCTTCACGTCGCGTACATGTACGACACATGTTGTACACATTATTATGTATATATTGAAGTCACTAATAAACGAAAGAGATATATTTCAGAATATATATATATATATATATATATATGGGATATCTCACAAGCATTGGCGGATCCAAGATCCGAAACCCGTCTAGGCTAATTACAAGTGCACAAAAATTTTAAAATTTCTCTCTCTCTCTCTCTCTCTCTCTCTCTATATATATATTTTAGGTTTGGAACCCAATGGGAGGCTCATCCTTATGCCTTTATTATTTTTTCAAATCAAAACATATAACAGGGGGGACATAAAAACGATGATGAAATGCCTCAGCCTCTATATATTGTATGTATGTCCATACCGGTCTACTGTTTCCGCTATCTATATCAATTTTGTTGCCGAGTAGTATAAATGGAAATGCCTCAGTGTCAGCTGGACCTACCTGCTAACCGATGGTGAAATAATGTCAATAATTAGTACTTCAGATAATCAGGATAACCTTCCAAGCTAGATAGTGCAGAACCGCAGAAGAGGAAAAATTTAAAAGACCTGTATGAGAAACTCTTCATGCCAGTTCTGAAGTGTTTCAAATGATCTTAGAACATTCACATCATAAACAAGAACACAAAAATCTGCTCCACATAAAAAGCTGCCCCTGAGACTTTGAAACCTTTCTTGTCCTGCTGTGTCCCAAATCTGTCAAATACAATAGCACAGATGTGGCAAACAGAACTAAGATTAATTGATGTTTCAGGTGTATATATAGAGAATACATATTCTAGTAAATGCTTTAATTATTCATTTGCAAAGTCACCAATTTGTCATCAACATGAGGTTCCTTTGTGACAAAATCAGTACCAATTGTAGCTTTATATTGTCGAATGAACTTCTTATATATATATATATATATATATATGAGAACATTCAGTTAATGATCCACACAGCACAGAATTTTGGATTATGGTTAATCACAGTAAATTGAAATCACACTTGAATAAGTTCAGCACTTCAGCCTCATATTATCAAATAGCTCTCCTTCTTTCCACCGTTAAGCACTTCAGCCTCATATTATCTACACAAACACCATACTCAAGCAAGAATGAGCCAAGTGAAACAAACCCAAAAGGCCAAAACCGATATCCCCTAAACAAATCCAACAATCCCAATCATCAACTTATACCCAAAACTCAAAATCCCAACTCATAATTCATGGAGCCATGGAAGGCCAGAAGTCTAGAACTCTTCCAGAAACCCAGGCAATCAGCCAACTCTTCGGTCACTCCAGTCTGCAACTCTATAAGAAGCCAAGAATCTCTGCAAATCTGCAAATCGAACAAGATACCCAGTGAAATGGAATACACCCAGTGAACCCACATTAAGAAAATCGAACAAGATAAGAAATTGGCGTAAAGGAGACTAGGAGAGTGAGAGAAACCTTGGGCTGTTTGGCAATTGGGCATTAGATCGACCAATGGAAGGGAGAGGTGGAGATTGGAGAAGAAAAGGCGGAGCCGCTGGCCTCGGAGGGTCTGATACTCTGATATTTCCGATCTGTGCAAAATAGGGGAGGACCAGTGGAGGCGAAGTCGCGAAGAGATGAGAGGACTGCTTGACGTCGCGAAGTGGCTGGGGGAGAACGCGGCTTTACCTCCTTGTTCTTTTCTTTTTTTTCTTTGGGTATGGGCTGAAGTCAATAGATATACATATATATATATATATATATATATACTTGGTCTTTTTTTGCCCAAAAAGTTGTCTAGGCTTGAGCCCATAGAGCCTACCGTGTAGATCCGCCCCTGCTCACAAGTATCATAATGATGATTTCTTGGTCGCCTTAGTGTATGTTAAAATGGGGTTTAGATTGGAACACAAAAGTTGCATTCGTTTAATAATACTTTATATCAGAAACAAGAGTGATAAACAAATCATTCATTAAACCACAAGGTGTGGTCGAGTTGGAAAACTCAGCTTCAGTTTGGGCGAACTTTCAAGTAACCCGATCTTGGGTTCAATTGTAGTTGAAAGCATTTGTGGCCAAGGAAGTCCATGCTCGAAGTGGATTAGTCTTCTTAGTTGTCAACTTTGAGGGAAATCACTCTAAACAAATAAAAGAAAGAAAAAAAAAACAAAACATTTAGGGTGGTGCTATTCACACACCCATTTTCTCTATTCACACACCATTTCTATTTTTTTATTACTTTAATTCAATTTGGTTTTACAAATTACCCTAAATACCCTCCCTTGCAATTTTGATTCTTTTTCTTTTTTCTTTTTTCTATTTGGCAAGTCAATCATGAATCAAATACTCATTATACAATAAATCAATATTCTTTTTTATCTATATAAACGAAGGAAAAATATTACGTTCATGAAGTGGAATGACATGTATTCTTAGACAAGGAATATATTTCCCAGGTAATTATGTTCATCTAACTGAATCTAACTTGCAAAGTTTGTATTAATCATACAAGTAGGAGGGGTAAGATTGTAAGAAGCATGCTTTACTCCTTCGTTGTCTCGGGTTCCAATATTGCACCTAACTTATTTGAGTTTCTCGTCTCTTGTAGATTGGCAATAAGCCATTTTCAAACGCAGTCTGCAAATTTGGTAAATCTCTAGGTACAACAAAATAAAATATTTGGAGTATAGTTCAAGATTAATTGTTTGAACAAGACTTGCATGAGAAGCTAGACAAATGCAGACACACGCATAATCAATAGTATGAATCTCTTTATATAATGTACTTTAGATAAGTGTATTGAAAGAACACTCATCCATAAATAAAAGTTCAACATTAGGCTGAAAAAAAAAATACTAGACTTTGGGTTATTTTTTCCAGTATGTAACAAGTAGATCATATGCAATAATATCTCAAATGTTGCAAAATAGCATAGTACACAACTAGCCATAAATCCTCAACCATATATACATAGTGATGAGTATGTGATTGCTAATCTTGCAATAAAAAATAATAAGAATTTATTAAGCAATGCCAGAATAATCAAAATATAATCGAACATAGTCAAAAATATTAGTCATATGGAAAAGAAAAGAAGCAATTGCAAAGAGTTTTGAAGTCATCTTCTGCGGGAAAACAAGAGTTTAGGATTTGGGGATGATTGACTTGCCAAATAGAAAAAAGAAAAAAAGAAAAAGAATCAGAATTGCAAGGGAGGATATTTAAGATAATTTGTAAAAACAAATTGAATTAAAGTAATAAAAAAATAGAAAGGGTGTGTGAATAGCACTACCCAGAATTTATTAAAGAGTAACTGGAAAAAAATAAGGGTCATTGAGCCATAGCACCAAAATAGGCTAAAATTAGCCCACTTACACCACCAAGAGAATTTTGTTCCCACTCACCCATTTAAGTGCAAAAAGTCACTTTTAGATACAACTTAATTATAAAATTACAGCCACTGCCACTCTCAAATTCTCTCTCTCAGATTCCTTCCGACTTCGACCTCCGTCAGGCAACAACGCAAACCCCACCCCCTCCTCTAACTTCGACCTCTACCGGCGACAAAGCAAACACTGCCGCCGCTGCATCTAATTTCCCGGATTAGGTTTCGTTGATTATTTGTAAATTTCCGGTCGGGCTCCGAATTCTCGCGCGACTATAAGAGAGAGGCGGCGATAGAGAGCCGTATCCTGCGAAGCGGCGCAGGAGAGATAGCGTCTCCGACGAATTTGGTGAGTCGAGAACTCGGGGAAGGGTAAAAGGGATGATGATGATAGAGAAGCTAGGTGAGTTGAATCGGAGACTATTTCCGAGCTCGATTCTTTCATTCTTTTTTTCTTTTTGATTGGCGGTCTTTGCTTTACAAGATTGTGGACTTGTAGTGTATACAATGAGCTATGAAAGTGAAGAAGCTGAAGAGAGAGCTTTGACGTAGATGCTTTTGGATAAGGGAGATGGCCCAGAAGAATGGTTTCTAGTTAATGGTTTGTGGGTAAATGGTTTTTGGGGAAAATGGTTTGTGGGTGAAGGGTTTTTGGGAAAAATGGTTTGTGGTGTGGGTAAAGGGTTTTGGGGAAAAATGATGGTTTGTGGGTAAATGCTTTCTGGGAAAAATGGTTTTTCGGTAAATCACTATCTTTCTCTGTCATTTTTATGTTTTCTGAGAAATTATTATGAAGAGCTCTACTGCAACTCCACTTGTTGTCAATTGGGACATTTTCATGTTGCAAACACTGTTCTTATAAAGTTTTGGAATTGTGTGATTGGTGATTGGGAGCCCAGAGCTTTTCTTTGGGTGCCCAAGATGAGTTTTTTTTTTTTTTTTTTTTTGTGATAAAATGTGGCAGAAGTCTAGAAAGAAAGGAAAAAATGTTTTATTGAGGGCCAATAGATATCTATTGGAGGGAAATAGATGTTTAAAATTAATGTAATCTCCTCTTTTTTTCTTTAATTAAATTTATATTTGTGCAATTTTAGAAAAAAATAGTTCTCATTTCGGTAATTGAAACGTCTATTGGGGGGCAATAAACGTCTATTGGGGGGCAATAGACGTTTTAAAATTGATATAATTTCTTCATTTTTTTCTTTAATCAAAGTTTTATCTATCTAATTTTAGGAAGATTAGTTCCTATTCCGGCCACCGAAAGTTTTATTGGGGGGCAATACATGGCTAATAGTCGTCTATTGGGGGGCAATACATGGCTGATAGTCATCTATTGGGGGCAATAGACTATAGCAATAGACGTCTATTGCCCTTTATTGCCCCTCTATTAGGGGGCAAAAAAACTTTCCGGTGAGATTTTCAGCAAATTCCGGTGGGCAGTAGCCGGTGACCGGACTCCGTCGGCCGGTGACCGGACTCCGTCGGCCGGTGATCGGAATCCGGCGAAAGTTGACCGGAATCCGGCGGCCCGTGACCGGGCTCCGGCGAAGTCTCCCATGGTTTCTCTCTCTTCCATTTTCTCTCTCTCTCTCTCTCTAAGTAACAAAAGGGTGAGGGTAAAATGATATTAAAAAAAATTAAAAAACAAAAAAAAAATTTAATGGGGTATTAGGGAAGACCTCCTTAGAGTGTTTTGGGTAGGAGGGAATTAAAAAAACTTAATGGGGTAAGTAAGAAAAAAATCTCTAAAAATGGTGTAAATGGACAAAAACCCAAAAAATAAGTGAGGGTGTGAGATTATCTTTAATCTTCCTAAAAAACCCTGTAATGTTGTGATGATTTAAGAGGACACTTTCTCGAGTGGATTCATCTTTAATCTTCCACTACTGTTTATAGCAAACTTGGAATGGATTAAAACTTGTCTAATCAATATAAGCTTTAACTTTAGTTATTTCCCGTTCATCTTTAATAATTTGATATTGCTTTTAGCCTTCGATATTGGGTAATGATTTCATCAATTCACGGGCATGAACTGTGAGCAATCATAGGCACTATCCATACTCTAAATAAACTCCAAACGTACCAAGAAAGTAATTAAATTTCTTATAGGAATACTGTTTTAGAATGCTTTATCAGATGCTTTTAATTTGCACTAGACAGATTACATATATAGTAATTTGGGAAAGTATGTAACATATTAATTTAGACCGTTGTTATTGGCCTTGTGGCTTTAAAGTATCAGTTCCAGATTATACTAACTTTTTTCAGAAAGTCTTTACCTTTTGAAGTCTTGAATGATCACCGGATGATTCGACACTGTTTCTCTGGCTCTTTGCAAGAATTAGACCTACTATTACCGTCGGCTCTTCTTCAAATCACGTCGGGACATTTGTTGATGAAGTACTAAAAATACATTACATGTACTTCTTAACAAGTTCTTTTAGAACAAAATGAGAACGTCTCAAAAAAGAAAAAGAAAAAAAAAATTTGTGAGTCGGCAATACCTTCTTTTCCCTCTTTATTTTTGTTACATTGGCCAGGGATCGAACCCTTTATCTAACACAACCTTAATCCAAAACGGTATGATCTTATATTGGATTAGGTTCCAAAATACATGAATCTCTAGCTTGACTTGCATGTACTATTCAGCTAATTAAATTAAGTTAAGACTCTTTGAAGGGGAGTTATCAAGGTGGGTCAAGCTGGTAGTTAACAAAAATCCAGAAACGTGTAAAGCCTACCTTGGTTGCTCTAATCAGACAATTAAACTACTAGGCAGGTAGGCTTTTGTTAATTGGTTTTGCCTTTCTTTCCTTCAATAAAGGTTAGACAATAAGAAGTAGAAATAATCAAAGCAATAATTAACTTCACTTAGAATTTATAGACGTTACAAGATATCATCTACTGGTGGCCCAACTCAAAATTCAAGACATATAAAAGAAGGAAATCAGAAATGGGGACGTGCAACTCAAAAAAGAACTCTTTATCAAATAATATAGGAGTTACGAATGCATTTTTTATTGAAAAGAAATTTCGTTTCTATTAGGAACTATTACACTCTTTAAGATAGAATGGCCACAAATAATTATTTACTGGTTTAAGGTCTCCCTTGGTTTAATTCCCTTATCTTTCTCATGCGGATGAGACTTATCAAGTTTTCTTTCCCGTGTCTGGTAAAACAGGAAAAACATTTGATTTCTCTTTTGGTATTTGGTTGGTGCAGGAAAGGAAAGAAAACATATATTAATGTTCCAAACTTCCAATATTACCATTGTATTTTAAATAAAAATAAGGGTGATTTTAGTTGGACCCCAAATTTGATATTTAGACCTCCAATTTTTTTCAATTATTAATTAACTTTGTCAACTTATATGAAAAGATAAATAAGAACAAAGAGAGAAAATTTTTCACTAAGTAAATAAATAAATACTCTACCTATGGTACGAAGTGGTGTTAGCTCTGTTAGCTCAGTGGTTAGAGCACCCACTACATATGTAAGAAGCCATGCGTTCGAGTCACCATAGAGGCAGAAGTGAAACCCTTTATCCTTTTTAAAAATAAAAAAAAAGGAAAGAAAAAAAATAAATAAATACTTTTCTTACCTCCTCCAACCAAATATAACATTCAATCAATTTTTTTTTTCCTAATATTTCCTTATATTGCCTATATAGTTTTATAATTTACTCAAAACAATTAAGTAAAAATAATAATGTATTACAAAGGTAAATTCAAAACAATCTGATTTGGAATTTTCTTAAACTAAATTAATTGAATATTATGCTATAGTTATTACTCAATATTCCAACCCAATATCCTTGAAATCATTCTTTTAGCAAATTCAAAGGAGTTCCAACAACATATCAAGATCGAGAACCAACCATCTAATTAATTTTGGTGGAGGAGAGATCTACTCATAAGAGAGCAATGTCATGTGATTTTGATTCATTTTTCTTCTCGTGGTTGAAGATAGAGATAAAAAGTAGAATAACAGATTGTTGTATCTCATGTTCAAGGGTGTTTTGGTAAAAATAAGGAGGTCTATTTAGCTTTTCAAGTATTTAAAAAAGTAAATTAGAGGTGTATTATGTATGGGAGCTCCAAATAGCAAATTTGGAGCTCCAACTAGAACCATCCTAAAAATAACTTCATAGAAATCCGAAGAAATTCAAGGATAAAATTGACAATAACACATATGAGTAGGGATATTTTAATCCTAAATTTTTGTAATTGACTCAAAGAGACAAAGAAGAAGAAAAGAACAAAAACTATATATGTAGGGATGAGTGGTGTCCTTTTTTTTATTTATTTATTTTTTTTTTTATGAAAAGAGTGGTGTCTTTGCCGTTTGCTTGCTGTGCCCCCTTTTCTAGTGGGCCGCTGCTTCCATCGACCACCGCTTCCTCTCCATCTCAATCTCTGCCCAAATGCTAGAAAAGGAGAAGGCAAAGCAATCTCATGGGGTCTCAAAGAATCTCATCTTTCCCCTTATTTTCTTTTATGTCAGGAAAATTGTTCTCAAGTTTGTGCATACCAAACAAAGAAATGAATGATTTTTCTTTCATGATTTCTCAAATCCGTGAATCAAACATGACCTAAAAGTAAAATTAAAGTATAACAAATTTGAATGTCCATTACAATAAGGAGTAAGGCTCTGATGAAGACCTTTAAAATGAGAACTCTACAAAGACATTTAAATCAACGGTTGGATGCATGCATGTTGAAGAAATAAGTTTTTGACTTAACTTAAGACCCACTTATTCAACCATGGACTGCTCATTATTAAGTCCTCACTAGAGACTCTTCTGCAATAACTGTCCTATAACAGGGGGAATAAAGCTCAGCTAATGAAATCTAGAAAGCCAATTAACTATGGGAACTCTAGCACAGGTCACGGTAGTTTACCAACAATGTCATGTGTAGCGTAAGCATAATTAACATTGTCTTGATCTTAAAACATGTAGATCTATCCACTAAAGATTGCTTTAACATAAAACATAAAAATAACTGGTAAATTGGTAAAATTGACATCTTCCTAACGCAAATTATATTGCTCTATTCGGCCAAGACACGACACAAAATTGTGGTAGTCAACACTTAGTTTGAGACTCATCAAACAGTCTAAACTTCACCAATTCATTTGGAATGAAATGAATGTAACAACAAAGTCTCCAAATCATCACGCAACAAGTTATCGCAACCAAATACAACTTCAATCTGGATCGAGGTACAAAGAGATAAACATAGCTATCTGGTTAATGTTAGCCAAACTCTTTTAGATGGACCTTGCGAAACAACAGATTCTTAGTAAATGTTCTATGACCGGTGGTTGAATGTGAGTTTATTTAGATATTGACTCAATTTTGCCGTAGTCATGTGATTTTTTAGTGACTACAAGTTTTTATTTTTACCATCGATGATACAGTCCGTTTTGATGGAATCCATATGCTAAATAATATTGGTTGGCTAATGCAGGTGATGACCTACGCTCCAATTTAGCCCGATGAGGGAAAACTTTTTTCATCTTGCTCGTAACTTAATAACCCACCAATATTATTTCAACTTAATTAACCACCTAATAGGTGTTGAGTTTTTACTCAAAAAACTTTTGTAAATTTAAACCAAGTCACTCACTTATAAGTTATATTTCTTGACGCAAGATTTTCACCGTTGAACATGCCCACTCACGTCTAACCTAAGTACTAGGTTGCATGTGAAACTAATTTTCACATTAGAAAATTTTTCTTATTTTTTCCGTGGCTCACTACCGCACTGATATTGTTACGTGATTTAAACTCAAAAATTTGAGTGCAATTTGGAATAAGTCAACCACTTATAAATTCTATTTTTTGTATGGATGGGGTGGGTTTCTAATGAGAAACATTAAAATGAGGAATTCATGGCCAGGGGGAGGAAGCGTTTTGACATGATCCCCCTGCACATATTAGTCTTTGGGCCTAGGAAGCTTTTGAGGAACCGTGTGATCTCAATAAAAAAAAATTGAGGAATTCATGAAGACTTTCTAATCAACAGTTGTGAGACACACTTTTTTTTATCACATTTCAGCAAATCAACCGTTAGATGTTTAGGTATGCATGAGTATATCTAAATATGTAATGGTTGATTTGCCGAAATGTGATTGAAAAGTGGGTCTCACAACCGTTGTTTAGAAAATTCTCATGAAGTCTTCATTTTAAAGATTCTTATTAGAATCACTCCCTTTTTCATATATCATTTATATGGGGGAGTGAAATTCACACTCCATTTTACAATCCACACTCCATGTTTCCTTTTTAAGTATCTTAAATTTTTGTCTTTAGTAACTTTATTTTATTTATTTTTTTATAAGAATTTCAACAAAAAGAGAAAGAAAAAAAAAATTATGAGTTGTAAAATGAAAAATATGAATTCTACTCTCTTTTTTTAATATGGGATCTCTAGTCTCTAACATCGTCGAGGCTTGTACCAGCAGTCAAGCACTTGGATCCGCAGACATCGAATGGAACTCGAATGCTAACATATTGTGAACAGAGTTCCACATAAATGTCCGTATCTGCAAATAAATAATTCAAAACAAATTTGAATTTGAACAAGGGAAACAAATGGAAGCATCACCCTATTTTCAGGACATATATGGACCCCCCCAGAAAGAAAATTGAAATAAATCCCATGAGATACAAGTGAATAGCAATATTAACCGTAAAAGCAGCTAAGCTAGCTCCCTCCTGAAAAGACAAAAAAAAAAACTGGGAACAAATAGAGAGGGATGGGCCACTTCCTCTTCCACCTGCATCATCATCTATCATCCGTCATCTATCATCTAGAACCCCTTGACTTTAAAAATATGATATTCATTTCAAGAGGGCCTAACCAGAGATCCCATTAAAAACTTGGTTGCCAAGAAAATGACAAAAGGGACCATTCTAGCTGCAAGAAAAGAAAGGAAAAACAGAGTAGGTGTGACAGTGATAATGGTGATGATGATGAAGACCCCCTAGCTCCCACCCACCTGGCCATCTCTGCTTCGATCACACTACTACAACACCAACAACATAGACACCAAACACCATCTTTCTTTGCATTCCCTTCCCTTCCCTTTCCTACCATTTTCAGTTTCAGTTTCCTTTTATTTTCCATCTGAAACAAACATGCTTGACCCTCACACAAACGACCACCCTTTTCTTTTTAACCCAGAAAACACGAGCGAAACTACTTACGGTACTTGGCAACCTATCAACTACTCTTCCCGGGCTCAGAAAACAGCTCAGAACTACAAGAGCTGGAAGAGCATGGGCGCTCTTCGTTTAAATGCCGCCGAGGAGGAGTCCCCCTCCGGCGTTTGCTCCCCGCCTCTGTGGAAAACCACCACCACCAGCCCCCCAAAAAGCCCGAACCGGCTTGTGAACAATTACCGGAGTCTTTCGCCGGCTTCTCGGACACAGGCCATTGCCAGAGGACAGAGAGAGCTGATGGAAATGGTGCGCAACATGCCCGAATCGTGTTACGAGCTTTCGCTCAAGGATCTTGTGGAGAGGCCAAGAATTGTGGAGGTTGAGGTGGATGGAGATGATGCGAGCACTGAAGCTTTGGTGAAAAGGGGAGTTGGGAAGGTGAAGAAGAAGAAGAATGATAGGAAGAAGCCAATGGTGGTGAGGAGTGGGAGTTTTGACAGTGGGGGGTTTCTGTTGAAGATGGTGTTTCCAATTTCGTTGGGGTCCAATCAGCAGAATAAGATGGTGATGATCAATAAGAACAAGAAGAACAAGAGTGATTCTGTGGAGGGAGATAGGACAACTGCAAAGGTTTCTCCCAGGCCTAGTGTGGATAAGGATTGGTGGAAGAAGAGAGTTTCTACTTCAGGAGGATCGGGGAGAAGTGAAAGCGGTGTTTCGAGTATTATTAGTGAAAGCATCAAAAGTAGTAGTGGTAGCAGCACTAGCAGTTGTAGCAGCAGAAGCAGCAGCAGGTATGAGAGTTTCTATTGCTTTTTCATTTTTTTCATGTAGTAATTGTATTCTGCCAATTTTGATGTTCATCATGTTCTGTTTTGCTTGGGGTTTTCATTTCAAAGGTCTTCGCAACAATGTTTTCCGATTGGTGTCAAAACACTTTTTGTTTATTGTTCATAGATCATTGATTTTAATTTCTGTTCAATTCATATACTCACCTAATTAATTAAGTAACAATTTCTGCTATTTTCATGTTCATCATGCTCTGTTTTTCTTAGAGGTTTCAAACTCAGGGATAAGAAAGAGTGTTTTCGCAATTGGGGTCAAAAGGAAAACACTTTCTGTTCATTGTTCACAGATCATTGATTTTCTGTTCAATTCATCTGCCTGCCTAATAACTTGATTGATAATATTACATTATATTGTGTTAAACATAAACCAAATTGCATCCTTAACATGTGGAAATTGCACTACGGAGGTGTTTTGGTCAAAGTCTCTGTTGAGGAAACAGAGAAATGTAAAAGGAAAAAAGGAAAAGAACGTGTAAAACTGGTAAAAAAAGATGCATGTAATTCACGTTCTAGAGCTGATTTTTGGAAAATGTCATGAGAATCATGACTAAGAATGAATGTTAAAAAGATAAGTCTTCCGCAAAAGCAGCTCAAGTTTAATGGGGAACAGTTACAGAATGACCATTAGGAAATTGTGAGGAAGTTTCCAAACACATTTAGTATCAAGACTATATGGCCTGATATTTTCTTGTATGGAAAATTCTCTCTTATATGACAATGACCCTGCTCGTTAGCAAGTAGTATTGTATTTGAATTGTGGCCGGATTCACAATGTCTATAACATATAACACGCGTTATCTAGCATGGAAAGCATCATGGTGCAAACCTTTTATGCAGTACCACACGTATAATTGAATCAGGGATATAATATGTACCTTACTTCCTTAATTTGCTTAATACAATACAGAATGATTCACGTAAGGAAGATACTGCTGTGGTTAGTTAATAAACTGATATGCCCTCTGTCCTTAGTTTATTGATCAGTTTTAAACAATTAGTTCATGGTTTTAACATTGCAGGCGCAAGACTGGTGGCTGCTGGTCGTTCATCCTGCTCAAGAAGAAGAGGCACGATTGAACAAGTTTCCTTCTAGTAGGAGGTGGAGGAGAGTATTAAGTAAATGGCTATGTAATTATATATATATTTTTTTTTTTAAACTTAGGTATGGTATACAGTACTTACAATATTAATTGAAGCATATTTGCAGTGTCACTTGTGTATATTCTTACCATTTTAGAAACACTACGGTATATCTTCCTTTTGTTTTTCCTATCTTTTTTGAAATATATAGTTTGAGCAGCAGTTCGAAAGGTTGACTTACTCAGGAATCACCAGACCCATGCCTATTTTCAACTCTCCGACGTCAAGTCTACGTGCTCTAGGTATAAACTTCAAGCCTTTTGCCCGCTTGATTCAACATTTGTTTTCTGAGAGCTGAATGTTGTTCTCGCTTAGATAGGTGCTTCAATTGTCTGTAATGAATCTAATAGTTCACAACTGAGAAATTTGACTTCAGTGAAATTTTGTACATTGAAACTACAGCAGCATATTCGTGAAACTATAAATAAATAAAAAATGTCAAAGACTAGAAATTTTTCTTGAATTAGTAGTTTTTCTGTTGTTTTAACAACTTTTGGGTTTAGTTCAAAGAAATTGTAAGTTTCACTAGCCCTTTGGAGAAGTTTTAACATTTCATTATAACAGAAAGAAAAACCTGTATTATGTGGAAGAATGTTGAAAGATGTCGACATAGTGTGCCTCTACAAACTAGGGTTTAGAATTGTAATAGGAAAGTGTTATAGGTATTCAATTGTATTCGGATTCTCTTACCTTTTGTATACCTTGTAACTCCCTATATAAGGGCTCCTATTATCAATAATAAACACACAATTCTATTCTCCTACAACTCGTTATCAGCACGAGTTCTAACCCTAGCCGAAAAAAAAAAAGGAAAAAAACCCTAAGCAGCCTCACCAAGAAAACTGCCGCAAGCAGCCTCACTGCCGCAAAGCCTGCAGCCTCCTCTGCAAGCCTACTGAAGCCTCTGCTGCCCTAGCCTCCTGCCACGCCTCCTACAGTCCACTACTGCAGCCCCCACCCACCCTGCAGCCACTGCACACCGCTCCAGCCTCCAGCCACCTCCCTACAGCCCGCGCTGCACACCAGCCTGCAGCCCCAAGCCATCTGCCGCATGACCTGCGGCCTCCCTGCTGCTGCTGCATATGCTGCATCCTTCCTGCCAGCGACCAGCTCGGCCCTGCCCAGTCCGCCTGTTCCAGTCCGCCTGTAGATTAGGAGGAAGAAGAACAGAGGAAAGAAAGAAGAAGAAGAAGACCGAAGGAAAAGAAAGAAGAAAGAAAAAAAGAAGAAAAGAAAAGGGGACCCGGCCAACCCAGAAAAAAAAAAAAAAAAAAAAAAAAAAAAAAAAAAAAAAAAGGAGGAAGAAAAAAGGGAAGGGAGAAGGGCAGCCCACCAACTGCCAATTTTCCGACCAGATTCCAGCAATCTTAATTTAGCTACACGCCTACATCAACATGCGCGTGTCTTCAAGCCAAGAACAATCACATAAGTTTTTATAATTAAGGTTGCTGCTTTCTTGTATTTAAATTCCTTTTATTTTCTGCAAATATTGGAATATATGTTGCCAAATGATTTGATATTTAACAAAGCGGAATTGTGGGGATTCACCCTTAACGAACTAAGAGTGTTCGTATGAACTAAGAGTGTTCATAATTAAACGAACTAAGAGTGTTCGTGTGAACTAAGAGCGTACACAATGCTTGGACTAAGAGCGTCCGTAAGCATCAAATTGTGACCATATTAAAACATTATTGTTTGGTCTAATCCAAAAGAGATTCTTGGAAATTCATTTCTTGGTAGCATAGCTCGGAAATCTTATTGTTTTAGTTTTCGTGGAAGTTTAACTCCGAAACTAATATATCTTCTATTCTTATTTTCAGGATGTCGAATGAACCTAGACTCGACTTTCCCATGCTTGACTCAACAGGCTCGGATTACCACAGTTGGATAACCGATGTTGAGAACCATCTCACTTCAAAGGGAATATTACCCATAATCCAGGCACCTAACCCTGATCTTGTGTTCGTGCAAACACCTACAAAGCATGCTCAAGCAGTTATCTTGATGCGACGCCATATGGACAAGGCACTCAGATTGGAGTATATGTCGATCAAGAATGCAAGAGAGCTATGGGTAGCGCTAGAAGAGCGCTTTGGCAATGTCCAAGATTCCCTCCTCCCTGACTTGAAGGTTCAATGGAACAACCTGCGCTTTGCTGATTTCAAGTCTGTTGCTGAATATAATTCAGAATCTCTTTGCATACAGTCCATGTTGAGGTTTTGTGGACAACCTGTCACAGAGCAAGAGCTAATTGAGAAAACTCTTTCCACCTTCCCCGTTTCAGCCATTGTGGTATCAAAGCAATACCGTACTGAAGTCAATGCTGGACGGATCACGAGGTTTCATCAGCTTATCAATGTTATATCTGTAGCTGAGAAACATGATAACATACTCGTGAGGAATTATAATTCAAGGCCCATTGGAACTAAGAGCATTCATGAGGCGAATTATAATGCACCCAAAGGAGGGCGCAAGGAGCGGTACCCTAAGAATGGGGGACATGAGGGACGTTTGGGCCAATATAACTGCCCTAACCAGGAAGGAAACAGCAAGTTTGGTGCAGATACACGTGGTGGCAATGCCACACGTGGGAGAGGGGGTCGTGGTATCCCTAGCCGTAATGGTGGCTCAATGGGTCGTGGTGGTGGCATCAACCCTCCTAGGGAACGCCCGCAACGTGCACCTCAATTACATGGAGGCAACCACAATGATGAGTGTCATCGATGTGGATCAATTGATTATTGGTTCAAACAATGCAAGGCAAGTGAGGAACTAGCTACAAGATACAGGGCATATAGGGACCTGAGAGAGCAAGAAGTGTACCTTGCAAAAGAAGAAGAAGGTGGTGGAGATGTCAATCTCACCATAGAGGACTTCAAAGCTGAAGACAAAATGCACAAGGATGCAGCAGACTTTGATTAGATTAGTCCTTTTATTTTTCCAAGAACTTTTGTAATGGCAATAAATGACAATTGTATTAACTCTTTCTTATGTGGCGAACCCAATAAAATGTGATGTCTAGGAAAGTCATTGAGATTATTGGTACTTAAGAGAGCCTCGCTCCACCAACATCTCTCTCTACTTTCCTGGTCATATTTGATTGGAGTTACCAAACGGATAAAGTGACTACAATGTGTCTTACTTTGATTTTTATTTTGGATTAGATTTTGGAAACTTGTAATCATTAGCTATTAATAAAGTGTCAATTTTTTTACTTAATGTCTTGGACATACCTTAATTCGAACTTTATTATATAAGAGCCAATGGTTTTCATGTGGAAACACATTATGAGAATGGACAGAGTTCCTTTGCATCACCTCTAATGACTACGGACATAAACGAGTATTAGAGAAACTTATGTGTCACTCTAGTGGGTTGTATGCAACCACTATTTGAGTTATTGAATCCAACTATGTCATGAGAGACGACTTATGGGATTTTGACACATATAGGCTTTGACATGATGATCCGTGTATTAAAGACTTTACACGGACATCCATTTTCAGAACGAAAAGAAGTAAGAACCAAGAATTGGTTCGAGGATCTGCACATGCGCCTCATGGCGCCATGATTGTGCAAAGACCGGCCACAGATGGCAGGCGCCGCCTACCCCCTGCGGCAAATATATGGCATTGACGCCCTAAACCCTTATTCATCTCCTCTCCCTACTTCTCAAGTCCATTGTGACATTGTGGCTTAACCAAAACCTTCATTGGTTGATTATAAGGCTCATGTTTTGTTCTGTAAAGTCTGTTATTTAGGATTGAGACCATCCTATGCAAAGGAGATTGAGGAAATAATTCCATTCTTACAAAGAATCTAAGGGAATTCTATGGATTTGATCAACCAACTTGCGGACCATATAGATGTTTTATGGTGTTGGTTGATACGCAAACACGCTGGTCACGTGTTGTACCATTATCCACTCGTAATGCTGCTTATACTACACTCCTAGCACATAACAATTGCTACGGGCTCACTACCCAGATCATCCCATCAGTCAATTGACTTGATAATGCTGAGAGTTTACATCGACAATTTTCGATGACTATTGCATATCATTGGGTATTGATATCAAGTATCATATTCCCATGTCCACACCCAATTGGTCTCGCGGAAAAGCCACCATTAAACTACTACGATGGTAGCCTGGACATTGGTAATGCGCACCAATATTTCCACTTGGGTTATGCAATATCGCATCCAGCTATGCTAATTCGTCTACGACTCATAGCAGCCACTCAACTTTTATTTGCGTTACAGCTAGTGACTGGGTTCGAGTCTAATATCTCGTATTTATGCATATTTGAGTGTGCGGTTCATGTGCCAATTGCGCCGCCACAGCATATCAACATGAGTCATTGCAATGAATGCATATATATTTCTTGGACATGAGTCTCCAACTATAAGTCCGCTATGTATAACCATTGACAGGCGATCTCTATTTTGTTGGATTTGCGAATTGTCACTTTGATGAGACAGTCTTCCCGTCGTTAGGGGGAGATTAGAACGTCAATGTTCAACAGGAATGACAAGAATTGTCGTGGTCTGTCCCCACTATGTCTCATCTTGATCCCCTAAAAGTGACGAGATCACATATACTTGCTGCAAACATGCCTGCAAGGATTGATGTCCTCACAAGAGGACATGGTGCCACCCAGAGAAGATGGGTACTGCACCACTACCATGGATGGTGGTATGGTGACGCCACAAAGGTGGCATAATGGCGTCATAGGCCATGGGTTCCGCTAGAAAGAGTAGGAGACCCATAGGTTCAATGGATTCTCGCCCTAAGAAGAGAGCGAGTTTGGCACAACTTGATCCATTGATCATTGATACTCAAAATCCGTCTCATAAGAATATTTTGGATTGTGGTTATGTCTAAGAGACATCGTTGGGGGACGCCTCAATGTTAGAACCAATTCCTGAGAATATAGAGATCTCTACGAACTACACTAGTGTACATGAGGACGTGGAATTATTGAGACCAATGACATCGAACCTTACTGCGTTGAAGAATGCCAACGTAGAGAAAATTGGCCTAAATGGAAAGATGCGATCCAGGTTGAATTAGATTCACTAACGAAGAGAAAGGATTTCATGCCTGAGATGCCAACACCTCCTAACATAAAACATATTGACATTAATAGGTCTTCGTTAGATAGCATGATGAGAAAAAGAGATGGTAATCTCACCTTATGGTGCAAGGTTTCTCACAACACCCTGGAATCGACTACGAGAAGACATATTCTCTCGTAATGGATGTCATTGCACTCCACTACCTTATCAGTTTGGTAGTTTCCAAATAACTGAACAAGCAGCTTACAAATGTGGTCACTACGTATCTTTATGGGGATCTAGATACGGAATATAATGAAGGTTCTTGTGGACTTTATTTACCCAAGTCAAGTGGCTCCAGACCACGGAGCGCATTTGCAACGAGGTTGAAATGCTCACTAAAATGACTACTTGATTGGGAAGGGATATGATGAACTATGCCCACGCGTTTCCATGACAAGTTCCGGATTTGCAATTGTCGCGGTTTATAATTGGAACCCTTGAGAGTTAAGGGAAACCGCTGAACACCTGAAATCTGAGTTTGAGAGGAATGATCTTGGGAGAACACGGTTTTGTCTAAATTCAGAACTTGTATACCGTGTCAAGAGACATTTTTGATAAAGTCAAAGATGCACCATGGTCGTCCGTGGTCTTGGCCCTAAAAGGGATCCGTTTCGTCCCAGGGATGATGACGAAGATGTGTTAAAAGCAGAAGTGCTTACTTACGTACAATAGACGCATTATTGTACTTAGCACAATACAAGACCGGACACCTCAATTATTATGAACTTGTTGGCTAGACATAACCCCGCGCCAACGCAACTCCATTAGATTGGTATAAAGACAATCTTTCGATATTTGAGAGGTACGATTGATATGAGTTTGTTCTATCCCTACAGAGAAAAGAGATGACGGAAGTGTGGGATCGGACCCCACAAGGAAAAATGTCAGCTTCCGTGCTCCTCCTCCCTTCCATCAAAATGACAACAAGTATTTCTAAATATTGAAGTGAACCAAATCCGATCAGAGGATAATGTAGCGGACTTATTTACTAAGTCGTTACCAAAATCCACCTTCAAGAAACATGTGAAGAGCATCGGATTGAGAAAATTATCCGAACTCCCATGATTGTAGCAATCAGGGGGAGATATTGACATCAGGGGGAGACATGATGTCTACATGTTCGATCTCGAAGAGTGAATGACCTGTTGTGCTCTTTTTGTCCTTCGACCAGGGTTATTTTTGTCCGACAGAGTTTTTGTTACCTGACAAGGTTTTTAACGAGGCAACGATCAAAGCGTCATCATCAAGTTTGAGCGGCACAAGGGGGAGTGTTGAAGGATGTCGACATAGTGTGCCTCTACAAACTAGGGTTTAGAATTGTAATAGGAAAGTGTTATAGGTATTCAATTGTATTCAGATTCTCTTACCTTTTGAATACCTTGTAACTCCCTATATAAGGGCTCCTATTATCAATAATAAACACACAATTCTATTATCCTACAACAAAGAAAGAATTATCCGAGCTTGGAAGTTCCTGAAGTTGTTGTCCTTAAGTAGCTTGAAAGAACAGAATGTTTATGTTCTCCGGTAGGTAGGTTGTTCTTTTCCTTGTGACATGCAAGGCTCATTGAAATAAAAAAAAAAAGCTGGAACAGCCGAATAATAATAATTTCGTTAATAATACACAATTTATGTACGTAGCTGCTATCCCATGATTGCTTTCTTGAAGTTGAAGTAGTCAATCTGAAAATTATGATGAAATAATTGCCAGAGCACATGAACGAGAAGGCTTATGGCCAAAAAAGTATAAAAAAAAGGGATTCGGCTTCTCTGCTAGGAAAGAAGTTGCTAAGATCTGCTTGGATATCATTGTGAGCTCGCCACGTCAGCCTAACTCGATCTAATGGCTATTAAATTGACACCAGAAAAAGCCATAAACCTCACAAACGTCGACGTTAGTACTTTAACGTCAACACTGAGTCTCCTCGCGTCTCCCTCTCTCTCTTCGCCCAATTTCCTCCTTCCCCTCACCATCTAGTCGTGAACTGAATCGAATAAGATCATGGTGGAAGTCGTCGAAGCTGAAGAAGCCAGTGTCATGGTCATGGTGGAAGTACTGCTCGACGGGAATCGGAACAGGAACGTAATCGTAGACTTGGGCGTGTATTTCAATTTAATTGATTTGGGTGTATTCCAATTTATTCCAAGCATTACTTAACTCTCAAGATTTTCCAGATGATGGGAAAGACTCATATTGTGGTGATGAATGATTGGTCTTTGATGCTATTTGAACTTAGAGTTTAGTTTCTTCTTCTTTTTTCCATCTGTGGTGAAGGATATCACAGAATCGTTGCTTTCTACAGCTTGGTGTCTTCTTCTACAGTTTGGGAGTTTCATATTATATAATAAGATGCTTGTTTGTGGAACTGTTCAATGCTCTGTGCTTTTGTAGTTTAAGCATTACCTATTTGATAATGAATGGACACTTTGAAGATTACTTCCGGTGAAAGAGTTCCTTGACTTTGTGATGCTCAATCTGCATGATGGTCTGGGAATTTGTTCTGGGGCATTTGACATAATTGCTAATAATTTGAATGGCTACTGAAGATGTTGAAAAGATTATTATAGGCGATCACACACCTCAATTTGAATTATTCTCTCGTGTTTTCATCTTTCGAATACTTGCAATTACAATCAATGTGAGTTTTTTTCTTGCTTGTCTACTTTACTCAAAGAAGCTTGCGAACTTTGAATAACATGGCTGGTCATTTGCCAAGTCAATATAAAAAATGAAATTCTCATTCATGTAAATAATACTCTGCAGAATTTCTTCATACATGGAAACTTTTCATATCAATTCACTCTAAATTGGAGTCATGGCCAAAAGTAAAAGTTTACACCTTCACCAAAACCCAACAGCCTTCAACAAAGAAAAAGAGACTATTTGTTAACATCATCAGCTCCACTTCCATATCCTAACCAACATGTTGTGCTCTAATTTTCATTCCTTCACGGGATCTTTCATTGTAGAGATCAAAGCGAGTCCTACAACAACATGGCTTCTTGTACAAATTGTCACTGACAACATGAGCATGATTAACCTGATAAGGTGAAGATGAATAACATTAGCTTCATAGACTTCATGATTTTTAAATTCGATTGAATTTCATATGCATGGATTTATATGAATTTGTCATCTACATGTGTACCAAGATTTTGAAAATACAAAATTGTGCATAATTTATCCTTACAATAATTTATCTACATGTGTAACAGTAATGATACTTTTCACTCTCTTGCTGGATGTATATGGATTTGTCATCTACATGTGCACCAAGATTTTGAAAATACAAAATTGTGCATAATTTATCCTTACAATAATGTCATATTTGCTCAATATCGAACTGTCAATGTTTCTTCAAAAGTTTAAGCCTTGATCATATACCAATGCCTTTCAATACAAAGAGGATAATGCCTACAGTTTCGTCTGTTGTCTAAGGCCGCTACTTTTTCTTTTTTGTTCTGTTTTTTTTTTTTCCTTTTCTTTTCTGTTTCTTCCTGTCCCTTTTATCCTTTACTATCCATTTCATGTGCCTCGGTTTTTTTACAAGTGGTGCAGTATACCTACTGCCTTAGAGACCAAGATCAGCAACCTCTAATATTAGGAGCAAACTAGGACAGAAACAATAGGACAGGGGATAGAAAACAAGAATTAGAGGCTCTATGAGACTTCACATCAACAAATCCCATCTCAGGAAACTCTGATAATTTATTCATCAAACCATGACTTGACAAAAGGCACTTACACTCCCATTAACTATCAGTTACGACTCAATTAAGGATGGGACTCAGACTTGTGAGGCTGAAGCATACAAGACTTAATAGAGGAAACTTTAAGGCTCCGAGATCAATTAGATCCAGGCATATGGATAGAGATGGCTTGAGATGAACTAGATGTTCTGTAACTAAAACTTAGTAATTAATTTGAATTCAATTAATCCAGCGAATTAGATGTTCTCCTTTTCCATTTCTTCCACTCATAAACCCAAAATGGTTTGACAATGATGTCCTCATCAATGAACCAGCATCCTAACCCCCAACTGGAACCAACAGTCTAGCTTTTTTCTACTTATCAAAGATTCAAAGTATTCTAACCACATTCATAATAAGACGCAACAATTTTTATTTTTCTTTTGTGAACATATCTCCCTCTTATAGCACAGTTCACTTGATCTGGCTGTCCAGACCGATCATTGTTCTTACCATCTGGGCTACCAACCAAACCACTAAATGCTATAGATTCACAACCCTACATACATGCATGAAATCAGGATATTGTTTTGTAAAAAAACAGGCACTTGAAATGTTTTGATAACTAGTATAACAGCAAACGATAACGTCAATATCTCCTCTTCCTATGTAATAAAATGAAATGGTGCAATTGGTTGGTTAAGGGATTACCTGCTAAGATCCCACACCATCAGTCTCCTGCCAAGACAACAAGAAGCTAAGATAGTCTCATTCTTCGGATTCCAACCAACTTGGAAAACCTCCTCCCTACAAAAGACAGAATTCGAGATTAAGATTTTGCACACACATTCTATCAAACAGAAGTGTATCATTTGAAGCTATCAGCTCAGCTCCATGAATAAAATCTTGAAATTCGATCTACTGCATCAACAAAACAATTTAGAATTCATTCCTACAACCTCCCAACAAAACACGCCCAAATCCAATAAATTGGAATACACCCAAATCAATTAAATTGAAATACACGCCCAAGTCTACGATTACGTTCCTGTTCCGGTTCCCGTCGAGCAGTACTTCCACCATGACCATGACACCGGCTTCTTCAGCTCCGACGACTTCCACCATGATCTTGTTCGATTCAGTTCACGACTAGATGGTGAGGGGAAGGAGGAAATCTTCGCCCAAGAGGGAGATGCGAGGAGACGAGCCAGATCTGGAGATTCAGTGTTGACGTTAACGTACTAAACGTCGACGTTTGTGAGGTTTATGGCTTTTTCTGGTGTCAATTTAATAGCCATTAGATCAAGTTAGGCTGACGTGGCGAGCTCACAATGATATCCAAGCAGATCTTAGCAACTTCTTTTCTAGCAGAGAAGCCGAATCCAAAACAAAGCTGATGTCTGCTTGCAACTATGTAATTCAATTACCGGCCAGGAACCTACTGTTATTTATTGTATTAATTTTACTATTTGTCCTAGAACACTGACCCCAGAAGGGACGCTATATTAAGAGCCATTTGCTTAGTAAATATTGATTTTGGTAGTAGACGGCAAATTAGGTTGAGGATGATAATTTCATCTTACATTACCAACTTCAAATTATGTTCTTAGAGAAATCTTATGTCAACGTTTCTTCATAGATGAATGACAGAGTCAAGCTTAGTATACATGATATGCATGAGCCATGACATAAGAAACATCATGAAAAACCATTATGCTTCCAGGACTACCTCATGGCTAAATCAGATGAAATTTCTATTAAGATTTGCTGTTAACTTGGCCAAGAACTTTCTGAAAACTTACTTACAAGATGCCCCTAATTAAGCATCGTGATCATCTTACGTATGTACTATCAGATATCACAATTTTATAAGAGTAAGAAGAGAAGAAAACTTCATTCTTCATAACTTAGTAAGTTATTACTTACAAGACCTAACTAAGCATCGTGATCATCTTACGTATGTACTATGATCCGGGACCACATAATAATTCCCCGTACTATTAGATATCACAATTTTATAAGAGCAAGCAGAGAAGAAAACGCCATTTGTCACAGCTGAGTATTGCAGTTCTTGATGAGAACTACTTGAAAGCGCTACCACTCGTGCAGCATGGGGGTAAGCATATAAGTCCCACAAATTATGGAGTACTTGCTCGTTAAATACTTTGTGCCTCATTCTAACTACTTTCCTCGGTTGCGTAGCTGCTAAAACTAACCTGCCACTCACGTCTGGCTTAAATTACTTGTGCCTCATTCCAACGACTTTTCCCAGCTGGTGCATTCTTCGTTCTTGACCCCCCAGAATAGCCTCTTGTGGCATTTGGTTTACTAGTATTATCTGTGTAGGCGATAAGCCGATAAGCACAGATGCAGCTAGTGCCTTTATTAATGACAACAGAAAAGACATGGAACATCTATTCTAAATGCATTGTATCATTGTGAACTAGTACTGCTGGCTTATGTAACTGAAGGCATCTGCTCTTTTATGATCCCACTACAACAAAAGATGATGCCATCGATCTGAATAGATGAAAGAGATGTAGTCTTACTGAATGATGATCCAGCTGTCAAATCATACTAACTCCCAAAAATTTCAAAGTAGTTGCAAATTGTCATACTGTGATTGCGCCTTGTGGAACAGGTGTCCCTTCCCTTGCAATACCTTGCGTCCCCCCCCATTTCTTCCCAGCAGAACCAGTCGCGAAGCTCTCTGTGCTTGTGAACAAGATTGCAGAACCATATGCAGTTGATTCTTGTGTCACTTCGGATATAGCATATACGCAATATCAACCAGGATAACCTCAAAGAACTTGTATGATGACTCCTGCACCCGTCAAGAAAAATGCTAGCAACCTAGTAATTAAGTACATTAAAGCAAACTAACAATAGCATAGAGAGAAAGAAAACATGAGAGTCAAAACCTCTGTGATCCAGTAAGAGTCAACAACCTCTGTCCAAGACTTGTGTGGGCGGGGTGCCTCATAGAACTTGGATGTTAAGCTGGTAGAAACCTAGCTGCAATGACTATTTCAAGCTAGACATTGATGGATCAGTATCTACTGATGGCTCCTAATTGGTGCTGGTGGAGTTATTTGTGATTGTATTGGAATTTTGGATTAAGGGCTTTGTGCAGAAACATTGACAGTGGTAAAATTATGCTGGCCGGGCCTGGTATAATTTGTTCATTAGATCATGATCTTCATATTAGAAAGCTAGAAGTGGAAAGTGACTTGGTGAACCTGAATAAAAGAGAGGACTATGATCCTAGTGAAAGTCAGCATTTCCAAGTCAAGCAAAAACAAAATCCAAGTCAGCATCGCCAGATGGCAGAATCATAATGTGTTGTATCCAAGAATCAATAGCTGCTCCTACTTTTCATTGTAATCAACACTTATTCTCTGTGTTTCCATCTGTAACATACTCTATTTTTCTCTCAAGACTGGCTTTCAATCTTTGAGTTCCTGCTTCCTAATTTTCATTTTCTTCTTCATTTTCTGCTTGAATACTGATGCAACGAGTACATAAAGAACATACAATTACAAAAACCTTAAATTTAAATTCCGTAACTTCCTCTGTCGTTTCACCTATAAAAAACAAGAAGAAGAGTAAATTAAGGCTATATTTAAACAAAGAAGATGAGCTATATATATACAGTGACACACCCATCTGCCCCTGGGTTAATGCTTAGGTTAATACTGCAGGTGATACATCACATAAACTCGGGAATGTAGTACACAAAAGTCTTACCCAACTACTTGGTTCATGGATCAACACCCACTGAATCATGAGATCATCCATCAAAGACGACGAAAAATGTCAGAAAATCCCACATAGTACTAGCATCATCTAAATAGCCTCGAAGACTGTTGCAAGTAGAAATCCAACTCGAAAGCCCGAGGGCAACCAGATCCAACGCGAAATGGGGTGGTCGTGCATTATCGATGCACAAACCAATCAGGAATCTGTTGCATGCACAAAGAAAACATACTCAACAACTGTCTCAGACCACGCAGCACCACCACCCGAAGTCCCGAACCAACCAACCACCAAATAGCCCGGTACTTATCGAAGGAGACGCCAACTCCAACAGCAACCACACGTTCTTTGAACCACCAAGACGCATCAGCAACAAGCAAGTCAGACCAGCGGTGGAATCAGAATTTGTAACTTGGGAGGCCGAACCAATAATTAAACATTTAACTAGTAACAAAAACAAGAAACTTCACAACTTTTTCTATAGACTGTAGCAAGCAATCTCTTTATAAAAGTTATTCTTCAACCCTTATTACGATGAAACTTTAAATTTTAAAAAAGGTTTTTTTATTCATACCTCCTTATTTTAGTATATAGACCTCTATTTCTAAATTTCATGACAAACTTTCATTTTTGCCCTTTTTATTTATATGTTGCCTTCTTCCTCCTCAAACCTAGCCTCGCTCTTTCCTCCAACCTGACTAGGTTGACTCATCAATGTTCATGGTCATCTAACATTTAATTTGCACTTTTGTCAAGAACACCATTCCAAATACAATTGAAGCTTAATATTATGCAACACAAATGAAACTATAGATGACATGTCTTGCAAAAATTATATAGGGGTTTTAACTAATGCGATTTCTTTAATTTGGCAAATCTAGAAAATTATTCTTTTGCAGAATATATAATGCGTCAAACTGCACAACATACTGCAAACTTCTTGAAAATTCTAACAATTCTTTATGGTAAAGTTCAAAGTCTCTTTCAATATCCCACACCTCGGTGCGAAGGGAATCAAAATTTATAATAAACAACGAGTGGGTTTGTGGTTTGCCTTGGATCTATACCCATCAAGAGGATGACTACATTCACACCTACAGATGAACAAGCTCTAGCAAAGAAAAATGGTTGCAGAAGGGGTTAGAGTTTTTTTTTTTTTTTGAATTTTTTTAATTAAGGGTAAAATTGAATTTCTTAAGTTACAAAAAAGTTAGGAGGTACTCTACGAGGATTTATGTACTAGTGCTAGAGGTCATGGTGTTATGTCCCCCTCTTTGCACAATTCTAATTTTAATATAATAAGTTAGGCAAGGGGATGAGCCTCCCAGCTTGGTTGGGTTTTAAACCCCTTAAAAAAAAAAAAAAGTTAGGAGGTCTAAATACCAGTTGGAGGAATGAATAGCAGCTCCCATCTAAAAAATTAATTAGCCTTAAGCCCTAACAAGTAAAAAATGTTGAGCAATGGTAAATTCCCAAAAAAAAAAAAAAAATCCTTATATATGATTGAATCCGAATAATGAATTCTCATGAATTTTAGTAATGTTTAAGGAAAACTGAATTGGGAGAGAATTGAGTTGTACTTTTATTGATAATATGGGCCTCTTTATATAGAGGATTACAAACATAGAGATAGAGTTATACATGGAAACATAATCATACATTGATTGGATATCTCCTAAGATTCTCCAAGAATATCTCTAATATAAACCCTATTTCAACTAGAGCAAGTAACCTCTAATTTGGGCCAGACACATATTTTGGATTTACTTGAACACTCCCCCTTGTATCTCCCAAACGTGGTGCTTCTCTCGTTGCCTCGCTAAAAACCTTGCCGAGTAACAAAAACCCAGTAGGACAAAAATAACCTCGGTCGAAGGGGAAAAAGAGCACAACACACCCTTCACGTTTCGAGACCATACATGTAGACAACTCCCCCTGATGTCTGCATCTCCCCCTGATGACAACGGTCATGGGAGTTCGAATAACTTCCGCAAACGATGCTACCAACATGTTTCCCGAAAGTGCAATTTAGGCAATGACTTAGTGAGCAAGCTTGCCGCACTGTCCTCAAATTGAACGTAGTTCACTTTAATCTTAAGGAGAGTCTGTTGTTGCTGATTATATTTGGTGTGGTCGATTTTGATGTAGCCTTGCTTCAAAACAAGCAGCATTATCCTATATGCTCGTAGGCTCATCTGTGGTAGACTTCAAACCACAATTGTTCGAACATGCGTAACTATGGATCCAATCCATATACATTCACGAATCATTTCGTAAAAAGCAATAATCTCCGCATTGTTCGAAGATATAGCGACTAGGGTCTGTTCTGTAGACCTCTAAGATTGGTCTTTACCCATGGTGAACACTTAACCAGTTTGGGAATAACCTTTGTGTAGGTCAGAGAGATACCCAATATCAGCAAAACCTTCCAAAACACATGTCGTTTTGGGATGGGGATAGAGGATGCAGGCTAGTGTTGGCAGCGTTCCTGGTATGTGATGGGTCCGAATCCATCATCTCTCTGTAGGGATAGAATCAAACTCATATCAATCATACATCTCAAGTACCGAAAGATATATTTTTCCACCAATCCAATGGTGTCGCGTTGGCGCACAGCTATACCTAACAAGTCACAACATATGAGATGTCCAGTCTTGTGCATTGAGATAAGTACAATAATGAGCCTATTGTACTTAAGTAAGGCACTTCTGCCTCTAGCACATCTTCGTCATCATCCTTCAGACGAAGAGGATCCTTTTCAGGATCAAGACTAAGGACGATCATGGGGGTGCTTGAAGGTTTGACCTTGTCAAAATGCC
The DNA here is from genome assembly GCA_024704745.1 of Rosa lucieae. Classification (NCBI taxonomy): domain Eukaryota; kingdom Viridiplantae; phylum Streptophyta; class Magnoliopsida; order Rosales; family Rosaceae; genus Rosa; species Rosa lucieae. The sequence goes on from CM045497.1 coordinate 39,131,540, forward strand.
TAAGCATCTATCAACACAATGCTCAAGTTCCAAACCGAGGCATAATCGTGTTCTCCCAAAATCCTTCATCTCAAACTCGGATTTGAAGTGTTCAGCGGTTTTCCTTAACTCTTTAAGGGCTTCTAATGAAGATCATGTCCAACATGAACCGCGATAGAATCCGAAACTTGTTATGGAAATGCGTGGGCATATCCCTTCCCAATCAAGTAGTCATCTTAGTGAGCGTTTCAACCTTATTGCAAACGCACTCCGTGGTCTGGAGCCACTTGACTTGGATAAATGAAGTTCACCATAAACCTTCACATATATTCCATATCTAGATCCCCATAGAGATACATAGTGACCACATTTGTAAGCTGCATAATCAATTATTCAGAAACTACCAAACTGACAGGGTAGTGGAGTGCAATGACATCCATTACGAGAGAATATGTCTCATCGTAGTCGATTCCAGGGCGTTTTGTGAGAAGCTTTGCGCCATAAGGCGAGATTGCCATATCTTTTTCTCATCACGCTTTCTAACGAAGACCCATTAGTTAACAGGTTTTATGTTAAGAGGTGTTGGCATAACTGGCTGAAAAACCTTCCTCTTCGTTAGAGAATCCATCATAACCTGGATCACATCTTTCCATTTAGGCCAAATCTCTCTACGTTGGCATTCATTCATCAACGGAGCGTGGTTCGATGTCATCGGACTCAACAAACTCATGCGCATGCGTAACTACATCATCATTATGATGGAGTTTCTATCCCAATTCTCATGTACACTAGTGTAATTTTCATAGAGCTCTATATTCTCAAGAATAGGTTCTGACATTGAGGCGTCCCCCAACGATAACCATAACCCGAAAGATTCTCATGAGACGGATTTTGAGTCTTGATGATCAAGGATTGGAATGTGCCAAAGTATCCTTCGAACCCACGGGCCTCCCACTTATCCTTGCTGGGGCCATGGCCTATAATGCTAGAGTGCCACTCTCTTTGGCGTTGGCGCCATGCCTATCTCTATGTAGGGTGGCGCTACGTCCTCTCGTAGGGACGTCCTTCCTTGCAGGCTTGTTTGCAGCATATTTGTGTGATCTCGTCACTTTAATGGGGATTGAGATGAGACATAGTGCGGACAGACTAAGACAATTCATGTCATTCCTGTTGAACATTTGTGTTCTTATCTCCCCTTAACGATGGGAAGACTGTCTCATCAACGTGACATCCGCAAATTTAGTGGTAAGCAGATCGCCATGCAAGGGCATTAAGTAGCGGATGATTGTTGGAGTCTTAAATCCAACGTAGTTGCCCATTCATCTGTAAGGACCTGTGATAGAGCGCTGTGGCGATGCAATTGGCACATAAGTGGCACACTCAAATATGCGTAAGTACGATACTTGTACCCAGTCACTAGCTGTAATGCAGAGGTAGATTGAGTGGCGGTAGGTCGTAGACAAATGAGCATAGCTGCATGTGATATTGCATCACCCCAAGCGGATGTAAGGAGTTTGGTGCGCATTACCAATGTCCGGACTACCATCGTAGTCGTTTCCGCGAGACCATTTGGATATGTTCATGGGAATATGATGTTCAACATCCGTCCCAATGCAATAACCATCGAAAGTCTTCTATGTAAACTCTCTAGCAATGTCAAATCCAATTGACTGAATAGGATGATCCAGGGAGTGAGCCCGTTTTCATATGGTATGTGCTAGGAGTGTAGCATAAGCAGCATTACAAGTGGAAAATGGCACAACACGTGACCAGCGTGTTTGCGTGTCAACCAACATCATGAGATATTTAAACGTCCGCAAGTTGGTTGAACTAGTCCAAAGAATCCCAACGGATTCTATGTATGAACAAAATGAGTATTTTCATATCATTTGCATAGGACGGTCTCAGTCCAAATTTCCCTAAGGAACAGGCTTTGTAAAACGAGTGAGAAGCTTTAAAAGCAACCAATGAGAATTTTGGTTAAGCCTGAGCGTCTGAAACGCTATTTGAAGCAAGTTGGTGATTGTAACATCACCTAGAGTGCCATCACCATGATGGATGCCATCCATGGCGTTATAGATAAGGACTACATCAGCCCTAGGCTAGTGGTGGACTGAGGCGGTACCCTAGGCAGCAGCGTCGGTCACACTTAGTCCAGGAATCAACGTTTGATTCATGCTTCATTTCGCTCGAGAGAATGGATGTCCGTGTGAAGTCTTCTGTACACGGATCATCATATCAAGACCAGGATGACCTATCCTGTCATGACAAAGCCAATATCTGTCTAAATCCAAGAGATCTTCTCTCATAACTTTTATTGGATTAATAGCTCGAATAGTGACATAGAGTCCACTAAAGAGACACATAAACTTCTCTAAGATGCGCCTTTGTTCGCAATCATTAGAGGTATTGCAAAGGAACTCATTTTCATTCTCTACATGCGTTTTCACATGGAATCCGTTGACAATTCATATGTGCGATTTTCCCTAGGAGCGTAGAGAGTTTTTGCGACAATAATCAAGGTGCCATTTGGCAAGGGGAACTTGGGCTATTCCATGTCCTTGAATTAATATTGATGACCCAGCCATCGTGTTCACAAAAGTAATATGCTCAGAATCAAAATTGAGTCATCATGAGAAGAACTCAAAATTTTATTCATAAGCCAACGGAGTTACATCATTGTCTCTTTGACCAAAGAAAATCTAATCCAAAATGCTAGCTAATGCAAAACAATGGTAGTCGTCAAACTTCTTTTGGTAATTCCAAAATAAATGTGACCAGGTGAGCAGAGATATGTCAGTGGAGCAAACCTCGCTTAAGTACCACTAATCTCAGAACCTTCTTAGACATCACACTTACTTTGGGTGAGCCTACTTTGAAGAAAGACTAAACCATTGGCATCTACTACAAAAATATATAGCAATTACCTATTACATCTCTTGGAAAAATAAAGACTTAAACAGAATTGGCGATCTATTGATTCCAGCCAGATTTATAGTCTTTAACCCTTCACTCTAGATCATCTTCTTGATCTTCTTGTTCCATATAGTGAGCTTCTCTTGCTTCACAATATGCTTTGTATGCGGTGACAATTTCTTCACGAGCTCTACAAATGTGTGCCCAATGATCAGACACTCCACATCGAGAACATACATCTATTTGCTCAAACTCATTGATTGAGGTGCTTTGAAAGCGTCATTTAGATGGCTCTTAGTGTTGGTGGCGCCACCAACATGGCCAGAGGTGTTGCCTCACTCTCTCTTTCCACGTTGACCTCTTCGGTTCCGTGTTCGCCTATGTTGGCGATTACCTTCCCAAGTAGAGCGATTATATGGACAAGAACGTCCAGAAGTATCCCTAATATTAGGGTTTCGCTCTTGGCGCCCTCTCTTAGGGGCGCAACTATAATTTGATTCCAGAATATACTCTGTTTCCACATATCTCGAATTATAGCTCTTCACAAGGATATTGTCATGCTTTTTCAGTGACATTCATAACTCTAATGAGCTCATGAAACCTTGTGATCCGTCTTGCAGTAACATTAATTCGATAGTTCTTAGAAACCATCAATGCAGAGACGAGGAAGGTAGAGAGAGTCTTCTCAATCAACATCGCATTTGTGATCTCTTTACCACAAAATTCCATTAAGGATTTAATGCGAAGTACTTCCGAGTTGTAGTCAAGAACTGACTTGAAATCACAAAAGCAGAGGCTATGCCATCTCACTTCTGGGTCAGGAAGCAGGGAGTCACGGACGTTGTCAAATCTTTCTTCGAGTGAGACCCACAGCCTTCTGGGATCTTCTTCATTCATACACCCGTACTGAAGCGAATCACCCATATGACGAGTCATTAGGATAATGGCTTTCGCCTTATTTGCCTCTAAGGCTGCTCTATTTACTTCCAAAACTTGAGCTTGCTCAACAGTTAGCACGTCCTGGCTAGGATTAAGAATCGTATCCAGGATTCCATCGGCCTTGAGATGCTCGCGGACATCACGAACCCACCTGTGATATCCAGAGCCAGTTGCTCGCAATGGAGCAAAGTCCAATTTGTTCAGGTTACTCATCCTGAAAGAGAACAAGAAATTATGGTTAGTTTCGGAGCGTAAAGGGCTACCACGAAAACATATAAAATTTCTAAGCATAGTCGCTTCCAAGAAATTAGGAATTTCGGAGCTTAGTCGCTTTCAAGAAATTCGATTCCAAGAGGGGTTGGATTAGATCAAAACAATGATGTAAGTGGTCGATCATAAATTCTCTACAAACTCTAAGTTTGGAGATCTCAACAATCTCTAAGCTTGGAGTGAGCACAAACCCCCACAGTTCGGCTCAATTTGGTCTCCCCTATGATGAAGAAAGGGGGGTAGAAGAAGGGAGGTTGCAAGTCCCCGAGAAAAATAAGAGAAATTGAATAAAAACTCAAAAACGGAAACTTTTAGTAAAAAATACCTTGACATAGGTTGCCGGAAATTTGGTCGGAAAAATTGATCTGAAATGGTCAACCGACATTGACCGGTGCTGACGTGGCACTAGGGTCCGATTTCTGACGTGGCAGTGGGTCCCTGCTGCTAATGTGGCGTTGCTGACGTGGTAGTGGCTGGGCTTTGACTTTTTCTGGGTTTTTGACTCTAGGCTTGATTTCTTCCCTTTTTTTTTCTTTTTTTTTTATTCTTCTGCGTGGGCCACGTCCTCTTCTTTTTCCTTCTATAATCTTTCTTTTCTTGTGTGGGCCGCGTCCCCTTCTTTTTCTTTTTTTTCTTCTTCTTCTTCTGCCCAGCTTGTGGGCTACTCCTTCTTTCTTTTTTCTTTCTTTTTTTGTTTCTTCTGCGGGCCGCTTCCTTTTTTTCTTTCTTTGCTGCCTCTGAGGGTCTTTTTTTTTTCTTTTTCTTTCTGCCTTTGAGTGTCTTGCGTTTTGTAGCCTTTTTTTTTTTTTTTTTTTTTTTTTTTTTTTTTTTACAGCAGTGCTGCTGCGTTGGTGTGGGGAAAGCGCAAGCGAGGCCGGTAACTGTGCTCTTGAGATCAAAGGCTACGATATTACGGATATTTAGGGTTTCAGGGTTAGGACTTCGTGCTGATAACGTGTTTAAGGAAAACTGAATTGGGAGATAATTGAGTTGTACTTTCATTGATAATAGGGGGCTCTTTATATAGAGGATTACAAACATAGAGATAGAGTTGTACATGGAAACATAATCGTACATTGATTGAATATCTCCTAAGATTCTCCAAGAATATCTCTAATATAAACCATATTTCAACTAGAGCAAGTAACTTCTAGTTTGGGCCAGATACATATTCTGGATTTACTTGAACAAGTAAATAATTAACGTTAATTATTGTGCACCCTTGGGGGCGATTAGCTAAGACATATTGACTTGCGGACCCTATAGTTCCGCCACTAACTATGACCAAAAAATCGAAAGGAAAGCCACCACCCAACCCCACTAAGCAACGAATGATGGGGAATAGCCATGGCAAAAATTGAGAAGCAATTGGAGACAAACTTAAACAAATTAAAGACGTTCTAGGGTCATCATAGCAAACGATCATCACTGACCTGGACACATCAACCAAAGGAAAATTTCAAAACCCTATACTCACATCTAGTTACTGAAGCCCAAATTGTCCCAAATGCATGCAAAAGGAAACCAAAAAATCTTCCCATTTAAGAACCCTGGTGAAGGAAGAGTGGCTCGTCCCCAAGCAGGTGTGCCACAATTTTAGTAGTGATCATGCAATTTCCACTTGAATTGAGTATACGTCGAGCGCATCTTGTCATCCACAAAATACATAATTTTGGGATGTTCTATTTCCATATCAAAGTGGACCTAATTAAGAATTAGAATATATAATCTAGTATGTTAGGGACAATAACTTTAGATTAAACCACTTTGACTTCAACTTACTGTCAAACCCTCTCAGTGTCCTCTTAATATCTGCGGGATATTGATCCATCCGCGGTAACATACTGAAGCTTGAGTTCGAACCTCAATCCCTATAGAGGTAGTGAACTTCTTATTACTATATTCAGTATTTGGAGCTCAATGCTCCTGGTCAAATATTATGTCAACCTAGCCTTCTTGTTGCCATTGCTAACAATCATCTCGATCATACCTTTTCCTGTTGTTTTTCCATGTGCTTTTTTCAATTCCTCAGGAGTAGAGGAAGTCTCTGCATGCTCAGATAAAAAGACTGAGACGACAAAAATTGAAACTAATATCTCATAAACTTATGTTCAGTTCTATATCAAACAATCATTAACGATAACAACTAACTTATGTATTCAACACCTTTATCTGAGTTGTGAGGTGTAGGATGCTAATCAACTGGTAGCTCTTCAAATGGCAGTTGAGTTGTTGTGAGTGCTGCATTAGGAGTGCCAATGATGACAATAGCCGAGAAGCTGATTTGGATAGTCTTGTTACATTATGAGCTATCATTGCTGCAACTACGTACACTAGCTGGCTTCCTTATTTTTTTTTCCTTGGCCGGCTTGTAGAGATTGAGATGCCATCTACAACATATTCAAAAAGTACAATATGTTAATATTTAAAACTAGAGTTTTTCTATTGGAACCTCCAAATTTACTCACTTGACCTCTATGCTTTTTACACCTCTTATCAAATTTTCAAATACTAAATTTACTCACTAAACTTCCTCAAATAACCTCACTCATATAATTTGCAAACAAATTATTATCTTTAAAATTAAAAAAATTAGTCATTTCAATGATTTAATCACTCTATAAATCTTAACTAAATATACATTTCTTAATCAAACTTGAGTTTCAAAAATTCATGTCTAATCAATAAGAAATGCCATGAACTATTATGTTTTTTTTTTTTTTTTTTAGCTGTGCAAAAAAAAAAATGAAGAAATCATTTGTTTTTATTCTAAAAAAAAAAAATCATTCGTTTTTTAATGTTTATTTTTTTCTGTATTTTTTGTACCACATGATATATATAATGGATTGACTTAGATTTAGGTCATAAATCATAAGAGGATTTATTTTGTTTCCCTCACACCAATATGCGTTCAACATATATCATACATTTTTATGTTTACATGATCTTAATTATATTTTTAATTCTTATTAAATATATATGAATGCTTTAATGAGTATGTAGTGAAATTGGAAAATGAAAATAGATAAGGAAAATAAAATATTTTTTTGGGTATAATTATTATCCTTAATAGTCATTTTATAGTAGGTTATATATGTCATTTAATAATTCATAATAGAGTGAGTTCAAGTGAGCAGATTTGGAGGTCCCAATAGAAACTCTCTTAAAACTAACTTGCCAACAAAAGAAGATAATTGAAACCAACAAGTGTAACCAAATGACTTGTCAAGGTAAATGCCTAGCTACTGTATGAGCCACGAGCAATTTCAAGTTCTCAACTTTTCTGTGAAATATGAGAAACCACAACAGAAACCTACAAATGTTTTCATTCAGCGAACATTTCAAACTTAAGGACTAATCAAATAACGTCATGATTCATGGTGTTCTAAAGAAAGTAGGTTTATGAGATCAGCACATGATTCCTGGTTATTACTATAGTTGTGCAATATTTATGATTGTCTTATAGTACTCTTAAATACTAATACACATTTATAGCATGTGTAATTGTGTGCCACTGTCTTTTGTATTCTCTTGTAATTTTACATACATACAGAACTCGCAGAAAGGTCAGCAGAGAACCGAGCAAGAATTAGTCTGAGAGAGTCAGGAGCTGGTATAAACAACAATGCCAAATATATTGTTGTACTGGTCCTGCAGGGGTACCCCAGATAATAGATCGTGATTAACTATATGCTGTATGATCCATACTCAAGATTGTGGCCTTGTTGGCCCGCTCAGAGCGACATCGAAGATAGCGTCTGGGTTTGTTCAGGAATATATTCAGGCAAGCTCTCTCCTGGTTTGCCACGTACGTGAGGCAATTGCCCAGTCCCCTTTGTTGGCCTTGTTCCCCCTAAACCTTCAAGACAGTTTCAACTTCGTTCTCCAGGACTTTGGAAACAATACTCAATTCTCAATACACTAAAACAATTGCATTATTGACGCATAGTGTTGGTCTACGAAATAGCAATATTAAAACTCAACTATATTTCCTTTTTTTTTTTGTTTTTTTTGTTCATCGTTGCTCAACCTAAAATACGATTGCATGCAAAAGCGGAAAAGTCACAAAATGGCCGGACCGATCAAATTTTTTCGATAATCTTTGTATACATGTTAATCTGTCTCAATAACTCATACAGAGATAGATGCGTAGCCCCCTCAGTTTTCCCTTCCTCACCACAAACGACAACGTATGGGGTGGTAATAGAAGCTTCTCATCGAGGACAAACGATGACACAAACAGTGGCGGAACTGTGTAGTAGGCTACTTGGGCTATAGCCCAAGTGAGATTTGGGCTGAAAATGCCTTAAGTATGGGTATATCTATTCTTACCCTTAAGCCCATAGGAAAAAAAAAAAAATTACTCGGTGACCTGCTGAGTGCTGACCGAGCCCTCGTTCTTCGACTTCAATCTTCCCTCGACTTTGTCGGTTCGACCACTGAGTGCTTCGCTCCTCAAGAGTCAAGACCTCAACAAGCCTTCGTTCTGACGAATCCTCAGTCCTCAGTCTCTCTCTCTCTCTCTCAAGTCTCCCTCGACTTCGTCCCTGTCTCCCTCGACTTCGTCCCTGTCTGGCTGTCTCCCTCGACTTCGTACTTCAGACCTTCAGTGCTTCGCTCCTCAAGACCTCAACAAGCCTTCGTTCTGACGGATCCTCAGTCCTCAGTCTCTCTCTCTCTCCTCTCAAGTCTCATCTGAAATTTCATGAACCCACTTCGTTCAACTCAGTACAGGTACGAATTCTTCAAACAAGCAGTCAAATTTCATGAATTTCATATTAAAATTGATGGGTTTTGCTTGAAATTGAGTATCCTAGTATCTTACCTCTGTGTTTTTGCTTGAAATTGAGGAGCTCAACTGGCAGCCGCTCAAGAAGACAAGCAGATCGGACTATCGGAGACTTGGAGTCCGGACTCCGGAGGTCGACGCGGTGACTTGGTGAGTCGGTGTCTTGGAATGGTGACTGCGTCTGTGAGACTGTGACTGCATCTGTGACTCTGTGAGTCTTCCTTTGGCAATTGGAATGAAATTGCTTTCCTTTGGAAATTGGAATGAAATTGCTTTGCTGTTGCCTGTTTGATTATGTAATTTCGGTTGCTTGTTGCTGGTTGCCTGTTGAGTTGTTGCCTGTGAGTTGTTACCCAAAATTTTTTATGTACTAAAAATTAGCCTAACCCATTTTTAGATCCTGGTTCCGCCACTGGACACAAACCACGTACATCAAGCAGTAAGGTGTGAATTGGATCTGAATAATTTCTTCGCAGTTTTTTCCATGCATATATGGCGGACAATGTGGACTATCTCACGTATTGAGCTGAAAAATTAATCATAAACAAAGACGTACAGTTATATATATAAATGAAAGTCATAAGAATAATCTGCAAAAACAACTCATAATAAGATCGAAGATGGATGATCAACCACAAAACAATTATTTTTCGGCAGACCCTAGTGTCTCTTAAGTTTGGACTATAACTACAATAACAGTACCAGTACACACCCACCATAAGTTTGTCCAGAAAGAAAATGAATGAAATGCACTAGATTCAGTGAATCGAGAGCTAGTTATTTTAATGAGGCAAGTTGACCTTATTTATGCATGGCCTGTATAAGAGGTTAATATTAGTATATGCTCATGCAAATGTTATCAAAGAAAGAGGGAAAAGAAAAACAGTAGGATGCCCATGCCAGGTTGAGCTTCTGTTTTTCATGGCCACACAGCAAGTTGATTGAGATTGAAAACCAGTATATTGCCAAGTTGAGAAATTAACAATTAATGGAACCAATTTGCAAACTGATGGCATCTTTATGTTCAGTTTCCAGAGATCTAATTATATTATACGGAAGTGGTTTTCATGCAAGTAAAGGCAAATCATTAACAATTACTGAAAGAACAAAAAAATGAAATCTTTCCTTTGTTCTTGTTTCAGCAGTTATTTTGGCAAATGAATAAAAAAGTATAATTACACCTATCGTCTATTTTTTTTTTCAGTCAAATTTGCCCTCTCACTTTAACACCTATCAAGAGTGCCAAAACTCTATCTTTTGTCTTTATCTTCCTCCTCTCTTCATTTCTCCTTCTAGCTCTCTTATTCATGCATCTTTCATCAATTGAATTTCTACTTCTTCCTTGTATTTGATCTAAATTTATATGCCCAATAGTAGATAGATTTTTTTTTTGGGTAATTAATTAGGGATTAGAGTCCGAATCTACAATATTAATTCTTTCATCACTCAAAAGCCTAAGAGGGCAATCTTTAAATTATTCTTAATTCCCTTCCAAACCTGAACTGGATCTTCACCTTCTCATATCCTTGGTCATCGTCCTTTCATATATGAATCGAATTTGCATTTCAAAGAAATTCTTTTGTTACATGAAAATTATTCCCTTTTGCATGGGTATAGCCAGAAGGGTTCTTGGCAATTTGGATCATACCATTCGCTTAAGAATTCTCTTTCTATTTTGCAAGTCTAAGAATCAAATACCCACGAGGGAGAAATTTTTTTTTTTCTATCTTGGTGTGATGGGAACTGGGAAGAGAGGTAAAGAACATAGGCTAATTATGGGAGAGATTCGACAACACTAAACATATTAAACAATTTGATCAAATGGAGTGTGGTTTGTAAAAAGATGAGCGCAAATTTCATTTTTATTTTATTTTTTATTATTACATCAAATAGCTGAGAATCATAAAAACTTTTGTCACGACCTCTCACATACAAAGAGGAGACTTATGTCACTAGACCAAATGGTACTGTGTTATCGATTATTTTTTTTAGGACATAAAACAAGAGTCATTACTTAAGTAACATGACCAGATGCTGCCCTTATAAATGTAATAGCCAAGTTGATAAAAATCACTTGCTGTAGAATAAAAAATAAATGTAACGTACAAACCTCACGACCTCCCACACATACGAAGAGGAGACTTATGTCATGAGACCAAATGGTACTTTGCTATCGACTATTTTTTTTAGGGCACAAAACAAGAGTCATTATTTAAGTAACATGATCAGATGCTGCTCTTATAATGTAGTAGCCAAGTTGATAAATATCACTTGCTCAGAAATATAAAAAAATTAATGTAACAAAAACTCGTAGACTCAGAATCCATATACTTATGTGCGAGGAAGATATAACTCTCAATTTAAAATCTTAAACCTTTGTCCCAGACTTTTACACAAGAATGACCTAGATTCCAGAACTGAATTCAGACGATTATGAGCCCTAAAACCCAACCAAAACAAATTATACCCAATTTTGAAAAACAGTAGCAGAATTTTTTCACGTAAGAGCATCTCCAACAGCTTCCCTATAATTTCTCTATTATAGGGAAGCAAAAATTAAAAGCTCCAAAAAGATTTCTGCTTAACTCCAACAGATTCTTTATTTTAGAGATTCCATAATTATTCCCTAAATCCTTCCCTAAAATTTTACAGATTGCTGTAAATATAGGGAATTTTTTTTTCTCTCTCATCACTATCTCTATTTTAGGGATAATTATAGAGAATCTGTTGGAGCAAAACAACCAAATTTTTCTCTAAAATGGAGAAAAATTAAGATATAGGGAAGCTGTTGGAGTTGCTCTAACAACCTGCAGCCGTCGTCATCAATTGCTATTGAGACTATATCATCTCGGTCTTAGACCACCGCCGTCATCGATCAATCCTCGAACAAGACCAATAAAATCTACATCGGTTCCGCCACCAGCACCATAACTCGTTTTGACTTAAAGAGCCGAGGAAAGCCTAGCTAAACCCTAAAAAATAGAGGCCTAAGGCCACGTTTGGTTCACGGAAAGTAAGCATCAGGAAAAGAAACTTATTCCTTTCTTGCATTTGGGATGCAAAAGGAAAGAAAATCATTTCCTAAAGAAAGGGAAAATAAGGGGGAAGGTGGTTCATTTCAAACTTCAAATGAATCACTTTCTCCGATCCCCTTCTTTTCTTACATTTATTACTCAAACCATATTATTTTATTACATTATTTACAAACTTTTTAGCAACTTTCTTGACAACTTTCCTTACATTACCAAACAACAGAAAGGAAAGTTCTTGGAAAATTTCATTCCCCTTCCCATGAGAAAGATCAAGAAATTACATTCATTTCCGTAAACCAAACGAGGCCTAAACGTTTAGGCGGTTTAGCCATTGTATCCAGCCCACACTCTTTATTTGTCTTATCTCTTCTATTTTAAGTTTGACAACAATTTTTCCTATCCACAAACCAACAATTTTGCTTACAGAACAGTGCTAACCTCATCGTTCATCAACATGACTCAGCCATATTGCTCCCAATATTCCTTACAACAACTAAATAATTGATTATTTCATATTCCGGTAGGAGAATTTCACAAATGGCCCTCGATCAACTATGACTTATTCGACACTTTGGTCACTGAAGTTTCAAATATATCACTTTGGTCCCTCAACTATTACACTGTCAATCACTTAAGTCACCCAAAGAGTATTTTTTATAATTTTTTTTAATGAAAAAAATTAAAAAAGTGACTTAAGTGATTGACAGTGTAATAGTTGAGTGACCAAAGTGATATATTTGAAACTTCAGTGACCAAAGTGTCGAATGAGTCATAGTTGAGTGATCATTTGTGAAATTTTCTCTATTCCGGCAGTAAATTTAGAATACAATAGGCTACTGTGACCATATGTATAAAGTAATATTCTTGTAAATAATTGAACCTTGTATTCAAATTGTGTTTTAATTTAGGAATCTCGATCAGACCACCAAGGTACCCTATGAATATGTACAAGTACACAACTAGGGCACCAACTTCCAGTTTGTCGTACGTGGGGACAAAGGAAACTCTAAGATACAGTGGAAATTAAACAGTTTAAAATGGCAAGTTGATATTTCTCAGAACGAAATAGATTATGAAGGTTCATCTAGTCTGCGGTTATCAGTAGTTTATACATACGTAAAATAATTTTCTAGCTAGCTATGACCCCACATTACCCTTATAAATTGGAGGAACGTAGCCTCGCCAAAGCATGTAAAACTCATCGATCTACTCGATACATCCATCTCCCTTAGGCCTTCATTCTCTCCGCTCTCCACTATCCTTAGCTAAAACACAGAAATGGCTGAGACGATTAGTCCAGTGCTTATCAATCATAGGCCTTTTGAACCCAACAGTACCATCATCAACTCCCATCATTCATCCTTCCTGGACCAAAACCCTAATGTCGACACCATTGTGGCTGTTGATGATATAGAAATCCCCACAGTTGATTTCTCTGTGCTATTCTCTGATGATCTTGAAAAAAGATCCAAGGCCATTGAAAACATTGGACATGTCTGCGAGGACTTTGGCTTCTTCTATGTATGTTACTTTGTTTGGTTTTCATCTTGCTAGTTAAATTTTTTACTGCTATTTATATATTAATATACCCTAACGCTAGCCACCTCTTCTTCCCAATAGCTTTGTATGAGGTGGCTAGCGTTAAAGATGCCAGAACAAATTTTAAAACTTCTAATATCAAATAACTGGAAAATTCTACAATGTGTTAACGTATGACATGCATACAATTATCTAAGAAGTGGTAATTAAAATGAGTCCTCAAAATAGTAATATTAGTTCTTAAAGTAATAACATGAGTCCTTAAAGTGGTAAATTTTCTTAGTTACCACATGAGTCCTCAAAATAGTAATACTAGTCCTTAAAGTGGTAAATTTTCTTAGTTTACCATATGAGTCCTGAAAATAGTAATATTAGTCCTCAAAGTGATAACATGAGTTCTTAGATGAGTAAAAATAGTTGATGTATGAGAAATGTTAACATACTATAGTTTTACCCCAAATAACTAATATGAAAATCTCTATGGTTTTCACTTGATTGCAAATGTTTACAATAATTATATGCTCTTTAATTAATTTCTCCCTGAACTTCTAGTTTCTCTTTTTTTGGATGTAATCATATATGTTTCACATGTCGATCCATATATATGCACTAGTATTAATTGGATGGTTTCAATGTTTTCGATCAGCTGGTAAATCATGGCGTGTCAGATAAGGTATTTGAGAGTGTTTTCAAAGGAATATCTGACTTCTTCAATCCAACGGAAATCGAGGACCGAAAGCAGTATGAGAAAAAGAACCCAACAGATAGAATCCGATGGGGACTTCGATCTTCTCCTGGGGAGAATAGAGAATATCTTAAGGTGATTGCACATCCTGAGTACCGCTGTCCTGCTAAACCAGCTGGTTTCAGGTATAAAATTAATCACTATACATGATTACTTGTGCTTCTTCTAATTGTCTTTCATGGTGTTGGGGTTCATATGTATACACAAATCTAACTGCTATGTTCAGACTTCAGATGGGCATATAAATAATTACGGTGATTCATGTCGTGTTTGTCTACATGCAGTGAGGCTATGGAAGAATATTTCAAAAGACTGAGAGTTATAGTAGATGGTTTGGGAAAGGCATTTTCAAAAGCCATGGGATTTGAAGAATGCTACATAGAAAAAGCTTTTAAGCTTGACTCGGGGTTCGATATGTCTGCGATGAACTTATACCCACCCAATTTCAGATCAAAAGGTTCCATTGGTGTGCCTAACCATACTGATCCTGGCTTCTTTGTTTCACTCATTCAAGACGTGAATAGTGGACTGCAAATACTATCCCATAAGGGAGACTGGATCAATGTTAACATGCCCCCTAATGCCATTTTCATAAACCTTGGGGATCATCTTGAGGTACATTATTTATTTTATATGCTAGCCCGAGATATATAAATTCACATAATATATATTTTGTGCATGCGTATATAATTTGTATATGTATGCTTATCGTAGTTCAGAGGGATAGATGCACGTACTTTGTAGGGGGTTTAACCCTACATACATGTGATTCGATCGATGATTTGAAATTACCCTAATTAAGTCTCCTTCTAATGAGTATCATACTGTTGTGAAAAATCATCCAAATCTACTTTTGTAGTAAACAAATACTTAATAATAAACAAATGACTAAGCGATTATTGATTTAATTGATTTTGGATGATCTCCCTACCTTCAGGTGGTCATAAAAAGAAACAGCTTTAAATTTTGGATATGTGGATATTTTTCTTAATCTTTTCAAAAGAGAGTGATCCCTCTTACTAAATGTACTTATTAGTTGTTTATTGCTATAGATCTTAACAAATGGGAAGTACAAGAGCCATGTTCATCGTGTTGTTGTGGACAACAACAAAGTGAAGAGGATCTCAGTGGCCACACTCCATGGACCTTCGTTGGACTCGCTTGTGTCTCCGGCACCAGAGTTTGTTGATGAGTCTCACCCACCTATATATCGTGGAATGACTTACAAACAATCTTTGGAGGTTAACGGCGGCGACGAGATAGATGTTCAATCGAGTCTTGAACAAATTCGGATTGAATAATATGTTGAAACCATCTGATATCAATTAAGTTGTATGTAATAGTCATGGAATAGTGGCGTACGTTGCAGTCAAATTATTGTGTGGTAATAAAGTCAAAGAACTATAGTCCTTGGCACAGCCCAAGTGATTATTGAAGGATGGAAACATAAGTCGATATTAAGATATGTCAAATTTGATCATTTTCATTGTAATAAAATATAAAGTAGTTGATTACATGTAATTGCTTCTTTGTATTTAAATGAAAATAGAAGTGTGAGAATGTGGAGTACTGGTGTCGTACATTAGAAAAATATAATTTTGCATAATAACTTACAAACATTTGAGCCTCTCCACATATTGTTAATTGATTTTAAGTTAGATGCTTAATTTTCTTTATTAACAATCATATAGCTAAACATACGAACACCTTATAGAATGACCCATACTCTTTTTATTATTATTAATATAATGACCCATACGTAGACAATCCCAAATAACCACTACTAGAATAAGTTAATCACACGACACTCATCACACAACACATGAGTTTTTGCTGTCGTCTGAGTTAGTCAGACGACAGATTTTTTAAACCAGTCGTCTCATCTCTACTCAGCCAACACATTGTCATTTGGTAAATTTGAGAAATTTCAGACAACACTAACAAGAGTATCTGTTGTCTGAAAGCCAAAAAAAACAAACAAAAATTTAATTTGCATTTATTTTTTTCACTCAAAACACTCAAATTTTCAAAACCTAGCCTATCTGAAAAACCGTGTTCCCTCCCTTAGCTAAAAAAATTAGGTCACTCTCCCTCCCAGATCGCTTTCTCTCACTCACCAACGCTCTCACCCATCCCCCTCACCTTCTCAGCCTCGCTTTCTCTCACCCTCAGCCTCGCTCTCACTCAGACCTCTCCATCGCGCGCCCCTTCAGTCTCTCCACCACAGGTTTTCTCTCCGTTAGTCCCTCGGTCGCGACTGCATCTCTCTCTCTCTCTCTCTCTCTCTCTCTCTCTCTCTCTCTCTCTCTCTCTCTCTCTCTCTCTCTCTCTCTCTCTCTCTCTCTCTCTCTCTCTCCCTCCCTCCCTCCCTCCCTCCCTTGAGGATTCACGGGTTCACTCTTTAGTCTCCATCTCTCTCTCCTTGTAACGTCTTCTCTTATAGATTCAGTTTAGTTCTTTGTTTTTTTTTATATTGGGTTTACTGATATGATTGGGTTTATTGCAAAAATCTCAACTCTTTCCCGTGTTCTTCTCTTGGGCTGTCGGATTTCGTGACAGGGGTTGGGTGCACCGGTGTTGTGTGTTTGGTTGAGGACAAAGATAAGCGACTCAGATTGTAATTTTTAATCATAAAATTAAGGTATGACCATATGACATTGTGGATTCATATGGAAATTTGTTTAGGTTTTTAATCAAAAGTGAACCGGGCCTGTCTAGGATTTATAGCTAGCTATTTGATAATCTAAGATGGTGTCTGTTTGATTTTTAAGATTTGGTTCGATTGAGTGTGTTGAATTAGTTTCTGGGTTCACTTGGTTGGAATAGGATTTGTAGGAATTGGAATTGAGTGTATTGAACTGGTTTCTGAGTGTATATATAGGTGCTCATTATTGTTGCAAACTGTGCTGGACTGAATGTGTTCCCTGATTTGAATTGGATCATTCAGTAGGCAACAAATCCAGGCTCCAGCTAATTTAAATATTTCTTTCAAAGGGCACACACCTAATGCTTTCACAAGCATTACAGTGCTTTTAACATATCACACAGTTTTGCTTTGTAAGCTTGAATTCCACTACCATCATATTTAGATCTGAACATGGTAGAATAAGGGACAATTCTAGTGGACATGCTGGAATAAGGGACAATTATAATAGTGATTCCACGTCAATATGGAATCTAAAGTGTGACCTCTGTTAGTTGATTCTGTTACAGGAATCTTTGTGTGGCTGTATAGTTAAGGTGTGGCTGGAATCGCAATATAGTTATATTGTTGGCCTATGGCTTTGTTTCTAAGTGTTCCTAGTTCGTTTTTCTCCTGCAGATTTCAAGTAATTTGAAGCTTGCATATTCCTGGTTTTTGCTGCTATATATTTTAAGCTTGTAGACTAAAATTTTCAATCTATTTAGGGCAGTGCATCGACCTATCCATATATGTGTGTGTGTGTGTGTGTGTTTATGTGATAAATGTTGATTTCCTAGTCTTCCTCTTATAAGTTGTTTACAAGTTAGACTTGAATGTCTGGTTTTTAACTTCAATGGACGTTTTCTATTATAGGTTAATAGATATGATCAGAACTCAGTGCCAAGCTCAGAAAATGTTGTAAGGTACGTTCTTGGCTGCTGTTGATTTACTAGGCCTGCCCTGGTATAATATGGTGGACCTAGAGAAGGTATATCTATATATAAATTTTATGCAAACAAATTTCTTTGCATTGTGCATATATAATCCAGCTTTTAGGTCTATGAGATAGAACAATTCTAATATATTGACTTTCCAATGATTTTCCGGCACAACTTCTTTGATTCATTGTGAGATTTTCCTTGTTCATAATTTTTTTTTTTCACTAAAAAATTGATTCCATATATGTAATTGAAGCATAGTAACTACCCCCAAGCCATTAAGCAAGTTACTGATAATAACTATAATGCCAAGAGTAGTTTCATTGGTCAAAGAAGCCCAAGATCATTGGTAAACATTTATAGTACAGCTCACCATCACAACCTTTTAAATCCAAGCATTAGAGAGTTCAAATTATATCTTTAAGTACCTGATCATGGAAAGAACTAGTGCCTTCCTTGATTGGATCAAACTGTCATGTACATGCATCATTCAAATGCTGGAAGTTTCTTGTACAATATGCACCGAGCCATCAAATTATTATATGTTGTATATTGTATTGATCTTTTATATGGTATAAATTTATGATGCTTAAGCTGCCCTTCTGCATAGTGCTTTACAAAATTATAAGGCATATATGATGTGAGCATCTTTACCTATAAATTTGGTATTTATTCTTATTAGTGCAACGTTATATGATTAACAGATAAAAGAGAGTGGCTTTTGGCATGGGCACAAGCTTGCGTCACTTCTCTACAGCAGTATTCTGGATACTATGGGCCCAAACAATTGTGGTATGGCTTCTTTGATTCTAATTGAAGTAAAGGTTAGGTTGCTTAATATGTTAATGGCTATATCTTAACTGAGGATTGCCTAGTATATGTATTCATTGTACTGGGGCTAGTAAATTATCATTTGACCATCATGTAGAATGATAGCTTTGTTGTTGAATGCATGTGTCTTTCATCATTTCTGCAGAATTTACTTTACAGTTTTTGATACTTTGGTAAAGAAATAAGTTTGTTGGTGATTTGACATTTTCCTCCATCATTTCTGCTGTTTTTCTTACGTATTCATAGTTTTTGTCTTTTAGTGGAAACGCATGATCACCGAGTAAAATTGACGATGTAAAGATAGTGATGGAATCATGAGAGGAGATGAGCTTTACTGCAAACATTTAGTGCATTAAACTTGTAGTTACTTCTTTCTGCAGATTAAAATGCAAACTGCACAGATTTTACTTTAAAGGAGACTATGGATGTCCAATATGTTAGATATAGAAGTATTGTTTCCATTATAATCTATGAGAAGGAAAGTTGACTATATGGAATGATGGAATTCCATATCGACTATCTAATTTCTGTTCATTCTTATAATGTCAATGCTGCCCACCCATCCCCCTCCTCCTCCCCATCTTTTTTGGTTCTTAGGTAATTAGTATTTTCCTTGAGTAATTTGGCAGCTGTGGTTTTTGAAGGTTGCTGAAATTAGCAGAGTACTACGACCTGGTGGGGTGTTTGTTGCAACAACTTATATACTTGACGGTACTTTTTCTTTTGTCCCATTTTTTAGGGAAGGTACCAAGGTATATCCTTTAAACTCAGAACCTGCACCATTCCAGTGTTTGGGATTCTTCTCAGTGTGCCTCATGGTTTGGGGTTATATTTATACTTGAAATTAGTTTTTCTTTTCTTTTTTTCCTCACAAAATCATTGTTCATTTATTGTGTATTCATCTTTGATGTTGGTTCTTAGGTCATCCAACTGAAACATGATTTATGAACTATAGATAAGTTCTGTCCTATATGATTTTTTTCTTTGAACTTGCAGTGGGCTTTCTATGGAGGAGTCCTTGAGGAATCAATTAGAGCCTACAAAATTTGGTGGAGTTCAGAGGTACTGCATGATCATTTATACCTTACAAAGTTTTTTACTCTAGATCAGAGCTCTATGATTTTTTTTACTCTTTTATCTTTTATCTTGGGTCGAAATAAGATGGGCCAAGGAGATCAGGTAAATTTTGTCTAGTGTATCTATTGGCACTTGTAGAAGTTTATGATTACCAATATTAGTTGGTTCTTTTGTCTAAATTTCTATGATAAAAATTGAAACACCTATATGCCCTGGTACAACTCTTAAGTTTTAAGTTTTATACCAGTTTTCTATTGCAATCATTAAGTAGCTTATTATCTTAATTCTTTCCACATTCAGGTCTTGACACTTGCATGCTACTCAAAGAAGACTTGGTAATTTTAGATGAGGCTAGCAATCGAGACTGCAAATAATGTTGTTTTGTAATAACTGCTGTCTAACACTCGTAAGTTTACTTCTTCCAAATTTGGCTCTTTAAGTTAGCTGTATTTTTGTGAGTTGGTTATTGATGGTGCACTGATAGTATATATCCATGTATTGTTATCAGCTTTTAGTTTACAATGTAAGACAACACCATTTGTTGGATTATATTATTTCATAAGGTAATTAAAGAGTACCTACAGATGCTGGTGCATATAAGCCTAGTTTACATTAGTTGTTGCTCAAGTATCACTTAATTATTCTACAATATAGTTACTATTGAACAAGGGTTTTGTTTTTGCAGGAAGTCCTTTCTCTTTAACAGAATATACGAAGATATGCATTGATGCTGCACTGGGTGGTCAGAACTGAGTGGGCAAAGTTTGTGGTTAAAACATATATGTAAGATTTGTGTTGGTACTTCTTGGAGACCTATTTTGTTATTTCAGTTCAAAGTTTGTGGTTACGTTTTGGTTGGACATGAATAGCTAGTACTTTGAATTGATATGTAAGAAATACTTCATACAATTGGGTACCCTATTTGTAGTTTCGGTGTGTTTTGGCAATGTATGACAATGATGTGCTAGTAAATGACATTTGAACTAATTTGTATTTCATATTTGCCTATTTCCATAAATTAGCTGTGCTTATTAATTCAAACAACATATATAAGGCTACTAACTGTGGTAGTGCAATATCATCAGACAACACATAAATTTACAAACACATAATATCTATTGTCTAAGGAACATTCAGACAACAGTTTTAATAAAGGAGACATTGTGTGCAATTCCTTGCAACGACATAACCAAACTATCACTGTTGTCTGAGTTTCATTCAAGACAACACATGCATCCAACACATTGTTATCTTAATGGGATTTCAGACAACATTATCATCCAGCAACATGTTATCTTAAATGAACTTCAGACAACAGAAACAAAAATTACGTGTTGTCTGAGGTTCATTCAAGACAACAGATGCATCTAGCACATTGTTATCTTAAATGCTTTCAGACAACATTTACATCTAGCAACCTGTTATCTTAAATACATTTCAGACAACAGAAAAAAAGTATGTGTAGTCTGAGGTTCATTTCAGACAACAACATTCACATGTTGTTGTTGGAGATTCATCAGACACAACACAACATTCAGAAAATAGTTGTCCTAAAGCAATTTCACTCAACACCAAAATAACAAGCTGTTGTCTAAGTCAACACACATTAGATTTTGGATAAATTCAGACAACAAATATTTACTTATATGTGTTGTGTGACTGAGAAACAGACAACTGTTATCGACAGTTGTCTGAATGAAGTCAATCAGACATCAGGCTACTAGACAACAGCAGGTTTTTCATTCAGACAACAGTCGTTTGACAGTTGTCTGATTAACTTTGTGGTATAGTGAATCACACACTCATTATGGGTGGTGCTATTCACACACTCATTTTCTCTATTCACACACCTGCTCTATTTTTCTATTACTTTAATTTTATTTTATTTTACAAATTACCCTAACTATGTACCCTCTCTTGCAATTATGTTTCTTTTTCTATTTCTTTTTTCTATTTGACAAGTCAATCATGAATCAAACATCATTGATACAATAAATCAATTTTTTTTGCTACTAAGATATGGAAAATACTTCAATACATTAATGTACCGATACATCAAGTAGACTAGGTTCAATACATAGGTAGACTAGCTCGGTACAAAGGTAGACTAATTCCATGCATGTCTACCCATGTACTGAGCTAGTCTACCTATGTATTGAACCTAGTCTACTTAATGTATCGGTGCATTAATGTACTGTAGACGATCCCATAAGATATTATGATATGAAGAACTTCCAAGTAACACTAACTTTTAGCAGTAAATATGGTTTTGCTCTTCACACTCTGATTATTACGTAAAAAGGTACCGGACCTAATTTCTTTTACATGTAAGAAATTATATATTTTTAAATTCCAATTGATTGATGTCGTAATGGAGTTGGGATAGGCCAAAATTTCCAGCAAAAAATAGAAGAAAACATGTAAAAGAAAATTATGAAATCTCAATATACTAATATATAATAATCATATTAAATAATAATCTTGATATAGTCAAATAATATGATATTTCAAGGTTTTAGAGATTAAGCCATTAAGGGTATTTTAGGTCATTTGGGTTGTGTATCTGGTCTAATATTAGAATGAAAAATTAAATAGGTGGTGTATTGGATGTGTATTAAGAAAATAGGGGTGTGTATTTAAAACTTCTCTTAATTCAAGCCATTGAATGCTTTTAATCTTTTTTTTTTTTTGTTGAAACAAGGGCTGGTGCAGCCGCCCTCAAGCCATCATTAATGAAACTGTTGAATACAATGGGGGGGACGTAAAGCATGAACCAAAGATTGTGTAAAATTGTGTAAAACTTTTTACACACACTACTACAAAAACTGCATCACACAACGGTGGAAATCTGTTGTGTGATGTGGACCATGTCTGTCGTCTATCTCGATGTTGTGTGATGAGCACACTCACACAACGGTGAAACACCGTTATCTGAATATCATAGACACAACGCATTGCTTATAACCGTTGCACCAATTCTGCGCATGCCAATGCCAGAAATTGGATGCGGCGCATTTTCGATGGTGATCAGACAACAGAAGTAAGCACATGCTGTTGTTGGTTAACTTCTCACACAACAGAAAAATAACACTCAGACAACAGAAGTAAGTACAAGCTGTTGTTGGTTAACTTATCATACAACAGAAACATATGGCGACTGTTGTTGGTTGTTCCTTCACACAACAGGTATCATAAGTAACTGTTGTATGTGTGAGGCTCAGTGTTGAATTCTTCACAAGTCATACAACACATTGTTTCTATACCGTTGTGTGATTTAACATTGGACAACTGATACCCATTTATTCTGTTGTGTGAGTACTAATGTGACGACACAATTTTATAGCTACTATTGTGTGATTATAAGTAGTTTGTTGTGTGATTGACGACATGCGTATTCATACAATGTAATTTAATTTACTATTGTTTGTTCATTATCGATTATTTACCTGGAATATTTGCACAAAATAATGCTCTATATATTAAGTACTGAAGTACTCTAATTCAATCATGTACCAAAAGAGCTAGTATTTATCAATCATCCATACATTCATCTATACCATGTAACAAAAAAAGAAAGCATTCTAGCTAGCTTGAAGGTTGCTGCATTCTAGCTAACAATTAAAAAGAGCAAAAGCTGATACAATATAAAACATGCACATATGCAGTTGCTGCATGTGAATATATGTATCATCAGAACTTAACAAAATGCTTTCCTTCAACCAACTTGATGGCTCCTTCCAACTCTCCTGCAAGATCTTTAAGTGATGGGTCGAGCTCTCATTCTCAATGCAGGGTAGCCTTCCGCTTATTTCAGCTCTCTTACTTGCAAACAACAAACTGTACAGGTCATTGGTAGTAAATTTGAGAGCCTACCCTACATGAATAATAGAACAAAACTACATGAAGAGAAACAGGCGTAGATAGCCCTTATCTATCAGCCTTATCAATTATACACAGTGAGAGGCAAGCATATTCCCAACTAATCAAACTCACAAAAAGGGGAGAAAGCCAATTGATCAAAACAAACAAGAGAAAACTTATAGTGAGAATGCAAATAGATACATTTCAAGAAGTTGGATCAAGGGGGTTAGCAAGTCAGATAATTACCTCAAGGAAATCATGGTTGGATACATACTGGGCCTCAACCACACATCTAATCTCCCCAACAATGACAGATATAGATTTTTTGGCATTCTGTGGATGACTTTCCCTCTGAGAACCTGTTGTGCCTTGAAAGCCAAAAGAAAACACAAAGGGGAAATTCATTAGCTATTTATTAGCTTACTTATCAGAAAGCATTAAAACCACACACTAGTTTGATAAACACAATTAGATCATCCTCCTAAAATACGGATTTTCTGTTCAGCAAGTACACAAGCATGATGAATATTTAGTTATACCAGTTATACATGACACATAGTATCTAGTTCCGCCTAGTCCTGTTTCAGATTTACCAAGCCGCAGACGCAAGAAAAACCCCTCCAGATTTGAGAGTGAGGTATGAGAATGCATCCATCTGATGCATGAAAAATCACAAGAGACCATATTTAAATATATAACACGTCACAAGGACAAGTAGCAAAGGTGTTCCTTTTAGTTGTATTAGTTCTCATTACTTCAGGTAATGACAGAATAGGAACCAAGAAAACCAAATATACTAGTGAAATGCCGGTTGGTGCTCTACTTACTTCAGGACATCTGTCCGCTGCACACTCCTGTGGCTCATTACCGGAGACAGAAACTATATCTTCAACTGACTGCCCCTCCACCCCGACATTGTTCTTGTCATTGGAGCAGTCATGAACTGCACCAACACTGTAATGATCTGACATTAATGATAGACCTGATATTTTTGGGGTAAAGCGAGTTACCCACAAACTTCCCAGAAGGTCTCTTCGATGATCAAACTTAACGGTTGTCTTTCCTGCAGGCAGTGGGTCAGATTCAACATGCTTGACAATTATTTTCTTACGTTTTCCCAGAGAAGAAGTAGAGCTAACTCCACATAGTATGAAATATAAAAAAAAGAACCTGAGTTAGTGTTCCTTGTTAAGAGTAGGATCACTTTGCGTTCTCCATTGCATATAAAATAGGCAGTAGTTTCCAAGTTTCCTCACTCACAAACAGAACCATGCACCTTGTGAAACCTTGTTTACCTTCAAAAGGCATAGGCATCTTCTCACACAGTTCCAGCCAAAACCTCTCAACTAACCAACAAAGTTAAGATGGCAGATGAGGAATGCAGTACTGCAGAAAAATAAAAAGAACTGTATGCTTTTGATGACCTGAAAATTGGTGTCAAAGGGCTTTCAGACTCTGAGGTATCCAAGATTCCCAGAATTTTCATCCACCCACCAGAGACTGTAAAGAACAAAGCACCAGAAAATGGTGTCAAACTTCAAATCCCAGTTATTGATCTAAAGACATCGGGAATGAACACAGTCGAGAGGAAACAGTTACTAAAACTTCTAACCAAGTTTCAAAATCTGAAAAGCAATAAAAGAACTCCATGACTTCGAATTGCTCAAGCAAGGAAACAAAAGATATTCACATCGTATATACAAAGAAAGTTACTGCAACTTCAAAGATGAGGTAAATAGAAAAATGATATTGGAATCATGGACCAGCAGAAATAGCTCTTACCACTCGAGAATTTTCTCCCCAATGATTGCTTGTCTGAGTTGAGAGAATATCAAACATGGAAGCAAAAGAGAAATAACAAGCTGCAAGAAACAAATAGGTAAGCAACCTTTGGCACACCATAATACCAGAACGCAATTTTAAACACAAAACAGAAGTGTAATTTTGCCTTACCCCATTCAAGAGCTTCCTTCCATGTGCCAGTGAAGCCATAAGAAGACCCAAAGAACATACTGTAAAAACTTTTGCTATGGGCAGTATTGCAATCTTGATGGTAATGAGATGACAAAGATCGATGATAAAGAAGCTAGCATACCTTCGTTGAACAACAAATGAGATGATGAGCAGCCAAGACGAATGCCTAAAAGCAACAAGCATTACGAAAACGCAGTGCCAAGATGAACAACCACAAACACTGATTCACAAAATCCAAAGATTGAAGAAGCCCTAAAATTCAAGAATCAATAAATCCCTAAATTCCAATGCTTCAAAGAAGTAATTAAACCCAATTTAGAAAAGACCCACACCAAATTCATGAAGAAACGAAAGAATCTGAGGTCTACCTCATTAATGGACTCGGCGTCGGTGAAACGAAAGAATCTGAGGTCTACCTCATTGATGGACTCCACGTCCTCCTTCCCCACAACGTCGACAACCTCGTCGTCCCTCACCGTCGCTGCCACGTCCTGGCCTTTATCCGCCATGAACTCCTCAATCTTCCCCAAATCGGAGCTCCAAGGCAAAACCATGTCCTTACAGCTAACCATGTAATCGTAAATCTTGACCTCCTTGTTCGCCAGCTTCACCCAATCGCGGCTCGCCATGTAGCCCAAAAGCTTGGAGCTGGGGGCGCCGGACTCGGTGACGAGGACGTAGGGATTGGCGCCGTGGTCGAAAACGTCGTCGTTGTGGATGCGGTCTCCGCGGGACATGAAGACGGGGGCGGAGAGGAGGGGGACGCGGCGGGCCTTGATGGATCTGACCATGGCGGCCTGGTCGGAGGAGGCGGTGTTGGAGTGGAGGATGACGATGCCGCCGAGGGCGGCCATGGAGACTGCCATGTGGGACTCGGTGACTGTGTCCATGGGGGAGGAGACGCAGGGGATGGAGAGGTTATTCTGAGGGTTGATAGTTTGTATGTCGAGAGAGGGGGTCGAGAGAGGGTTGATAGTTTGTATTCTGAGGCTATTCTGAGATTTTGTTTTGTTTTCTTCTTTCTTTTGGACACGATGCGGCATAAGGATTAAACTTAAAAAAATTCTCAAAGTCACTCCCACAACAGAAAGCTCACCATCCGTTGTATGAGTGCTGTACATAAAATCAAAATTTGGAAACATGGAGGGAAACATGCCGGCTATAACATTTTGGCTCAAAATGTTACCGCCTATGTTCTTTCTTCACACAATAGAATAGCTTAAATCTGTTGTCTAATTTCTACAGCTTGCGACATTCAAGTAAGCTTCCTCAAAATTTGGCGCCTAGTTTTCAATCACACAACGAAAATCTTAAGCACCGTTGTGCCTAGTAGCCCAGATTTCAGATTTCAAGAGGCAACCAAGACTCCAGAGTGGAGGGAAATCTGCCGCTAAATTTTCTAAAACTCAGACAACGGAAAATACTTAATTCCATTGTGCAATGTAGTTATGATAAACAAGTTATCATTTTGTTGACATTCACACAACATAACATCACTAATACCGTTGTACAATAGACTTTACTTAAACACACAACAGATGATTTCTGTTCCGTTGTGTGATTGGTGTTGTGTGATTAACTTTTTGTAGTAGTGACAATCTTTGGTTTAGAAGAAGTGTAAAAAATTGTGTAAAATTATGTGTCCCAGGATCCTGACCCAAAGAAAAGTACCCTACTATAAGTGACCCGTCAATAAGAACCTCCCTAAAGTAATAACAAAATTAGTACTTTTTCCAATAGTATGTTGTAGGTGGTTTTATTTTGCAAAATATTTTGTTTCCCAAAATTTTGAATAATGAAGAGCAACATTAATAAATATTGACCTTAAGAACCTCCCCGTATGGCTGTGCTTTCGTCTTCCCCCTCAAAAAGTAAAATGCAGATTTTGTTGACCAATTCTGATATGATATATATAAATATAAAATAAGTCTGGAAGGACCCAACATCGACCTATTTCTTTAACCAGCCGAGCTATGACGCAGACCCGATTGGTTCTCCTCATCTGGCAGATTCCCGACATAGCATCGGCAACAATTGGTCTAGATGGATATCGAGAAGTGGAACCCGACACCGGAGTCGTAGGAGGAGATCGAAGCTTAATTGAAAGCTTCCGCCATTCCGATGTATTTTTGACGTTTTCCAATGGCTCCAGTGATAGGTTGCAATGCATGAGGTATGGAAACTGATCTACTCTTCACTCTCTACATTTCTTTGTAATTAGTTTTCACTTTTCAAATTCGATAAAGTTTAAAAGATTTGGTATTTTGAATCATTTTTACCACCATCAAGGTTACTGTTCATGGTTGTTTTGTCTTCCGCCACGCTGGAGGCCGGTCTTACTGTGTCATGACCTAGGTCAGTTTTCTGACTTGGGTTAAGAGGAGACCAGCCTTCAATTTGCCCGTGGAAAGTAGTAATTCGTATTTTTGCTAAGTTGGTGACCTAGCTAAATTGGAAACCAGGTAACAGAGCAACAACTAAACTTGCCTTACTGTAATAAAAAGGCTGGTTGTGAATATGTTGTTTAGCAGATTTTTTTTATTGTTTTATTCTAACTTTTTCAATAAGCTATTTACCTTAATAAGTGTTATTTGTTGGAAATTACTTCCTCTTTTTAGTTTGAATAAGCATGGCAATTGTCACCATCGACTTATCAACATGTGTGCTGTCTAAAATTACTAATGGCTTCTGCTCCCCTAAATCCTAGCCACCCATCGGCTTCACTACTCCTAACCATCACTGTCGTTTTAGTTCTTGGGTACGGTCCATGCGCTGTCATCTATGGCGACCCAAGTAGTCATCGTTCAAGTATTCGTTGTTTTTTTGCGAAAGAGTTATGGTCTTCGATCTGAGGATCACCCGTGATTGCGGCGGATTTTTAAGCTATGGTGAGTGCCACGAGCCATGTTCCGACCATACTTATTTGCACCCTGCCAAGGAAACACAAAGGAATTTGGTGGTCCTCTGCGTACGACTGTACAGGATATGGGGAACATCTCGACTTTTTTTGGTGAAGACTGGAACAAGAATGATCAACCCCCCAAAACGAGGCTCCCTTCGTCAATCTGATTCCTATCAAATTTAGTGATGGATTTCCAGGTTTAGGTGTCCTTGTTGGAAATCAACTTTACAGTGGAGGTGCAGCACGTTGGCACTTCCAAGAATTACACGGTGCCCTCAATGTGGTCTTGAGGGCGTCAGGCCAATGCTACAGCAAAGCTTGCCTGGGCTATTGGGCTGGCTTGCTCTCTTTGGGGTTGGGATAGGGCATTTCGGCCTTATCTTAAGCCTCATAGGGAGTGGGCTAGTCTTTTAAGGCTATGTTTTATTTAAGTTTTACTTTGCCTATTTACTATGTCATAGTGGTCCATAGTTTACAGGCTTGCTTTTAATAAGTGAGCGTGGAGTATTCAATGAGTGAACCTATTTCTATGTACCGCGTGGTAACACCACAATTTCTTATCTATCCATAGATGGCAGAAGGAGGGCATGTAGTGTTCAATGAGTTGACTTATTTCTATGTATCGCGTGGTACCACCACAACTGCATATTTGTCCATAGATGATAGACGAAGAGTATGTAACGACCATTCTAACTTCAATTAGATGACAAATCGATATGATTTTATTCACAAAAAAAAAAATGTGATATCCAAATCCTAGTTACAAAAATTAAGGCTTATATTAGAAAAGTGTATATTTATTTATGGGCACTTGACCATTTACCCAATTTGAGCCCAACAAATGTCCACTTATTTTACTAAAAGATTGGTGTGTCCACTTACCTAATTTAAAGATAAAAAGACAAGTTTGCCCTCCAAATAATTAAAAAGTCATTGGAGACTTCGCAAGACTCTGGTCGCCGGTTGCCAAACTCAGATTTCCAGCCCCTGAAATCTAATCGTCGAACTCCAGTCATCGGCCGAGGTTCCCAAAGAGGTTGTCGGAGACTTTTATAACAAAAAAAAAGCAATAAATTTTTAGTGGGGGCAATAAAACCCGACATAGGAATCCGGTAACCTACCGGAATTTTCAACAGAGATCGCCGAAGACTTTTATTACCCCCCAATAAAACCTAATAAATTTTTATTGGGGGACAATAAAACCAGTCGTGGACCCTGATCACAAGTAACTAGTCGTCGGATGTCCTCAAAAAGATCGTCGGAGATCTTATAGGTCACAAAGACTTTTATTACCCCCAATAAAACCCAATAAATTTTTATTGGAATTATTGGGAGGCAATAAAACCGAACGCCGGACTTTGGTCATTGGTCTGGAGGTTGCCGGAAGTCCCCAAAGAAGTCATCGAAGACTTTTATTAGCCCCTAATAAAACTTCATAAATTTTTATTAGGGGGCAACATAAAGTTTCTTAGGTATTATTGGGAGGCAATAAAACTGGACGTAGGACTCCGGTCACTAAATTCTGATCTCTGGTCACTGGAGTCCTGTGAAGTCTCCAATGACTTCTTTCTACAAGTGAAAAAGAGAGAGGACAAAATTGTCTCAAAAATAAATAAATAAACTATTAAAAAAATACTTAATTGGGTATTAAACCAAAATAAATATAATTTAGGTTTTTGTCCATTTACCCTATTTTTAGAGATTTTTTTCCCACTAACCCTATTAAGTTTTTTTAATTCTTTCTTACTCAAAACACTCTAAGGAGGTCTTCCCTAATACCCCATTAAGATTTTTTTTTTTTTGTTTTTTTTTATTTTTTTTAATATCATTTTACCCTCACCCCTTTATTACTTAGAGAGAGAGAGAGAGAGAGAACATGGAAGAGAGAGAAACCATAGGAGACTTTGTCGGAGCCCGGTCACCGGCCGCAGGAATCCGGTCAACTTTCGCATGATTCCGGTCACCAACTGCCGCCCACCGAAATTTGCTGAAAATCTCACCGGAAAGGTTTTTTGCCTCCAATAGGTCTATTGCCCCCTAATAGACGTCTATTGCCCCCAATAGACGATTATCAGCCGTGTATTGGCCCCCCAATAGATGACTATCAGCCATGTATTGCCCCCCTAATAGACATCTATTACCCCCCAATAGAACTTTCATTTGCATAATGAAAACTAATCTTTCTAAAATTAGACAAATAAAAATTTGATTAAAGAAAAAAAAAACGAAGAGATTACATCAATTTAAAACATTTATTGCCGGGCAATAGACATCTATTGCCTCCCAATAGACGTCTATTGGCCCCAATAAAACCTTTTTTTCTTTCTTTCTGGGCTTCTGCCATATTTTACCACAAAAAAAAAAAAAAAAAAAAAAAAAAACTGATTTGGGTCAAGCACCAACAAACCCTACCCAATCAAGGACCCAATAAGAGTTGCTGCAGGTATATCGGTGGAGAGAGAGAGGCCGAAAAGCTCTTATCCATCTCTCTCTTCATAATCGGAACCTGAAGACTCTGGTGTTGTGCTGGACGTCGAACTCAGTGGCTCCATTTTTGATCTTTGGTTGTCGAAGGTGAAACCATATGAAACCGGACTGGAAGAAAGCTTCAATCTCGTCCTCCGGGTCCAGAGCCTCCATGGCGCGGCAGTGCAGGTGTCGTGCTGTGGGGGAAGGAGGAAGAGAGAGAGACTGAGTGTTTTCCGATCTGCATCGGAGGATGAGAGAGAGTGTGTGCAGATTGAAGGGATGAGAGAGACGGAGACGACGACGGAGGCAAACTGGCCAGTGAAGTCGTCTGTCCGATTCCGACAAGGAAGAAGTGATAGGGATAGAGAGAGAGAGAGAGAGAGAGAGAGAGAGAGAGCCGACGTCTAGTGTGAGAGAGACCAGATTTGAGGGAGTAGAGAGATTATAGTGGCATCATGTAGTTTTTTAATGAAGGGTAAAGTTGTCATTTCTCTTTAAATTGGGTTAGTGAGAATAAAAATCTATTGTTAGGGCAAGTGGGATAACTTTGGCTCATTTTGGGGCTTTTGGTTAATGACCCTATAATTTAATAGGTAAATGAGCAATCTTATAAGATTCTTAGGTAAGTTGGGTTAGGTGTAGCTCAAATTTGAATAAATGGACATTTGTTCAAGTAAATCCAGAATATGTGTCTGGCCCAAACTCGAGGTTATTTGCTCTAGTTGAAATACGGTTTATATTAGACTATTAGAGAAATTCTCGGAGAATCTTAAGAGATATCCAATCAATGTACGATTATGTTTCCATGTACAACTCTATCTCTATACTTGTAATCCTCTATATAAAGAGGCCCCTATTATCAATGAAAGCACAACTCAATTCTCACCCAATTCAGATTTCCTTAAACACGTTATCAGCACGAAATTCTAACCCTGAAATCCTAAAATCTCAAACCCTTGAAAAAAAAAGGTGCGCGTTAGCTTCAATTCATTGCCGATTAGTCTCATCCACAAAGTTTCTGCACGTTACAGCTGGTTAGCCCCTGCTAGCGAAAAGAAAAAGAAAAAAACTGAAGAAAAAGACGCTCTCGGTCAAAGGCAGAAGAGAAAAAAAAAAAAAAAAAAGAAGAAAAAGGCTTCCTCGATCAAAAGCAGAAGAGAAGAGAAGAAAAAAAAAACTGTGTGCAGTAGCCCACGAAGGGGGGGCCACGTTTTCAACCTTTTCGGTCAAAGTCTACAAGGAAACAAAAGGCAAAAAGAAGACCAGTAGAAGAAGAGTGGAAGAAAAGAAGAAAAAAAAAAAAAGAGGAGGCGTGGGTTAGCAGAAAGAAACAAAAAAAAAAGGGGAAAAGGAAGAAACAGGCCCACTGACGCAGCCCAAGCCCATCATCAGATTCTGCCACGTCAGCTAGGGCACGTTAGCACAGGGGCCCACGCCACGTCATTCCACAGTCAACATCCGGTCAACTTCGGTCAACGACTTTTCCGGCGACTTTCTGGGCACTTTTCCCGACCACTTTTTCCTGCCAAATTTTCCGGCTACCTATTTCAAGGTATTTTTTACAAAACATTCCCGTTTTTTAGAGTTTTTTTAATTCAATTTCTCTTGTTTTTCGGGGACTTGCAAACTCCCTTCTTCTACCCCCCTTTCTTCATCATAGGGGAGACCTAATTAAGCCGAACTATGGGGGTTCGTGCTCACTCCAACTTTGGAGCTTGTTGAGATCTCCAAACTTAGAGTTTGTAGAGAATTTATGATCGACCACTTACGTCATTGTTTCGATCTAATCCAATACCTCTTGGAATTGAATTTCTTGGAAGCGATTAGGCTCAGAAATTCCTAATTTCTTAGAAGCGACTATGCTCTGAAATTTTATATGTTTTCGTGGTAGCTTTTTCCACTCCGAAACTAACCATTTTTCTTGTTCTCTTTTAGGATGAGTAACCTGAACAAATTGGACTTTGCTCCATTGGGAACAACTGGCTCTGAATATCACAGGTGGGTTCATGATGTCCGCCAGCATCTCAAGGCCGATGGAATCCTAGATACGATTCTCGAGCCTAGCCAGGACGTGCTAACTGTTGAGCAAGCTCAAGCTTTGGAAGCAAATAGAGCAGCCTTAGAGGCAAATAAGGCGAAAGCCATCATCCTAATGACTCGTCATATGGATGATTCGGTCCAGTACGAGTGTGTGAATGAAGAAGACCCCAGAAGGCTATGGGTCTCACTTGAAGAAAGATTTGTCAACGTCTATGACTCCCTGCTTCCTGACCTAGAAGTGAGATGGCATAGCCTCCGCTTCTGTGATTTCAAGTCAGTTCTTGACTATAACTCGGAAGCACTTCGCATTAAATCCTTAAAGGAATTCTGTGGTAAAGAGATCATAAATGCGATGTTGATTGAGAAGACTCTCTACCTTCCCCGTGTTTGCATTGATGGTTGCTAAGAACTATCGAATTAATGTTACTGCAGGAAGGATCACAAGGTTTCATGAGCTCATTGGAGCTATGAATATTGCTGAAAAGCATGACAACATCCTTGTGAAGAACTATAATTAGAGATCCGTGGAAATAGAGCATATTCCGGAATCCAATTATAGTCGTGCCCCTAAGAGAAGGCGCCAAGAGCGAAACCCTATTCTTAGGGATACTTCTGGACTTTCTCGTCCATATAATCGCTCTACTTGGGAAGGTAATGCCAAAATAGGCGAACACGGAACCGAAGAGGTCAACGTGGAAAGAGGGAGGAGGCAACGCCTCTGGCCATGTTGGTGGCGCCACCAACACTAAGAGCCATCTAAATGACGCTTTCAAAGCGCCTCAATCAATGGAGTCTGAATGGAGAGATGTATGTTCTCGATGTGGAGTATCCGGTCATTGGACAAACATTTGTAGAGCTCGTGTAAAAATTGATACCTCCTACAAAGCATATTGTGAAGCAAGAGAAACTCACGATGTGGAACAACAAGATCAAGAAGATGATCAAGAGTGAAGGGTTAAAGACTACAAATCTGGCCGAGATTAATAGATGGCCAATTCTGTTTAAGTCTTTATTTTTCCAAGAGATGTAATAGGCAATTGCCATATATTTTTGTAGTAAATGTTGATGGTTTAGCCATTCTTCAAAATAAGCTCACCCAAAGTAAGTGTGATGTCTAGGAAGGTTATGAGATTATTGGTACTTAAGCGAGCCTTGCTCCACCGACATCTCTCTACGCACCTGGTCACATTTATTTTGGAATTACCAAAAGAAGTTAGACGACTACCATTGTTTTGCATTAACTAGCATTTTGGATTAGATTTTCTTTGGTCAAAGAGACAATGATGTAACTTCGTTGGCTTATGAATAAAATTTTGAGTTCTTTTCATTATGACTCCATTTTGATTATGAGAATATGACTTTGTGACTACGATGGCTGGGCCATCGGTATTAATTCAAGGACTTGGAATAGCCCAAGTTCTCCTTGCCAAATGGCACCTTGATTACTGTCACAGAAACTCTCTACGCTCTTAGGGAAAATCGCACCTATGAATAGCCAACGGATTCCATGTGAAAAATCATGTAGAGAACTGAAATGAGTTCCTTTGCAATGCCTCTAACGATTGCGAACAAAGGTGCATCTTAGAGAAGTTTATGTGTCTCTCTAGTGGACTCTATGTCACTATTCGAGCTATTAAATCCAATAATGTCTTCAGAGAAGATCTCTTGGATTTAGACACATATTGGCTTTGTCACGACATGATAGGTCATCCTAGTCATGATATGATGATCTGTCTACTAAAGACTTCACATGGACATCATTTCTTTCAAGCGAAATGAAGCATGAATCAAAAGTTAATTCCTGGACTAAGTATGACTGCCATCGCTGCCTTCCACCACCAGCCTAGGGCTGGCATAGTTTCTAAAGGTGAATTGGACGAGTTGTTGGTGATAGTGTTAGTTCGGTTCTGTATAGAAGACGCAGCGGGATTCTGAGGTGAGTAATCTCACAAGTTTCAAGGTTTATTAATGAACGGATTTCCTTTATCATTTTGAGAGTTATTGATTTAACTGCAAACTATAGTTCGTATTAGTGGGCATTCTTGAGTGGATGACTACATAGTTATATATTTATGTGAAATATATATGTTTTGGTGGATTTGTGGATTTATGAAAACAATATGCATGAATGATGCGTTTTATTGTTTTGGGGTGTGGCTTTTCGGAAAACAAATGGTGGGAAATGGTATTTCTATTGTTTTGAAAAGTGTTTGAGGATGTGAGAGTCACAGCTTGTGATTTCTCCTTTTGATTTGATTTAACGTTTTGATCTGACGACCGGTGGTCTGAGGATGTGAGAGTCACAGGTTTTGATTTGATTTAACGTTTTGATCCGACGACCGGTGGTCTGAGGATGTGAGAGTCACATGTTGTGATTTCTCCTTTTGATTTGATTTGACGTTTTGATCTGAGGGTCAGGTTGCCCTAAGGATCTAGGGTTGTAGGTTGCATCCTCATGGCAATATTATATCGTAAGGTTGAACATTGGCCGGGTGACAGGTTACGATT
This sequence comes from Rosa lucieae, assembly GCA_024704745.1. Lineage (NCBI taxonomy): Eukaryota > Viridiplantae > Streptophyta > Magnoliopsida > Rosales > Rosaceae > Rosa > Rosa lucieae. The sequence goes on from CM045497.1 coordinate 39,167,032, forward strand.
CAGTTAGAGCTCTAGTCTGTCTGCCATCGTACCTCATGGATCTAAGTAGGTTACTTAAGACTCCTGGGTATATATTTTGTCCAGGTTAGACTAAAGAATCATATTCTATTTGTTTGGTTAACGATATGTATGATTGATTTGTGTTGATGCTTTGTCTAGGTTGGACCTATTTGCTGTTTTGTCCAGGTTGGACCTAATTATTGCTTTGTCCAGGTTGGACCGATTTATTGCTTTGTCCAGGTTGGACCGATATGTTGTTTGTCCAGGTTGGACCTATTTGTCATTTAGTCCAGGTTGGACCTAATTATTGCTTTGTCTAGGTTTGACCGATTTGTCGTTTGTCTAGGTTGGACCGATTTGCTGTTTTGTCCAGGTTGGACCCAATTGTTGTTTTATCCAGGTTGGATCGAATTATCATATTTTAATTGTTAGGTTAACGATTTATATAATTTTGTCACGGTGTGGCTTTCGTTGTTTTCTTTTGGGAAAAGAGTATTGTTTTGGGAAGCATGATATGTTTTCTTTATTCGCGAGTTGAAAGGTTTTCCTCTTTTTTGGCGTGAGTTGTGCGTGTGTGTTTTGAATTACTCATACGGGCTTGCAAAAGCTTACCGGGTTTGTTGTGTGACAACCCGGTACACTATTCAAATGGTGTAGGGGTTAATCCTGCAGGTTAGGATAATCGGGTCTGAAGCTGAGGTAGCGCCTTTGCAGCTTTACGGTAGGGAGCCATTTATGTGACCTTACTTTTGATAAGGACTTCCGTTGTAGTAAACTCTGAGAAGTATTTACGTTTTATCTTGTTGTTGACAATTTAATTCATAAGCATTGTAATATATGACTCTATGGAGCGGGTCGATATTGACATAGTGGGTTCAGGGCATCAATATGTACTTGGGTTAAAAGGAAAAAGTTTCTAGGTATTTTGTATTGATGGCTGAACGTTCACGCATATATAATTATGGGATTGTATATCAATTTTTATTTGTGTTAAAAATCAGGGGCGTGACAGGTAATGCGCACCAATCTTCTTATATCCGCTTGGGGTGATGCAATATTGCATGTAGCTATGCTAATTAGTCTACGACCTACCGCCACTCAATGCATCTCTGCGTTAAAGCTAGTGACTGGGTACAAGTATTTTGTACTTACACACATTTGAGTGATCCATTTCTGTGCCAATTGCGCTGCCACAGCGTACTATGATAGGTCCTTATAGACGAATGGGAAACTCAGTTGGATTTGAGACTCCAACAATCGTCCGCCACTTAATGCCCTTGCAAGGCGATCTCCGTACCGCTAGATTTGCGGATGTCATTTTGATGAGATAGTCTTCCCGTCGTTAGGGGGAGATAAGAGCATGAATGTTCAACAGGAATGACAGGAATTGTCATGCTCTGTCCCCACTATGTCTCATCTTGATCCCTGTTAAAGTGATGAGATCACACACATTTGCTGCAAATATGCCTACAAGGAAGTACGCCCCTACGAGAGGACGTAGCGCCACACTATATGGAGGTAGGCAGGGCGCCAACTCCAAAGAGAGTGGCACTTTGGCATTATAGGCCATGGCCCCAGCTAGGATGCGTGGGAGGCCCGTGAGTTCGAAGGATACTTTGGCACATTCCAATCCTTTGATCATCAAGACTCAAAATCCGTCTCATGAGAATCTTCCAGATTATGGTTATCGTTGGGGAACGCCTCAACATCAAAACCTATTCCTGAGAATATAGAGCTCTATGAAAATTACACTAGTGTACATGAGACGTGGGATAGAAATTCCATCATGATTGATGATGTAGTTGCGCATTTCGTTGTGCATGAGTTTGTTGAGTCTGATGACATCGAACCACACTCTGTTGATGAATGAATGCCAACGTAGAGAAATTTGGCCTAAATGGAAAGATGCGATCCAGGTTAAGATGGCTTCTCTAATGAAGATGAAGGTTTTTTTTGAGCCAATGATGTCAACACCTCCTAACATAAAGCCTATTGACTATGGCTTTTCATTAGAAAGCGTGATGAGAAAAAGAAATGGCAATCTCGTCTTATGGCGCAAGGCTTCTGGCAAAACGCCCTGGAATCGACTACGATGAGACATATTCTCTCGTAATGGATGTCATTGCACTCCACTACCCTGTCAGTTTGGTAGTTTCCGAATAACTGAACATGCAGCTTACAAATGTGGTTATTACGTATCTCTATGGGGATCTAGATACGGAATGTACATGAAGGTTCATGGTGAACTTCATTTACCCAAGTCAAGTGGCTCTAAACAACGGAGCGCGTTTACAATAAGGTTGAAACGCTCACTAAGATGACTACTTGATTGTGAGGGGATATGCCCGTGCGTTTTCATAACAAGTTCCAGATTCTATCGCGGTTCATGTTGGACATGATCTTCATTGGAAGCCCTTAAAGAGTTAAGGAAAACCATTGAACACTTGAAATCCAATTTTGAGATGAACGATTATGGGAGAACACGATTATGTCTCGGTTTGGAACTTGAGCATCGTGTTGATAGATGCTTAGGCATTTTGACAAGGTCAAGCCTTCAAGCATCCCCATGATCATCCGTAGTCTTGATCTTGAAAAGGATCCTTTTCGTTCGAAGGATGATGACGAAGATGCGCTAGGGGCAGAAATGCTCTAGTTAAGTACAATAGGCGCATTATTGTACTTAGCTCAATGCACAAGACCGGACATCTCATTTGCAGTGAACTTAGTAGCTAGATATGGCTTCGCGCCAACGCGACGCCATTGGATTGGTGTAAAAGATGTCTTTCGATACTTGAGATGTACGATTGATATGGGCTTGTTCTATCCCTACAGAAAGATGATGGATTCAGACCCATCACACACCAGGAACGTCGCCAACATTGGCTTGCGTCCATTATCCCCATCCCAAAACGACATGTGTTTTGGAAGGTTTTGTTGATATTGGGTATCTCTCTTACCCATACAAAGGTCATTCCCAAACTGGTTAAGTGTTCACCATGGGTAAAGACCATGATATCTTGGAGGTCTACAGAATAGACCCTAGTCGCTATATCTTCGAACAATGCAGAGATCATTGCTCTTCATGAAGTGGTTCGTGAATGTATATGGATTGGATCCATAATTATGCATGTTGAAGTCTATCACAAATGAGCCTATGAGCATTTAGGATAATGCTGCTTGTTTTGAACAAATGAAGCAAGACTACATCAAAAGCGACAAAACCAAGGATAATCAGCAACAACAAACTCTCCTCAAGATCAAAGTGAACTAGGTTCAATCTGAGGACAGTGTGGCATGCTTGCTCACTAAGTCATTGCCTAAATTCCACTTTCGAGGAACATGTTGGTAGCATCGTTTGCGGAAGTTATCTGAACTCCCATGACCGTAGTCATCAGGGGGAGATGTCTACATGTAAGGTCTCGAAACGTGAATGGTGTGTTGTGCTCTTTTTCCCCTTCGACCTAGGTTATTTTTGTCCCACTGGGTTTTTGTTACTCGGCAAGGTTTTTAATGAGCAACGAGAGGAGCACCACGTTTGGGCTACACAAGGGGGAGTGTTCAAGTAAATCTAAAATATGTGTCTGGCCCAAACTCGAGGTTACTTGCTCTAGTTGAAATAAGATTTATATTAGAGATATTCTCGGAAAATCTTAGGAGATATCTAATCAATATACGATTATGTTTCCATGTACAACGCTATCTCTATACTTGTAATAGAAAATTACACACAAGTGATCTTTTGAAACTTTAATTAGTCATAAGGCCACCTTATATTTTTTGTCTTCATAAGGCCACCTAATGCTTCAATTTTTTCCCCGGTTGACCAATTTACCCTTCCACCTTATCGAAACGAGCTGATATAACAGCTGCTCCACACATTCTCTCTCTCTCAACAACCACCATTCTGCTCCACACATTCTCTCTCTCTCTCTCTCTGCAGATCCCTTCACAAACCCACACGACGTCGTTGCCTCTCTCTCTCCCCTTCACCGTTGCAGACCTCAGACCTCACAAGCTCGCCGGAAAAACACCTGATCGTCGACGTTCGATCACAGATCACGTCTTGATCTCCGCCTCCGATTCCGGAGACCACCGGCACGGCGCTCTCTCTCTTTCCTTGATCACAGATCACCTCGTGATCTCCGCCTCCGATTCCGGCGACCACGGGCACGGCGCCTTCCCCAATCTCGCTCGCTCTCTCAGCAAACCCTATCTCCCTCTACCAGGCTTCGTCGTCTCCGCGATGCTGAAGTTTTCGCAGGCTACTGCGAACCAGATTCTATCAGTTCCTCCTACAAAGCCTCAACGATGCCAACTCGGACTCTGTTCACCGAAAGCTGACTCAGGTAGTACCTCTCTCCTTCTCGCTTTTTCTTCAATTCCGGCTCTGTTTGCTTCTGATTCTCATTTCGGAGCCCTAGAATCCTCTGTTTTGGTGACCTCCTGCTTTGTTCCTCGTCGGTGACCTCCAGCTCCGGTTGTCCTCATCTTCCTTTAGAAAGTCGTCCAGAATACGCCAGATCGTGGTCGACTTCTCCGGCGGGGTCAAACTCCAGGAGGCGAAGGCCGATAGCTGCAACCGGAGAAGGATGTCATCGACGCATGTGGTGGCATCCTCGAAATTGAGCGTGTACCTGGGAGAATTGTGGCTGACGCCGCCGTCCTTCTCATCTGAAAATGAGATTCCGGCACCGGTCCCTGATTCGATTTCGTTCGGCTTCTTTCCGGGACGAGTTGTCCTCAATGCCATTCATTTTGCTGAGTTTTTTTACTTTGGTATAGATTTGTGGTTTTAATTTTGTATTGTTACTGTTGTTGGAGAAGGTAGAAACTCATTTGTTCCCTGTGCCTGATTTGATGCATTGTTGGCTTTTGTCACTAGATTTTGTGGTTGATTTATGGACTCTGCTTGGTTATAGCTTTTGAGATTTATGAGAGTAGCTTTTGGTGATGGTGAGAGTAGTTTTTGTTACTGGTGATAGTAGTTTTCTGGTGTTGATAACAGTAGTTATTATTGTTGATCATAGTAGCTTTTGGTATTTGTAACAGTAGCTTTTGTTGGTGGGGATAGTAGATTTTGGTTTTGAGGAGTGTAGCTTTTGTTGGTCATAGTAGCTTTTATTGTTGGTAACAGTAGTCTTTTGTGACCTCGCCAGAAATCTCACGAGTAGTTTTTTGTTCCTAGTGACAGTAGATTTTTTGTGGTAATAGTAGTTTTTGTTGTTAGTGACAGTAGCTTTTCTGACCTCGTTGAAAATCTCACCAGCGTAGTTTTTGTTTGTGACAATAGTTTTTGTTGCTGGTGATAGTAGCTTTTGTGACATTGCGGGAAATCTCACCGGAGTAGCTTTTGTTGCTAATGACAGTATATTTGTTGGTAATAGAGCTTTTGTGCTGGCGACAGTAGCTTTTGTGACCTCGCCAGAGATTGCCGGAAATCTCACCATAGTAGCTTTTATTGCTGGCGACAGTAGCTTTTGGTATTAGTGACAGTAGCTTTTGTAGTCGCCGGAGGTCGGCCGGAGACCCGCCGGAGTTAGCCGGAGGTCGACCGGAGACTCGCCGGAGTTGGCCGGAGGTCGACCGGAGACCCGCCGGAGTTGGCCGGAGACCTTGCCGGAGAGGAGAGAGAATGATTGTTGACTTTTTACTCCAATGGCATTTATGTAAATATGTTGGTTTTTAATATCCAAAATATAACTCATTTTTTAATCTAGTGGCCTTATGAGGGAAAAAACTTGTTGGTGGCCTTATGGCTAAAAAAACATTCAAAGATGCACTTATATGTAATAACCTACTTGTAATCCTCTGTATAAAGCGACATCTATTATCAATGAACGACATCCGATAAAATCAATGAACCTTAAACAACATTTAATTTATCAATGCAAAATTTTGCCCCTAAATAAAAATGTGTGTTTTTAAAATTTAGCAGGTGTTATTCATTCACTTCCGCGAGAAAAAGAAACGGAGAGGGTTTAGGAGGGTTTATCAGACTCTTCCTCTTCCGCCGATTAGCCGAGCTCCCTCCTTCGGTTGCCCATTCCGCCTATTCTCTCGACGCCCTTCTCGTCGAAGTCCAGGTGGGTCCTCACTCCTCTTAGTTACTTGTATGTTAGTTTAGATTGCAGCTTTTTACTATTGAGGAGTGTATGTGTGGTTTAGGTTCTGGTTCCTCAGAATTTGTATGTGGATAAAGTACCTGGTCACTACTCTTAGATTACTGTTTTCCGTTTCTGAGTTTGCCCTTTTGTGTAGAAATAACTGAAGCATCTGTAATCTCTTTCGAAATTTGATTGATTTTTCATTAAATTTTTTAGCAAGAAATTGATATAAACCCCCATTGTGCCAGACCAGTTTATATAACGCAAAGATGTAATAGATGAAAGTTGGGTATTGTAAAAGATCAACATTTTGCAAGAACAAGGAAGGTGGGTGTTGATAAAAGATACAACATTTTGCATCAACAAGGAATTTGTTATTATTATTTCTTTTGGTACAAGGAATTTGTTACTTTTTAAATTATTTTCTGTATATAATTATCTGTAATTTTAATGCAGTTCAGGGGGGGAACGGAATTGTTGACTAAATAGCAAGCCTTAAATCGTGGCTATAAGAAGTTTCTCTGCCAATCCAGAGAAAAGAGATAGGACGATGGACAAGGTGAAAATAGAAGAGGTTCAGTCCACTACCAAGAAGCAGCGGATAGCCACTCACACCCACATCAAAGGCCTTGGTCTTGAGGTTTCTCTCTTTCTATTTCTATTTTTTTTGTTCTAGATAGACCGATTAAATCATGAAAAGATACTCTTGTCAGTGGCATATTTCAAACTGTCTCAAAAATTCTATCTTTATCTGCTGTAAAACTGTTTGCTTTCTTAGGTTTTAAGGTCTGTTTGGTATGCTATGTTTGGTGACGTTCTTCTTAGATTGCCTGTAATATTACGTCTTCATTTTATTTTATTTATGTTCACTCAATGCAATAGTATTTCCTGCTTTACACTAGTACACACTGACACTCCATGTTGGATGCGGGTGTATTTGAAATGCTAGATCAGATTATGTTTTATTGATGGTAGTTAGTAAATAGTTATACTTCTGCCTCCAAAGAAACCTTAAAATAAAGTGGAGAAGTTTATTAGGCTGTCCCTCCATACCCAGTAAAATGATTACCGAAATATTCTGTAGATTGCAAATGCAAGAGAATAATGGGGGTTTGAATACTTGGGGTTTCCATCGGGTGGGAATTCTAAGGCCGCCTTGGTTGGAACCCTGTGGAAGAGAGATTTGAGAAGAGATTTAAAGTATGGAAGAAAGCATTTTTATCCAGGGGGTTCATTCAAGCATTTGGCAGTAGAGCCTTCTTATTATTTATCTTTATTCTATCCCTGTTAGAATGGCAAAGAATTTAGAGAGGATGAAAAAATTTCTCTGTGAGGGAGTTGGAGAAGCCAAGGGCCAGCTAGTTAGGGGATGCAGAATGCAAAAGTAGGGAGAGAGGTGGGAGTTTAATAGCAAGGGAATATTTCTCTGCTGGAGAGTTAGCTTTGGAGATTTTCATTGTAGAGTGATGAAAGTAAGTACGTGTACTGTGAAACTGGCTGGGATGTGAAACTGGTTTTCAGAGGATCAATTAGAATCCTTTGGGAGGACACTTCTGCTGAATGAGTTTGTCCAAGTGTTTTCAGCGTTTGGTAAAAGGGGAAGAATGAGATTTTGGGATAACTTTTGCATGGGGGACCAACCTATCCATTAATCTTGTCCAAGGCTGTTCAGATTATCAAAATTTCTTAGCAGAATAATAGGACGTATAGCTACACAACACTTTTCGTCTGAAAGGTGAGGTGAGGTCTGTCATAGACTCATAGTTGGTGTTGCTAGAAAGAATCAGTTTCGTGTGTTCGATAATGAATGAGAGGAGATGGAGGCTACAGTTTACAGGTGCTTTCCCTAGTAAGCATTCTCACAGGTTTTTGATTGATAATAATTCAGATCCAGTTTTTTATCCTGCAACTTTTGTCTGGAAAACTAAGATTCCGCCCACGGTGAGGGTTTTAAGCTTTTGGTGGCAGATGGGAGGATGAAAACTTGCAATTTGATTCCATGGAGGGCAAATTGCTGCTTTTCTCCTCACTTGTCTGTTATGTACAAGATGCTGGGACAAGTTGTTAATAATGTTTTTCTGCATTGTGAAGTTGCTTCTCTTTTATGGCCAAATTTTTGTAGTGAGGCTGGGTGAGCTGGGAGATCCAGCTGGAAGTCCTGCTATTTTATGTTAGGTCCTGCTTTTGGAAAAAGGAAGAGGGACAAATTCTTTGGGGTTGCAGTCTGTTGGCTATCATTTGGGTGCGTAGATATCATCATCTGCATCCAGCCGATATGTTATGGAACAAGCTTGTACAGTTTGGTTAGGGAATGTAAAGAAATGGAGGGATGTTTCAAAACTAAATATGTACACAGGTGAAGGAGCCGTGGAAGAGAGTAATATTCTGGTTAGCTCTTTGGGGATCTGTTTCATTGGCGTTCAAATACTGATTCCTAATGCACCTGCTATTGGAAGGCAGCTAAAGTATAGGGGGTTTTTCTTAATTGGTGGGGGTGATTCTAGTTGCTTTTGTTATAATTTTCTGATATTTCTGCTGCTGTCCTCTTCATCATCAACTGCGTTGTTCTTTTTGTTTATTACAGGTTGTTTCTCTTAAAACAAAAAGGCTGGTTTAATTTCAGTAGTGCATAAATCATGAATTTTCTGTTTCTAAGAGGGATCTCAACCTGAATGAGTTACAATCTTTCTGTTCCAGGCCAATGGAAGAGCAGCACCTTGGGCTGCTGGCTTTGTGGGTCAGGGGGAGGCCAGAGAAGCTGCTGGTCTTGTTGTTGATATGATACGGCAGAAGAAGATGGCTGGTAAGGCACTTCTGATGGCTGGACCTCCTGGAACTGGAAAGACAGCACTAGCGCTTGGAATATCCCAGGAGCTTGGAAGTAAGGTAATTCTTACAGTTTTTCTTAGCTATCCATTATTCGATGTTAATTATTAACACAAGTATTTTTAGGTGCTCTGTATGAATGCTTTTATAGTCCTTGAGATAGATGTTTTGTTTTGTTCTGATTTTACATGGTCAATGGTCCTTATTTTTAGGTTCCATTCTGCCCGATGGTTGGATCTGAAGTATACTCATCAGAAGTTAAGAAAACTGAGGTTTTAATGGAAAATTTTAGACGAGCTATTGGTCTACGTATCAAGGAAAATAAAGAGGTCTATGAAGGAGAGGCAAGTCTCTAATGATACATTTTGTTTTAGGAATAACTTGATGTGATTTCTCAAATGTAATTTGGTGTGATTATCTCACGTTACTTTGGCTTTGGACTTGGTTACAGTTCTGATGCTTTGTTAGTGTCAGTGTAGGTGACAGAACTAACACCAGAAGAGACTGAGAGTGTTACGGGTGGCTACGGTAAAAGCATTAGCCATGTAATCATTGGATTAAAAACTGTCAAAGGAACCAAACAACTGAAGTTGGACCCCACTATTTATGACGCATTGATCAAGGAAAAGGTAAGTTCTCATTGTTAAAATTTTCTTTTGTGTACAAAAGAAGGATAATGTTTAGGGTTTTTGATTTTGTAAACTTGTAATTATTTCAAATTCGATATGAAGCTTCTGTCTTTGGGGTTTTTGTTCTTTTCATACAATTTTTCTCATACAACATGCAGGTAGCTGTTGGTGATGTCATATACATTGAGGCAAATAGTGGAGCAGTAAAAAGGGTTGGTAGAAGTGATGCTTTTGCCACCGAATTTGATCTGGAAGCAGAAGAGTATGTTCCACTACCAAAAGGAGAGGTTCACAAAAAGAAGGAGATTGTGCAGGTTCGATTCAATCTGAAATGTATTGTCTTTGTAAATGTTCTGTGTAAGGATAGCATAGCAGTCTATTTTATTACACTAGTCTTGCAAGGGTTTCTTATTTGATAGCACTTTGACAAGTAAGTTGATCGGTAGATGCTCTCTCTTGCTCTGTCACCCTAGATTGATTGAAAAGATCTGTCATGCTTGCATGATGCAGATGGTTTTCCTAATAATATGACTATGTTTACTTAGTTTGATTAATCTAGGAATTGAGTTCTCGAGTCACGCTGAAAAATATACTGATTAAGCACTACCTGTGCAAATTATTTAGGATTTTTGGCCTGATAAGATTGTTATAATGAACTTTTAACATTCTTTTGGAATAACTTCTGAACTTACTGTATATGGATAGCATTTCATCCTTAGTCCACAAATAGTATGGTGGTTCTTACCAAGTCCCTCATATTCTTCATAATATACATTATGTTCATGCTACACAGTAATATTGCTGTATTCAATTTCAGTTACAGGATTGAATTTTTATTGTTTCATAGTCTTCTATCAGTTTTTGTTTAGTTCATGTTTACTTATGTATCTCCTTAACAGGACGTAACACTGCATGATCTGGATGCTGCAAATGCACGACCTCAAGGTGGCCAAGACATATTATCTCTAATGGGTCAGATGATGAAACCAAGGAAAACAGAAATTACTGACAAGTTGAGACAGGAAATAAATAAGGTACAGCTTTCTAAATGTGCAGGAGTGTCCACCAAGTTCAGTGTCTTTGTGTGGTAGCTTAAGATAAGGTTTACTGGAGAGAAAAGTTCCGTGCAAGATTCTGCAATAAATTTGGAAAAGGCTGTTCTCAAATTCTATGATGTCTGTTGATGGAAAGTATTTCCAAGACTTTGACATACTTCCACTTCAAACCAACTACAGCTTTATCCCATTTAATTAATCCCATAGTCAGTCATAAAGCTTTGAGAATCATGTGCTTTCTCTTCTTTACCCATTCCTTTTCATGCTTCAGTTCGCCTCTTCAAATATCCACAATGAATTAAGATATCAAGTATATTGTAATTCAATACAAGTTCTTTCTCAATGATGTGTTAAAACTTAAAGTATTTCTCAAGCATATGATGGATTGCTTGCCATGCTGCTTTGTGTCTAGGGATTTATCCCCTCCATTTGGGGGTTAATATTCCCCTCAAATAATATTTTCATTAGCTTTAAAATGAAGGAAGAAGGTATGGGTTTCGTTTACAGAAAAGTATGATTGATGGCAGGTTGTTAACCGGTATATTGATGAAGGCGTAGCGGAGCTTGTACCTGGAGTTCTGTTCATTGATGAGGTTCTTTTTTCATCCAAATCCTTTACAACTATTACATGTTAAAATTACTGACAATTTTAAAACTTGATCAACAGGTACATATGCTGGATATGGAGTGCTTTTCGTACTTGAACCGTGCTTTAGAGAGCTCGTTGTCTCCAATAGTAATATTTGCCACAAACAGAGGAATTTGCAATGTAAGGTATGAAAGTTCAGTTGTACAGCAATTTCCCTTAATGAACTTTTCTCATATTAGCTTTTATGTTCAAGGAAAAGCATATACCTAGGCCATGCCTTTGTTTGAATGCTACAGGCATTGCCTAGATCTCTCAGTATGCTCACTGTTATGGCTTACTTTCTGAACATTGGTCTGTTGCTCTGCAGAGGGACTGATATGGCTAGTCCTCACGGAATACCTGTTGACTTGTTGGACCGGTTGGTGATTATCCGAACTCAGACGTATGGTCCTGAAGAGATGATAAAGGTGGATGCAGTTTATTTGCTCCTGTCTTTCTTTTTCTTTCTACACTTACAATTTTTTAAATTTATTTTATTTGATGTCAAATAATAACTCAATACTCCTTGTTTGAGCCAGATTTTAGCAACCCGTGCACAGGTGGAGGAACTAGTTATAGAGGAGGAGAGTTTGGCTTACCTGGGAGAGATAGGCCAAAAATCATCTTTAAGGTCTGGCATGATTGTTGGATTTGTAACTCTTGAGTTCTTTTCCTCTAAAGGATGCTTACAATGTTATATTTTCCTCAGGCATGCTGTTCAGCTCTTGTCACCTGCGAGCATTGTGGCAAAAATGAATGGCAGAGACAACATCTGCAAGGTAGCTATAACTTTGACAATAATAGGTATGACTGCAGTGTAATTGTTCATAACAAACTAAGGTGATAATTTGTTTGTTTAATAGGCGGATCTAGAAGAAGTGGATACACTATATCTGGATGCAAAGTCTTCAGCAAAGGTTCTCCAAGAGCAGCAGGAAAAATACATTTCGTAATCAGTACTAACTGAGCAATGTGTCCGGGTCCGTTCATTTGATTTTGGAGTACTTTTAGTCGTTTGGTATTCCCATTTCCATCCAAACCTAATGTAAATGGTTTCACTTCTTATTGACAGTTATGGAATGGATCAATCCAACTACCAAGAGATAAGAGTGGATGATAAATTTTTCACAAATTTTAAAATGTGATAATGCTCTATTCGCATCGTCTTTTTGGTTTTCTGCTGTGCTGGAGACAATTTTCTCTCTAGACTATTTGGTGTGCTAGTTTTGTTCTGCTCACAGCCTCACATGAGTAGTAAGGAAACACATTCAACCAAAACCAAAGCCTAGTGGCTGGATTTTCGGGGTAACACCTTTCTTTCTGTTGACCAGAGCAATAGCTGAAAGCAAGAATCATTAGCAAATGCATTACTGCTTGTAGGAATGAGTCAGTCAAGCATCAAAAAAGTTCTGCTTGAATACTGTTGGTCATAGTTGCCCTGTCATTGATCTCCCAGTCAAATAGTGTGTTAATAAAGTTGATCGAACGACCAAACACTTCAAAATGCAGTGCTCGCACAACAGTTCAACATCCAAGTTTATTGTAGTTCACCTCTATCTCCTGATCAAGTGAGATTTTTTTCCGATTTATGACAGTCCTGTTCAGACTAAAGTAAACTGTCACATTGACAGTGGAAAAAAACCACTTTCATCGAGAGGAATCGGCAAAGAAACGTCTTTATGTGTATTTGAGGGCAGAGGAGTGTCCACATGAGTAGGTATGAAGTGTCCACGTGCGGAACTTGTTGGAGTAAGACACTATAAATCTCATGCCCAAAATCTATAATAAAAAAGATTCATTTGGTACAAGGGTTGGAGCACACCATTCTACAATCTGGGAGCAATACGAGGAGCGTCCCATTCTGCCACAATGTGGTCACGCCTTATCTCCTTTAGCGAGCAGCAACCACTTAATGCCATTGTTAGCTCAAGCTCATCACGGAGCATTTGAAGTACTTTCCTTACACCAGCCTCACCGGCAGCAGCTAATGAGAACACCACTGGTCTACCAAGCTGAAATGGAAATATAAATAACTGAATCGATACTAGCTTGCATAAGCGAAGGATGAGGGGATCTTTGAGCAACTAACTCTTGATTATGTGTCAGAATAGCAATAGCAGCATAACTATAACTATAAAAGAGACTTCTGCAGTGCAGTTCATGTTCTTTAAAATTTCTAGTTAAGCTCATTCTGTGGAATTGTTATGTTATTGTACTGCTTTTACGTTGAATCTAAAAAATGAACCAAAACAGGTCAACAATCAGTTGCAAGGTCTTTATATTTCTATAAGCACTTTACTTACAAATACACCCGATGCTCCAAGAGCCAAAGCTTTAAAAACATCTGTTCCTCGCCTCACTCCACCATCCAGAAAAACAGGAATTTGACCCTCTGCAGCTTTGACGACCTGTATAGTAAAGCCATTTCCATCAGTATGTGTATTACTACGAGTGTTCCTAAGTCCTAACATACGGTTTAACAAAAAATCAAACCAAGGGAATTACTAAGCACTTATAATGACTGAAAATTCAGGAATGCAAACAATTGATAATGGAACTCCTGCCCTTTCATATGCCAATAAAAAAAATTACAGGACATTCATCAGCAATAAATAAATCAATAAAAATCAGAAAGATAAATGAAGCATATACATACCTCTTCCAAAGCCATAATAGTTGCAGGGACATAATCTAATTGCCGAGCTCCATGATTGGATACAATTATTCCTGCAGCTCCAGCTTGTATGCATAACCTTGCTGCATTAATGTTAGCACATACATGACAAGTTTGTAACAAGGTACTAGCAATCAAGAACAGAAGTACGTTTTGGATCGGAGGTTGAAGTTAGTAATGTTTCTACTTACCATCCTCAGCAGTAATTACACCCTTTATCAGAATTGGTAATGTAGTGATAGTCTGAAGCCATTTCACATCCTGTGTGCCCAAGTGACCCATAAAATATTACAAATTGTTGCTTCAGATTGCTACTTCAAATTATCAAATATTGAAGGAATCATCTTACCTTCCAGCTGAGAGAGCGGTCAATTAGTCCAGCAATATATGATGCTAATCCAGAATCATTGGTCTGCAATTTCATTAACACAATGCTGAATAACTAAGCTAAAATGAAAAGTAACTGCAGAGATTTTTATTTGGTCTGATATCAGAAGTAAATGGGTCCAACCTCATCAATCTTTCCAAGATCCAAATTTTCAAAGTTTTTCAATGTCAAACTTGGTGACATGGTAAACCTGTGAAGAACCATTAGACAGCTTTAGGATCTCATTACGCAAAATGAAGTTAAAGAAGATATATCAAACCTTAAAATGATATTTGATTGCATATGGAACATCAAAGCAGTATCATGTACCAAAAGAGCCACATAGTAACAGTAGATATCACATGAAATTCTTTATCTCCACATGATACTCTTATATTACCGCACACCTGTTCTTGATATCAGCCTCCCTGTGCCCAAGCCTCGGAGTGTCAACAGTGAGGACTATTGCCTTGTAACCAGCCCTCTCAGCCCTTCTGACAAGCTGTGTAACCAGATTCCTGTCTTTCAACACCTGAACAATAAGCACAGTATTCATTTTTAAGGCTGATACTACAAGACAAAAGACAACCATGAAAGCAATCATTCAATAAAATCATTTCAAACTTGAAATGAAATCCTGGTAGGAACTCAATACAAAATGCTTCAAAAGTAGTCTCGATTCATAAAAAGCACCATTCCACTTGATTGGAAGTCCAGAAACTCAAACTTCATAGTCTACAAAATAGTTTTAGTTCATTCATTTGTGATAAGAAAAAATAGCTTTCTAAGGATCTTATGTGTATATAATTATTGCCAATTCCCAGGATAATTATGCAAGCACTAGAGCTCAAGGTGTTATGTTACAGCAGGGAATTAATAAGAGAATTTTTGCAAAAAAAACACACATACAAGAACAAAAGTAAAGTTGCTGAAATTGGTCAGGCATGAACTTTACTCACATAGAGTTGGAACAAGCGAATACCAGGTCCTGTTGAGGCAACTTCTTCAATGCTGGAATTAGCCAGAGTGGACAGTGCCTATAACAAGTTTAAGAATCAGTATCGCATTTAGTTGGATTTTAGTAAGCTAGACATTTAGAGCATTACATATACAACTTCAATGACAAGCCTCAGAACAAGGTTGTCCCCTATAGAGTATTGCACTTTAAAGCCACAAAGTGATAAAGAAAAAAACAACATTCAACTGTAGAATAAAAAAATGGGGATGAGTCAAACCATAATTGTGCCAGCTGCAGATGCTGCTCTTGCGGTTGCACACTCTCCTGAATCAGAATTACAGATTTAAATTCAGCTAGCTTTGTCTTACAAACACAACTACACAAATAGAAGCTTTAGAAGAGTACTGCATCGATTCAACCATATCATGATACTGAATATGACTTGAAGGGTTTTCTAAGTCAAAAATTTTCATGCAACTTATTTTATAAACAAGTATGTCACAGAAAAACAAAGTAAAACTCTCTTTCCAAAGGGGATTATACCTTCAGGGTGAGCCATCTTCTGCATGCTTGTAGGAGCAATCATGATGGGCATTGAAACTTTGAAGCCCAAAATAGTTGTGCTCAAGTCTATTGTGCTTACATCAATAAGAATTCGAGGTCGAAACCTATTTCATTTGAGTACAAAATATACATTATATCATTTGAGGAAAGAGGTTCAATTGAAACACTCTCTCTGACCAACTGCACGTCAAATACCAAGAGTAGAACTTACAAAATCCTGGAAAAGGCAAGTAGATTCTCCTTAAGAGTCCACTGGTCCTCTGCACCTGATGCATAGTAGTCGTAAACCATCTTCGGCAAATTCTTCTTTGCAATTACTTCATACTCAGAAACATTGGTTATTTGATCCATCTCTCCAACAGTTTGTTCAACTATGCTATGCCCAGGATCCCTTCAATCTTATCTGCGCACCCAAAATCCCTTGAAGCCTTAGATATTCTTTCAAATGTAGAGATTTACATAAGTGGCATGAGAATCCTAATCTGTATGTGCATAACGAGATGAAAGGTAATATTTTTCAACGCAAATATTATTGATCAGAGTATTATAATCCACTTCCAACTATTACAAGTGATCACTGACAAGTTCAGGAGTTTACAATTTGGCAAGTTTAACCAGAAACATAAAGAAAAACCAGACAGTTTCTTAGCTTTTCTACAAAGCAAGCTAAAAGTTTTCCACAGCACAAGAGATCATGTTTATCTACTATTCTGTTTTGATATTGGTATAAAGTTCTCTCTGATCCAAATGAAACATATTAATGAACTGAACAGAGTTCTCATGAGTCAGAGAAGCCTACCCTCTTGAAGTCTTGAACAAGTGAGGAACGGTGATGATGGGTCAATGAGACGCACTCGAGCACTGCCCTGCTAACTGAATCTGAGTACATTCACGGGTCAATGGGTATTATTGATTATTCCTTCAAGGCACTGCTTGAGTCTGCTCTGTTCCTGATGAAACACGCACTTTCAAAGACGTGGGCCACATTCGTGGAGAAAAGTTTAGGACTGTAAATAAATAAATAAATAAGTTTGAGATTCTATCTGAAAAATAAATAAATTAGAGACAACTGCAAAATATATTAAGCGTCATTTTGTTTTAATTAATAAGCAGTGAATAGTAAGTGACCCAACGGGTGAATTTGCTCTTATGAACAACTTGTACTTTATTACAAGACTGGTATAATTAGTTCGAGCATGACTTGTTTTCAAGAGCTTTATTTCGAGTGAATGATCTCGTGATAGGAAATAAATTTTGCTTATATTATTACTTTTAGGAGAGTATATTTGTTTATCTAATTTGTTGCGAGTTTAAGGTTGAAGCTCAAAATTGAGGCTCGGGACTCGAACAAGAGCCTAGCAAAAAAGTGACCAGAGGTCTAGTTTGAAGTTTGAACAGATTAAGGAGTTTGATCTATTTTCTCAACTTAGGTTGAACACTTTAGTGCTTGCCTTGGTTTGGCTTGTTTATACTCCTATAATTGACACCCACATGTAAGAATTTTTGCCCAATGATAATATGATGCAAGCATTGCTAAAAAAAATGGTGCAAGATGTTTGGCTGCAAATCAACTGGCTTCATTTGAGATTGCTTTTTAAATTCACAGAAAACCGATTTTGCACTATCAAAAGTATTTTTGGTATCATTTGGCAAAAACAGTTAATTCTTTTTTTCAATTCTAAAATTAATTTTTGGTGAATTTTAAAGAAACACTTCGAGTGCTTTTGTATGGCAAAAAAAAAATTTCCCGTGCTTCTAGCAAAATTTCTAAAGAGATGTTATGTAACAAAAGCATTTATGGAAAACAATCTTAAACGAAGCTAATGTCCGTGGTCATGGTTAGAGTATGGGTATAAATTGGACCTCTGATTAGGTTACAGTTTCACTATCTAAATTTCAGTACTAAATAAAAAAAATCATAAAATGCAACCAACGGGAATGCCAAATCTAGAAACACAGCAAAAATAACGACCCACAGGTAGAATTAAAGCAATACGAAGCTGCACTAACAACTATAATATCACCATCACCAAACTCAAGCATGATCCTTCACCAATCTCACATAATAAAAATAAAGGGCATTGACCCAAAGCACTAAAATAGGTTAAAATTAACTCACTTGCCCCAGCAAAAGATTTTTATTTCCACTTATCACAGTTTAAAGTAAAATGACAATTTTACCGTCGTTTTAATTAATGAATTACATCATGCCACACTCTCTCTCATCCCTCCGATCCGGTTACTCTCTTGACACGTTTACTTACTTGGAATGAAAAATAATCATGAATCAGAGACAAGTGGAATGGGAGAAGAAAGGAATCGGTATTGATTCCGGAGGAATGATTCCTAAACCCATCTCCCCCCTTCGTGATCGAATTCCTGAGTATTCAGGAATCAATTCCTGATAAGGAGGTGGGACCTACATCCATTCCGATTCCTTCATGTGTTAGTAAACACATGAATTCTTTTACCCGGAATCATTCCGATTCCTTTATGTGTTAGTAAACGCATGAATGTTTTTACCCCTAATCATTCCCTTTCCTTCCAAGTAAGTAAACGTGCCATCTATTTCCCTCTCTCTGATCATTTCCTCTTCGCTCCAAATCATCACAATCCTTGCTTCCATGGCTTTGCCGGTTGTTGGAAAAGAGTACCTCAAAGAAATTGTCGTAGTCCATGCTTCGATGGCGTCGCCAATCGTTGACAAAGAGTATCTCAAAGAAATAGTCGCAGTCCTTGCTCCGATGGCATTGCCAGTCGTTGACAAAGAGTACCTCAAAGAAATCGTTGTAGTCCTTTCTCTGATGGCGTCACCGGTCGTTGACAAAGAGTACCTCAAAGAAATCGATAAGGCTCGCCGTGATCTCCATGCTCTCTGTGCTCTCATTTGTAGTAGAAACTGCTCTCCCCGGAGGATATCATCGCTTGAGTGTGATGACGACGGGTCCTCGTCGCCGCAATTGGAACAAGTTGCTTAGACCTCTTGCTGAAGGTTGAGTAGAACCAATTGAGTATGAACCGATTGCTTCGACCTCGCTGGAGGAGGATGAGTAGAAGTCGGTCGAATTAAGGCCTCGTCTTCTCTCTATTTTTTTTTTGTGTGAGTAAAATGGGGGTAGAAGGCCTAGAAGGAAAGAAAACAGAAGAAAAAAAATGTTTTATTGTCTCAAAAAAAAAACATTGATTGGGGGCAATAAACATTTAGTGTCCCCAATAAAAGTTTTGAATTGATGCAATCTCCTCAATTTTTCCTTAATTAAAGTTATAATTGTCTAATTTTTAGGGAGATTAGTTTCCATTCTCCCCCAATAAATGTTTATTGCCTCCTAATAAAAAGTTTTTATTGGGAAGCAATAAACGTTTATTGGGAACGGGGCAATTAAAGTCTCTGGCGACCTCTTTGGGGACATTCAGCAACCTACATTGATGTTTCAAACCGAGTCTGGCAACCGAATTCAAATTCAGGAGACCGACGAGCCCCGGCAAGCTCCAGCGAAGTCTCATATGGCTTCTCTCTCTATGTGACAAAGGGATGAGGGCAAAAAAAAAAAATTCATTGGATATTAGGGAACAACTTATAAGAGTTGTTATGGATAAGTGGGGAAAAAATAAGCGAGTGGTGTAAGATGGAGAAAAAAAAAAGGTTTTTGTCCATTTACCCCATTTCTAGAGATTTTTTTCCCATTTACCCCATTAACTAATTCTCTCTTACCCAAAACACTCTAAAGAGATCTTTCCTAATACCCCATTAAGTTTTTTTGTTTTTGTTTTTTTTTAATACGATTTTACCCTCATCCCTTTGTTACTTAGAGAGAGAGAAACCATTGGAGACTTTGCCGGAGCCGGTCACTGTTCGCCGGATTCCGGTCACCGGCAGCTTGATTTAGGCCAACTTTCTCAGGATTCCCGTCACCGGTTGTTGGATTTCGGTCATAGGTTGCCAGACATGTTTATTACCTCAATAAACGTCTATTGCTCCCCAATGGAGGGGCAATATCAGTCGAAGGGGAAAAAGAGCACAACACACCCTTCACGTTTCGAGACCATACATGTAGACATCTCCCCCTGATGACTATGTTCATGGGAGTTCAGATAACTTCCGCAAACGATGCTACCAACATGTTTCTAGAAAGTGGAATTTAGGCAATGACTCAGTGAGCAAGTCTGCCATACTGTCCTCAGATCGAACATAATTCACTTTGATCTTGAGGAGAGTCTGTTCTTGCTGATTATGCTTGGTGTTATCGCATTTGATGTAGCCTTACTTCATTTGCTCAAAACAAGCAGCATTATCCTAAATGCTCGTAGGCTCATTTGTGGTAGACTTCAAACCACAATTGTTCGAACATGCGTAATTATTAATCCAATCCATATACATTCACGAACCACTTCGTGAAGAGCAATAATCTTTGCATTGTTCGAAGATATAGTGACTAGGGTCTATATGTACACCTCCAAGATATCGCGGTCTTACCCATGGTGAACAGTACTTAACCAGTTTGGGAATGACCTTTGTGTGGGTCAGAGAGATACCCAACATCAGCAAAACCTTCCAAAACACTTATCGTTTTGGGATGGGGATAGAGTACACAGGCCAGTATTGGCAGCGTTCCTAGTGTGTGATGGGTTTGAATTCATCGTCTCTATGTAGGGATAGAACAAGCCCGTATCAATCGTACATCTCAAGTACCAAAAGATATCTTTTACACCAATCCAATGACGTCGCGTTGGCGTAGAGCTATACCTTAGCTAACAAGTTCACTGCAAATGAGATGTCCGGTCTTGTGCATTGAGCTAAGTAAAATAATGCGCCTATTGTACTTATGTCAGACACTTCTGCCTCAAGCACATCTTCGTCATCATCCTTTGGACGAAGAATATCATTTTCACATCTTCGTCATCATCCTTTGGACGAAGAATATCATTTTCACATCTTCGTCATCATCCTTTGGACAAAGAAGATCCTTTTTAGGATCAAGACTACGGTCGATCATGGGGGTGCTAGAAGGTTTAACATTGTCAAAATGCCTAAGCATCTATCAACACAATTCTCAAGTTCCGAACCGAGACATAATCGTGTTTGCCCAAAATCCTTAATCTCAAACTCGGATTTTAAGTGTTCAGCGGTTTCCCTTAACTCTTTAAGCGCTTCCAATGAAGATCATGTCCAATATGAACTGCGATAGAATCCGAAACTTGTTATAGAAACGCATGGGCATATCCCTTCCCAATCAAGTAGTCACTTTAGTGAGCATTTCAACCTCTTTGTAAACGAGATCCGTGGTCTAGAGCCACTTGACGTGGGTAAATGAAGTTCACTATGAACCTTCATGTACATTCCATATCTAGATCTCCATAGAGATACGTAATGACCACATTTGTAAGCTGCATGTTCAGTTATTCAGAAACTACCAAACTGACAGGGTAGTGGAGTGCAATGACATCCATTACAAGAAAATATGTCTCATCGAAGTTGATTCCAGGGTGTTTTGTGAGAAGCTTTGCTCCATAAGGCGAGATTACCATATCTTTTTCTCAACACGCTTTCTAACGAAGACCAATTAGTTAATAGGTTTTATGTTAGGAGGTGTTGGCATCACTGGCCCGAAAACCTTCCTCTTCTTTAGAGAATCCAACTCAACCTGGATCGCATCTTTCCATTTAGGCCAAATTTCTCTATGTTGGCATTTATTCATCAACGGAGCGTGGTTCGATATCATCGAACTCAACAAACTCATGCACAACGAAATGCGCAACTACATCATCAATTATGATGGAGTTTCTATCTCATGTCTCATGTACACTAGTGTAATTTTCAAAGAGCTCTATATTCTCAGGAATAGGTTCTGACGTTGAGGCGTCCCCCAACGATAACCATAATCTGGAAAATTCTCATGAGACAGATTTTGAGTGTTGATGATCAAAGGATTGGAATGTGCCAAAGCATTCTTTGAACCCATGGGTCCCCCACGCATCCTAGCTGGGGCCATGGCCTATAAGGCCAGAGTGCCACTCTCTGTGGCGTTGGCGCCATGCCTACCTCCGTGTAGGGTGGCGCTAGATCCTCTCGTAGGGGCGTCATTCCTTGCAGGCATATTTGCAGCAGATATCTTTTATCTTGTCACTTTAACAGGGATCGAGATGAGACATAGTAGGGACAGACCACGACAATTCCTGTCGTTCCTGCTGAAAATTCATGTTTTTATCTCCCCCTAACGAGGGGAAGACTGTCTCATCAAAGTGACAACCCGCAAATCTAGCGGTAAGAAGATCGCCTTGTAAGGGCATTAAGTGGCGGACGATTGTTGGAATCTCAAATCCAACGTAGTTCCTCATTCGTCTTTAAGAACCCATCATAGTGCGCTGTGGCGGCACAATTGGCACATAAATGACTCATTCAAATGTTCGTAAGTACGAAATAGTTGTACCCAGTAACTAGCTGTAACGTAGAGATAGATTGAATAGCAGTGGGTCGTAGACGAATTAGCATACTGCATGCGATACTGCATCACCCCAAGTGGATATAAGGAGATTGGTGCGCATTACCAATATTTGGGCTACCATTGTAGTCGTTTCCATGAGACCATTTCAGTGTGTTCATGGGAATATGATGTCCAATCAATCCTAGTGATATGCAATAACCATCGAGAGTATTCGATATAAACTCTCTAGCAATGTCAAATCCAATTGACTGAATAGGATGATCTGGAGAGTTAGCCCGTTGTCATATGATATGTGCTAGGAGTGTAGCATAAGCAGCATTACAAGTGGACAATGGTACAGAACGTGACCAGCGTGTTTGCTTGTCAACCAACATCATGAGATATTTAAACTTCCGCAAGTTGGTTGAACTAGTCCATAGAATCCCCACGGACTCTATGTGTAAGAACAGAATGAGTATTGTCATATCTTTTGCCTAAGACGGTCTCAGTCCTAACTTCCCTAAGGAACAGGCTTTGTAAAACTAGCGAGAGGCTTTAGAAGCAACCAATGAGGATTTTGGTTAGGACTAAGCATCTGAAATGCTATTTGAAGCAAAGTTGGTGATTGCAGCATCACCTAGGGTGCCATCACCAAGATGGACACCATCCATGGCGTCATGGATAAGGACTGTGCCAGTCCTAGGCTGGTGGTGGACGGCGGCGGCTCCGGAGGCAGCGGTAGAGGTCACACTTAGTCCAGGAATCAACTTTTGATTCATGCTTCGTTTCGCTCAAAAGAAAGGATGTCATGTGAAGTCTTTAGTAGACGGATCATCATATCATGACTAGGATGACCTATCCTGTCGTGACAAAGCCAATATGTGTCTAAATACAAAAGATCTTCCCTCATAACTTTATTGGATTTAATAGCTCGAATAGTGGTGGCATAAAATCCACTAGAGAGACACATAAAATCTCTAAGATCCGCCTTTGTTCGCAATCATTAGAGGTATTGCAAAGGAACTCATTTCCGTTCTCTACATGAGTTTTCGCATGGAATCCGTTGGCTATCTATATGTGCGATTTGCCTTATGAGCGTAGAGAGTTTCTGTGACAGTAATCAAGATGCCATTTGGCAAAGGGAACTTGGGTTATTCCATGTCCTTGGATTAATATTGATGGCTCAGCCATTGTAGTCACACAGTAATATGCTCAAATCAAAATGGAGTCATAATAAAAAGAACTCGAAATTTTATTCATAAGCCAACAGAGTTACATCATTGTCTCTTTGACCAAAGAAAATCTAATCCAAAAATGCTAGCTAATGCAAACCAATGGTAGTCGTCTAACTTCTTAAAATAACTCCAAAATAAATGTGACCAGGTAAGTAGGGAGATATCGGTAGAGCAAGACTCGCTTAAGTACCTCTAATCTCAAAACCTTCCTAGACATCACACTTACTTTGGGTAAGCCTACTTTAAAGAAAGACTAAACCATTGGCATCTACTATAAAAAAATATAGCAATTGCCTATTACATCTCTTGGAAAATAAAAAGACTTAATCAAAATTGCCAGTCTCTGGATCTTGGCCTTTGAAGTCTTCAACTCTTAGAGAGAGATCGTCATTTTGATCTTCTTGCTCCACGTAATTTGCTTCCCCTGTTTCACGATACGTCTTGTACACGTTAGCAACATTCTAGGTGCATTACATGCTTTGGCCTAATGTTCGGACGCCCCACACCGAAGACAAGCATCGTCACGGTCAGGCTTCCTTGATCAAGGTGCGTTTGGGGTGTGCTAGGGATGACTATGATCCTTGGTGGCGCCACCACCATAGCCGGAGGCTCTGTCTCTCTCTCCCTTCACACGTTGACCTCCACGGTTCCGTGCACTCCTATCTTGGTGTGTCATACTGTCATTGTTGGTGTTGCTAGAAAGAATCAGTTTCGTGCGTTCAATATTGAATGAGAGGAGATGGAAGCTACAGTTTACAGGTGCTTTCCCTTGTAAGCATTCTCACAGGTTCCTGATTGATAATAATTCAGATCCAGTTTTCTATCCAGCAACTTTTATCTGGAAAAATAAGGTTCCGCCCACAGTCAAGGTTTTAGGCTTTTGGTGGCAGATGGGAGGATAAAAACTTGCAATTTGATACCATGGCGGGCAAATTGCTACTTTTCTCCTCACTTGTCTGTTATGTGCATGATGCTGGAACAAGTTGTTAATAATGTTTTTCTGCATTGTGAAGTTGCTTCTCTTTTATGGCCAAATTTTTGTAGTGAGGCTGGGAAGTCCTGCTCTTTTATGTTAAAAGCAATTTGCTTTTGGAAAAAGGAAGAGGGACAAATTCTTTGGGGCTGCAGTCTGTTGGCTATCATTTGGCTGGTAGATATCATCATCTGCATCCAGCCGTATGTTATGGAACAAGCTTGTACAGTTTGGTTAGGGAATGTAAAGAAATGGAGGGATGTTTCAAAACTACATAGGTACACAGGTGAAGGAGCCGTGGAAGAGAGCCATATTCTGGTTAGCTCTTTGGGGATCTGTTTCATTGGCGTTCAAATACTGATTCCTTATGTACCTGCTATTGGAAGGCAGCCAAAAGTTTAGAGGGGTTTTTCTTAATTGGTGTTGGTGGGGGGATTATTTTTGTTGATACACAAAGGCTGGTTTAATTTCAATAGTGCATAAATCATGAATTTTCTGTTTCTAAGAGGGATCTCAACCTGAATGAGTTGTGATCTTTCTGTTCCAGGCCAATGGAAGAGCAGCACCTTGGGCTGCTGGCTTTGTGGGTCAGGGGGAGGCCAGAGAAGCTGCTGGTCTTGTTGTTGATATGATACGGCAGAAGAAGATGGCTGGTAAGGCACTTCTGATGGCTGGACCTCCTGGAACTGGAAAGACAGCACTAGCGCTTGGAATATCCCAGGAGCTTGGCAGTAGGGTAATTCTTACAGTTTTTCTTAGCTATCCATTATTCGATGTTAATTATTAATGCAAGTATTTTAAGGTACTCTGTATTAATGCTCTTATAGTCCTTGAGATAGATGTTTAGTTTTGTTCTGATTTTACATGGTTAATGGTTCTTATTTATAGGTTCCATTCTGCCCGATGGTTGGATCTGAAGTATACTCATCAGAAGTTAAGAAAACTGAGGTTTTAATGGAAAATTTTAGACGAGCCATTGGTTTACGTATCAAGGAAAATAAAGAGGTCTATGAAGGAGAGGCAAGTCTCTAATGATACATTTTGTTTTAGAAGTAACTTGATGCGATTTTCTAAAATGTAATTTGGTGTGATTATCTTACATTACTTTGGCTTTTGACTTGGTTACAGTTCTTGATGCTTTATTAGTGTCAGTTTAGGTGACAGAACTAACACCAGAAGAGACCGAGAGTGTTACGGGTGGCTACGGTAAAAGCATTAGCCATGTAATCATTGGATTAAAAACTGAAGTTGGACCCCACTATTTATGACGCATTGATCAAGGAAAAGGTAAGTTCTCATCATTAAAATTTTCTTTTGTCAGTTTGTGTACAAAAGAAGGATAATGTTTTGGCTTTTTGATTTTGTAAACTTGTAATTATTTCAAGTTCAATATGAAGCTATTGCAGGCAAACTTTGTAAAGGATGTTTGACTTATAGTTGTCATGTTGAAGAAATTGTCTTTCGGATTTTTGTTCTTTTCATACAATTTTTCTCATACAACATGCAGGTGGCTGTTGGTGATGTCATATACATTGAGGCAAATAGTGGAGCAGTAAAAAGGGTTGGTAGAAGTGATGCTTTTGCCACCGAATTTGATCTGGAAGCAGAAGAGTATGTTCCACTTACAAAAGGAGAGGTTCACAAAAAGAAGGAGATTGTACCGGTTCGATTCAATCTGAAATCTGTTTTCTTTCTAAATGTTGTTTGTAATGTTGATAGCAGAGCAATCTATTTTATTACACTAGTCTTGGAAGAGTTTCTTATTTGATAGCACTTTGACAAGTAAGTTGATCAGTAGATGCTCTCTCTTGCTCTGTCACCCTAAATTGATTGAAAAGGAACATCTATTATGCTTGCATGATGCAGATGGTTTACATGACTATGTTTACTTAGTTTGATTAATCTAGGAATTGAGTTTTTGAGTCACGCTGAAATATTTTACTGATTAAGCACCACCCGTGCAAATTATTTAGGATTTTTGGCCTGATAAGATTGTTAAAATGAACTTTTAACATTATCTTGGAATAAGTTCTGAATTTACTGTATATGGATAGCATTTCATCCTTAATCCATAAATAGTAATATAGTATGGTGGTTCTTACCAAGTCTCCCTCATATTCTTCATAATATTACATTATGTTCATGCTACACATTAATATTGCTATATTCAATTTCAGTTTACAGGATTGAATTTTTATTGTTTCATAGTCTTCTCTCTGTTTTTGTTTAGTTCATGTTTACTTATGTATCTCCTTAACAGGACGTAACACTGCATGATCTGGATGCTGCAAATGCACAACCTCAAGGTGGCCAAGACATATTATCTATAACTAGCCTTCGTGCACACGCTGGCGCGTGTGCCGAAGTGCGGTGCTCGTGCGTATAATTAGTTTTTATTTTTATCTATCATAACTGGTTTATAATTTTACATTAGTTTATGTAATGTTTTGAAATTATTTATGCATTCTACAATTTAAACGAAACTTCAACAGTTGTGGATAAAAGTTATTCATGCAAAATCAGATCGATTATTAAATATGTTACCATCAATCAAAATTGGAGTCCTGAAAATGTAAATGTGGCTGAAAATATAAGTAAAGCTCCATCAAGATTACGCATACAAATAAACAGTAAGTATTACAATTAAGTACCTTACAGTACCACACTAACTTGAAGGAAGTAAAATCTCTTTATACACAACATTTCTTGTGAACACCCCTTCCTCCCCTTCTAATGAACCTTTCTTTACCAACACTTTTGTGGTAGCTCTTGAAATTCCTCGTGATAAAGCTACGTATAGTTGCCCGTGACTGAATACATGATCTGGAAGGTAGATGCCAACATTTGGTATTGTTTGCCCTTGTGATTTGTTTATAGTAAGTGCGAAACTTAACTTTACAGGGAATTGCTTCCTTGTCATCTCAAAAGGAAGTCCAGAAGTCTTGGCACTCTTCAGAGCGATTCTTGGTAGAAATATTCTCGTTTTGGCAAACTGACCATTTAAAATTTCTGCGTCAATAAGGTTCTTATATGATCCACGGCAAGCCAATCTTGTACCATTGCATAATCCTATTTTTGGGTCAATGTTTCTCAAAAGTATAATTGGGGCACCTCTTTTTATAGTTAATTGATGTGGGGGCATACCAGAAGGTGAAATTGAATTTAAGAATTCTTGTTGGTACATATTTCTGGTGTCATCTTCAACTGAGTCAAAAGAGTACATAATGTGTTCAGGCCCCGGAAATCGCCTTATAATCATCTCATTAAGTACATCAACATCATCATTCTTTGGAGTGATTATTGCCCTCTCAACCAAGTATGTTGCGTCATTTATATGAGATTCTAAATTTGGAAAAATTTCACTAATTAATTGGTTGATTGACTGTTCATCCTCCCATGGTATCACCATACATGATGGTAATTTTATCATGTCTTCAGTCACATATGGTTGTTCTCCATTACCAACATTAAGTAAAAACTTTGAGAACTCTGGATCATTGATGGATCTCATATTTTGTCTCAAACGAAGAATTTTTACATTTTTCCAAAATGAAGCATTAATCAGACTGGCCTGGATCATCTCTGACCTTGTACCTTTATGGATAACTGGCAGAACTTGTCGGAAATCTCCCCCGAAGATCATGACTTTACCTCCAAATGGTAAATCAACTCCTGTTATGTCTTTAAAAGTTCGATCAAGAGCTTCAAACGCATATTTATGCATCATTGGTGCTTCGTCACAAACAATTGCTGATGATCTCTGTATCAATTTTGCTAAACTGGATTGTTTACTAATGGAGCATGTGGAAGATACATCAGAATTGAGTGGAATTTTAAACCTTGAGTGTGCTGTTCTCCCACCAGGAAGTATAGTTGCCGCTATTCCAGAAGTTGCTGTTGCTAGTACAATATGATCATTGCTTCTCAAGGTGGCTAATAATGCACGATATAAGTATGTTTTTCCAGTCCCTCCTGGACCATCGATGAAAAATATGGCATTGTTTTTACACTCAATAGCAGATATTATTGTGTTGTACGCAGATGTCTGATCCTCATTCAGATGATGAACTGCATTGCGGTCTTGTTGAGGAATGATAATTGAAACTTCATCTTGTATTAGTCTAGGCAGTGTAGAATCTTCACAGTAATCTTCAGTCATTTGCGGCAAATCATAATCAAAAATAGATTTATTATGTTGCGCCAACAATTCATTTAAGTCTCGCAAAAGTCTGTTCCTGATATGTGCATTGTCTATGGTGCTTGAGGAAGTATAGTCTTCTATCATGAATTTATAAAATTCATCCCATAGACTTCGTACCCCAATAGGCTCACAATAAACCAAGATGGTGGCAAACAATCTTCTTAAAGATGAAGGCATACGTATGTTTGATGCTTCATTTAAACACTGTCGGATACTATCATCCTCTTCCAACAAACCTCGTTTTTCAACTGCCTTCTTAAATGTTGGTTGCAAGATGTCATCTACTGTCCTTAAATCCTCGTATGATGTAGGTCCTCTAACATGGTTTAAAAGAACACGTAAGTAGAACTTTTCTCCTTCTGAAGGGGATACTGTGTATATTCTACCAATTACCTTTTGGTTATTTTGCCTTTCTTCCCATGTCCGTTGGTTGTCAATCCATCTGAATCTTTCTGGAAATTCTCGATATAAGTATTGACGCGCACTTTCATGGTACTTGTTCTTTGTAAAAAACTCTGTAAGCATTGTCATCGAGTTCCTATCATTAGCGAGGATATTTGTTACTCTTTCATATGCATTAAAAAAAACATTTTGTCTGTCTGGAAGATGGATTTGCAATCGTTCCACGGAAGGATACATTCGGTTCATCACGAATTTGAATATTTTCCACAAAGCCTCTGGTGCACAGACCCATCTCGCATCAACAAAATTCCTTATTTCATCTTCATTGGCTTCTCTTCGAACTTCAAATGTTACTTTATCTGGACCTTTGTATACATATTTGTACAAATACTTAACGCTCTTAATGCTGCAACAAATTTCAACATTAATATGACAATCATATTTTGCAAGAAGCCAAGGATTATACGGAATAACCCAACTGTTATCAACTTCTGCATTTGAGTGAATGTCTCGCCTGTGGTAAATGGGATAAGAGTCATTCCCTTGAATTGTATTGGTTGAAAAAGGCTTAGGATAACCTCGTTTGCAACTTCCACGCTTCATACATGGGGCATTTCGCTTATGTATTCCACATGGACCATGTATCATGTGCCTCAATACTGCATTGTGCAACTTTGGCTCTTCATTTTGACTTGGTATCTCAGCTCGAACAATTTTGTCATAATCATCAGGGTTATTCAGTTTATCATCGTCATTTAACATAAGGAGCATATGAACATGCGGGAGACCACGTTTTTGAAATTCGATGACATAAACATATGCAATAATGTTACCTAAGACTCCTTTGTTAATAACATCTTCCTTTAGCTCTTCAAATTTGGCACGAAAAATCCGGGTACATAAATCTGGACGATCTTGTGCCACTTGACCCGGTAATAATTCAACTTTTATTTCTTCCCAATTCGGGTTGCATGTCATTGTGAGAAAAATATCTGGCTTTCCGTATTTTTGGACTAAAGCCATTGCATCTTGGTACCTTTGGTGCATATCACGTGGACTACCAATAAAAGAAGATGGTAAAATAGTTCTGCGACCAATGTTACCTGTTTTGATATTTTAATGTTATGTGAATACTTGCTTTTGCAGCGTTCTCAAATTAACAGAAAGTTTTACTGTTATATAATAATAATAAAGTACCTGCATTGTTTTCACCGGCATTCAGTGAATCATGGAGTCCATCATAAAGTTCACGTCGCAAGGTGTTTTGATTATTACGAATCCATCGCAGTTTTTGTGCTTCGATTTTGACATAATTATTGACGACATATTGTTGCAACAGGCGGCCTCCTCGAAGTAAAATCGATTCCTCATGTGGACGAATCTGAAATGATAAAATTTACCAATTATCACTATGTTTTAAAAATAAATATAATATATATTTATTCACAATAAGAGAATGAAGAATAGTTTATTAACCTACAAAATATATGCATAATAGTCACGACACGTCAATTTTTGACCATTATTATTCCGACTATTCACATCCCATCCATATGTGCCATAAGTTAACAACAATGGATATTGTAAAGGATCATAATAGCCTGCACAATCTTGGACATTTAAAAGTTGACCTTGCCTTGTTTGTACCATTATATCACGACCTTTCAGATTTTCCACATCATCTGCACCCACTATTATTGCAGCAACCTGAGACTCTGAGGGCAAACTATATTGAAGTTGGTTTGCAGGTTGCTCTCTAATGATGAGTTTGCAAGTTTCCAAATCTTGGCGTCGAGCTAGATGATGAAATACGTGCACAAATGGATTATGTCGGTTTAAGATTTGTTGTATGTTTACAACCACATCTCTATGCAATGCTTCATTCTCTAACATACGATTGTCTACTTCATGGTCTGTGTCATATATATACAATTGTAGAAATCTTGGTCTGTTATCTTCATCTGGTAGAAGACTTCCTATCTTATGATATATGGATCCTTGAGCACGAAAAGTGAAAGTACTACCACCAGTCGCTAAACTTTGATCGATGTGCACACCCATTGATGTAAATGAAAACACATGGTTATAAGCACGAATATTTTGTCTAAAATGGGCACCTTGTGGAGTTTCAGCAAAAAATAACTCAACCATTTCTGGAGGAGATTGAATTGGAGGAATGACAGTTTTCCCATTTAAGCAACACATATCTTTGGTTTCATGATGAAACAGACGGGCATGACAATACGGACATGTCTTTGGTGGTGGCAAATGATACTTTTTTATTCCAATATTTTCATGAAAATTTCGGGCACAATTATGAGGTTTGCGTCGTCTCTGTCTACGACATACTTGCGCAACCCCGCTATTATAAGACATGTCATTTTGAGGAACGACATTTTCAGAGGTTCCTGTTAGAACCTCTGTTAAAAAAATATCAATGTCAATACTTGTGCTTATTACTGAAATAAAATATTGAAGAATATATTAATGTTTTAAACTTGTTACCTTCATTGACTGCTACGTCATCATCGCTGTTTGTAGCGTTCGTAGCATTTTGAGTAGCTCCGCTATCACTCATCTGCCATATATGGCTTAAATGCATTCTCTTTCGAACATGGATATTATCTTCAAAATTTGATGTCTGTTCGCGATGACAATGATAATTGGCCCGTCGTCGTGTCAAATAATTATCTCGTTCTTTTGAACTCATTGAAGCCTGCCATTGTGCTTTTCGACTCACTCTTTTAGGAGGTGGTATACTTTGGTCATAAGCTTGATCTTGTCGCAAAGCACCTATATTTTTCACATAATAGATTGCTTGAACATTGAAAAAAAAAAAAATATATATAATATATATATATTTTTCACATAATAGATTGCTTGAACATTGAAAAAAAAAAAAAATATATATATATATATATATATAGGTCTATAAAAAGTCTGAGAGAAATTGTAGCATTTGAAGCAATGGATATGAATTTTTGGCATTTGCTTTCCATTTAACGAAAATACAGGGGGTGTTTTGCTATGTAAGTTCTTCTTTAAGGTGTTATGATTTCAAATTCTCAATGTTCTAAAATTCTTCCTTAAAAGATAAAATTAAACTACTGCCAAAACTCTAAATTTTTTAACTACATACATGTAGAAATAAAACTGTGCAAAATATGCATACAAAAGATGTTTGTGTTTCGGAACATGAATCTATAAGTTACCGGTCATTGATTCCACTTCATTTGCTAGCTCTATGTTTTCCATTTGCTCATTGTGAAGAAGTTAAAAATTGTTGCCCCTCTCTTTGATGATTTTCCATGCTGCAAGCAGTACAAATACCATCACTACAATTAATTTAAAATAAATTTAACGTAATACAGAATGCTCAGGATTCCCACTTTAGCATAGACAAAGATTCGTGTTGTCCCAATAAAGAAAGGAAAACTAATGAATAAAAAGTTGTAATGATTGACACTTTTAAACTATAAACTGAAAAGGCATTAAACTAAATAACTGAAAAGGCATTATTCTATGTGTACCCAGAGAAAAGAAAAGGTAACAAATAATTCTATTAGAAGTTATGGCTTGACTTTATTGCAATATACCTGAGATTACTTGGTCAGATCTGCATAAATTGATGTGCCACGAAACAAAGGAAATGCTATATAAAACTTCCGCTCAGCAAACGGCCATGGCTTTCCCTGCAATGCAACATTGCAATTTTAATCAAAAACTTAAAATAAGCTAAAGCACCATCAGGTGGAAAACAATTGCTTTACTGTTATAGAGAAGTCTTTCCAAAAGCCCAATGTCTATGTCAGAGGTATCACCACAATATTGTTAAACAACAGTCACAACAGCATTATATAATTCATTCCTAATAATGAACTTTAACCTAACTAACATATGTGGGTCAAAAGTTCATTACATAACTTTATCAATGAGCAACTATTAGCATTAGCACTATCTCTTAGTAATGCCTTTGTGGTCTAGGAAAATGATTAGAACCATACCTGCAAAGAAGACAATTAATGGGACCAATACAAAAGATCATCATCAAGATGACCTACAGTATCCGAAAGAAGCACTTCAACTTCCTTCTGTTACCTGTTCTGTAAAGGCTAAAACAAAGGAAAGTATATCTCTTGACCAAATGATTGACACGTTTTAGCACTCTCTCGTATAGGATCAAGTCTGACATGGTACACTCCTATGACTTGTCAAAGCATTTTAATCACACAAATCAGATGCTAAAATTTTGGTCTTTGTTGACACTTACGACCATAAATTAGTTTTTATGATCTTACTGCTAGTACTTTGCAATTGACAACAGTTTTCAATTCAAATATAGCATCATTATGTCCAAGTTGAATAGTTTGATGTTTCTCTCAAAGCTAAGATGTAAACATCTAGGCAACTTACCGAATGAGAATATGATCTTTATATTATTAGTAGTCTTCCAAAAAATCTCCCATAAAACCTGAAAAGTTCTAACTTTAGAGTTATGGAAGATTCTGTTCATCAAAATTCAAACTTGGTAGGAACTAACTCAAAGTTTTTGTTGATTATGCAGTGTCAAAACTCAGTCTCAATAGTACCTAACGGTCAACAAATTATTAGACCAAATACCAAAAAGAACACTAATTTCCCAGAAAGAAACAAAACCCCACAAAACTCATTCTGCCAAGACCCATCTGCTATAAGAAATAATGTACTCAATGAAAACCTTAATTCTTAAGAAAGGAAAATTCCCACTGCTTCCTGGTCACTCCTTACAACTTAAGAACTTGCTATATATATATATATATATATATTCCCTTTAGTTGTTCGCTTACCTTTATAATTGTGAAGTTGTCACTTATGTAGTTCTTCTGCTTAGGAATGAACATGTTCTTCAGTATGTGTGAAATGAGGAAATGCAATAAACAAAAGTTTTCAGCTTCTCTTTCCTTATAACTTTTGTTTCAAATCTTCAAATGAGAGATAAAAATGTTGTTTGTTGATAAAAACCACCCCTAGCCATATCATAAATTCTCACTTCACAGTAGTATCTTTCATGCAGTATGGTTTTCTAAAAATTGCAAGTAGATATAAGACAGAAAGAATTGATAAGAAACTCTGGGTATGTGCTTCATAAGTAGTAATGTTGGATCCAGTAAGCTTATTTCATAAGAAATCTGTTTCAAAGGAAAGACGCATTTAGTATCCTATTATTCTTAATTTGGTTTGGTGTAATAAAAAGGACATTGTAAGGCTCCACAACTCCTCAGAGCTGAACAACCAAAGTCCACAGAAAACTCAACCAAATCGGACTAAGAGACGAAGAAATATACCTAAAAGTTAATGATAAACTAAAATTGCATAGGGTTTTCATCGAATTATAAAACATGACAGCAATAATACAATCAGTACATCTACTGGCCAATTAGTCATTCATCAACTTATATATATATCAAACACAACTACATCCTCTGGCTCTACAATTTTGATCAAGTTTCAAAAAGCAATTTGTAATAAAAAGAAGACAGCCGTAACTAATTTATTGGAAACTCAAGCTACAAAAACAGGAGATACAGAGAAAGTTATAAACCCAGATACAAACCAATAGATAAACCAACAAATCAATAGTCTAACAAATCAATACAAACCAACAAATCAAGTCACCAAACCCAGATAGATAAACCCACATACCCACATTCATAGGCATCACCCAGAATTGCATGCACCCAAATTCAAAACCCGATCAATCACACCCAAAATTCAAGCTTACCTTCTCTTTTCTGTCTTCTCCCGAATGTCTTCTTCTTTCCCTTCTTCCTTTGCTTCTTCTCTCTCTCTCTCTCTCTCTCGCTATGGAGCGAAGAAACACAGAAGCGAAAGATGAAAGCGGTGTAATCGATCCCTCTCTCTCTCGAATCAGTCGTCTCTTTCAGTTTCAGATTGGAAATCGCATCCTTCTTCCGCTCCCGTCGCCTAAGCTCTTCTCCCCTCTCTTTCTCTGTCTATCACTGTATGGAAATGAAACCATCTGTCCCTCTATCAGAGCGAAACGAAACCATCCCTAGCCACGTCTCCTCTCTTTTCCTCTGTGTCGGCAAACCCCAGTTTCTAAGTTTCTATTTTCTCTGTAAATCATGGACAATATCAAGGGCAAAATGGGAAGTTCGAAAGTTTCCCCAAATATGAACAGTAACACCCCCTTCGCTTTATTAATAGAGATGGGTCAGATGATGAAACCAAGGAAAACAGAAATTACTGACAAATTGCGACAGGAAATAAATAAGGTACAGCTTTCTAAATGTGCAGGGAGTGTCCACCTAGTTCAGTGTCTTTCTGTAGTAGCTTATATTAAGATAAGGTTTACTGGTGAGAAAAGTTCCTTGCAAGATTCTTCAATAAATTTGGAAAAGGCTGTTCTCAAATTCTATAATGTGTTTAAGTATATTGGTATTGAGAGAGATTGATGAGAGAAGTGTGTTTCATTATAGAGAATAGGAGCCCTATATATAGGGATTACAAAGTGCATAATCTAAGAGTACAAGGATTCCTTATCTAACTTGGAGTAGGAAACCTCTCCTATTACAGCTATAGAACTTATCCTAGTTTGACTAGGCACAAGTGTCAATATCCTTCAACACTCCCCCTTGTGCCGCTCAAACTTGGTGGGTGGTGACGCTTCATCCGTTGCCTCGTTAAAAACCTTGCTCAAGTGAAAAACCCTGTGGGATAAAAATGAACTCGAGGAGGAGAAAAGAGTGCAACACGTCCTTGATCCTTCGAGACTGAGTAACTCCCCCTGATGTCGAAATGTCCCCCTGATTGCTACAATCATGGGAGTTCGGATAACCTTATTAATCCGATACTCTTCACATGTTTCTCGAAGGTGGATTTAGGTAACGACTTAGTGAATAAGTCCGCTACATTATCCTCTGATCGGATTTGATTCACTTCAATCTTTAGAAGTGATTGTTGTTGCTGATTATAAAAGAACTTAGGCGATATATGCTTGGTGTTGTCGCCCTTGATGAAACCTAACTTCATTTGTTCAATACAAGCTGCATTATCCTCATAAATGCATGTAGGTTCATCTGTGGTAGACTTCAAACCACAACTTCCTTGAATGTGTCGAATTACAGACCTTAGCCATACACATTCACGTACAGCTTCATGTAGAGCAATAATCTCTGCATGATTTGAGGAAGTAGCAACAAGGGTCTGTTTCGTAGACCTCCAAGATATCGCAGTGCTTCCCATGGTAAAGACATAACCTGTTTGGGAGCGACCTTTGTGAGGGTCAGAGAGGTACCCTGCATCAGCAAAACCCATCAAGACATCATTGTCGTTTTGATGGAGGGAGATAGGAGGACGCCGGCCACCATGAGCGGCGGCAACATGGCCGGCGGCCATTCCATGGACGGGGGCGTTTTGCCTTTTGGGGTCTGATCCCAATTTTCCGTCATTCCTTTTCTCTCTGTAGGGATAGAATAGGCTCATATCAATCGTACCTCTAAGGTATCGAAAGATGGTCTTTACACCAATCCAATGGCGGCGTGTTGGTGCAGAGCTGTGTCGAGCTAACAAGTTCACTGCGAATGAGATATCCGGTCTTGTGCATTGAGCTAAGTACAATAATGCGCTTATTGCACTTAAATAGGGCACTTCGGCCTCTAAGGTTCTTCGTCCTCATCCTTGGACGAAACGGATCTTTTCCGGGCTCAAGGACTACGGCCGATCATGGGAGTACTCGCAGGCTTTGCTTTATCTTCATTAAAGCGCCTTAGAATTTTCTGTATGCAGATTGATGGATCAAAATCCCATCACTACGGTGCTCGAGTTCTAAACCAGACAAAACCGTGTTTTCCCAAGATCTTTCATCTCAAATTCGGATTTCAAGTAATTAGCAGTTTCCTTAACTCATCTAGAGTTCCAATTAGGTTCATGTCATCGACATAAACTGCTACGATTGCAAATCCGGAACTTGTTCTTTTAATGAAACACGCATGGGCATATTTCATTGTTAATATATCCCTTCCCAATCAAGTAGTCACTTAGACGGTTATACCACATCCGTCCAGATTGTTTTAATCCATAGTGAGCGTTTTAATCTTATTGAAAACGCGCTCCGTGGTTTAGAGCCACTTGATTTGGGTAATTGAAGTCCATCTGGAACCTTCATATATATCTCTGAATCTAGATCCCCATAGAGATATGCTGTAACCACATCCATAAGCTGCATGTCAAGTTTTCGGAAACTACTAAACTGACAAGGTAGCGGAACGTTATAACGTCCATTCGGGAGAATATGTCTCCTCGTAGTCGATTCCAGGGCGTTGTGAGAAACCTTGCGCCACAAGGCGGGCTTTATATCTTACCACCTCATTTTTCTCATTACGCTTTCTAACAAAGACCCATTATGGCCAACAGGCTTTACACTTGGGGGTGTCTGCGTTACAGGCCTAAATACCTGTCTCTTTGTTAGTGAATCCAATTCAACCTGGATCGCATCTTTCCATTTAGGCCAATCTGCTCTTCGTTGACATTCTTCAACAGAGCGAGGTTCGATATCACATATTCTATAATCCCTTTCGCAATATGATATGCAAATGCATCATCAATCGCCATAGAATTTCTATCCATCATCTCTATGTACACTAGTGTAATTTATGGAGATCTCTCTATTCTCTGGAGTTGGTTCTGACATTGGAGCGTCCCCCAATGATGTCTCTTGGACATAACCATAATCCGGAATTTCTCATGAGATGGATTATTTATATCGATGATTAATGGATTATTCTGTGCCAAACTCGCTTTCTTTCTTGGGCGAGAATCCATCGAACCTATGGGCCTCCCGCGCTTCCTGGCAGGAGCCGTGGGCCTAGCCATAACGTCACCATCATTGAGAGATGGGACGTTGGCGCCATGCTCATGCATTCTTGAGTTGGCGTCATGTCCTCTACTTTTAGGGACATCAATCCTTGCAGGCACGTTTGCAGCAGGTATGTGTGATCTCGTCACTTTAGCGATATCAGAAAACGCATCAGGCATCGATTCTGCTACGTTCTGAAGATCGAGAATTCTCCGCACTTCAATTTCGAACTGTGCGGTTCGGGGATCAAGATGAGACAGCTTGGGGACAGACCACGACAATTCCGGTCGTTCCTGTTGAACATTGATGTTCTTATCTCCCCCTAACGATGGGAAGACTGTCTCATCGAAGTGACAATCCGAAAATCTTGCGGTAAAGAGATCGCCTGTCAAGGGTTCTATGTAGCGGATAATCGTTGGAGAATCATAACCAACGTAAACGCCTAATCGTCGTTGAGGACCCATTTTGGTGCGCTGTGGAGGCGCAATTGGCACATAAACTGCGCACCCAAATATGCGTAAGTGTGAGACATTGGGCTCATACCCAGTCACCATCTGGGATGCAGAAAAGGGTTGAGTGGCAGTAGGCCTCAGACGAATAAGCACAGCTGCATGCAATATTGCATAGCCCCAAGCAGAAATAGGGAGATTGGTGCGCATCACCAATGCTCGAGCAACCATTTGTAGTCGTTTAATGGTGGGTTCTGCGAGACCATTTTGGGTATGAACATGAGGAACAGGATGTTCAACATCAATCCCAATGGACATGCAATAATCATCAAAAATCTTTGATTTAAACTCTCCAGCATTGTCTAATCTTATAGACTTAATAGGATGATCAGGGTGGTGAGCCCTTAACTTAATTATTTGTGCTAGGAGTTTAGCAAATGCAGCGTTCCTTGTGGACAATAACATGACATGTGACCAGCGTGTCGATGCATCAACCAATACCATAAAATATCGAAATGGTCCGCATGATGGTTGAATAGGTCCACAAATATCACCTTGGATTCTTTGCAAGAATGGTATATTTTCTTTAGTGACCTTTGCATAGGATGGTCTCGATCCTAATTTTGCTAAAGAGCAGGCTTTGCAGAACGAATGATGGGCTTTGGAAACAACCAATGAGGATTTTGGTTGAGCCATGAAGTCACAATGGACCTTAGGAGTAAAAATTGGAGTCAAGGGAGCAGGGGTGGCGACAAAGCCACCCTTGGGCTGCAGGGGGATGGCGGCGCCGACCGGTGATGGCCGGACTTGAGGGGGAAAGTCACCGTGAGGCGCAGGTGCTCCTCCTTGATCCAAATTTCGAGTTTTACTTTCTTTCGTTCTGAAAAAGGGATGTCTGTGTGAAGTCTTTAATATACGGATCATCATGTCACGACCTGGGTGTCCCAAACGGTCGTGCCAAAGCCTATATGTGTCGGAAACCCATAAATCATCTCTCATGACATGGTTGGATTCAATGACTCGAATAGTGGTTGCATACAACCCACTAGAGCGACACATAAGTTTCTCTAAGACTCGTTTATGTCCGTAGTCATTAGAGGTGATGCAAAGGAACTCTTGTCCATTCTCACAATGTGTTTCCACATGAAAACCATTGGCTCTTATATCTTTGAAGCTCAATAGGGTTCTTCCTGCCCTAGGAGCATAAAGAGCTTCGGTGACATTCAAAGTAGTGCCATTAGGCAACATAAATTGAGCTGGTCCTCGACCATGAATCAATTGAGATGGTCCAGCCATCGTAGTCACAGAAGATCGAGTAGGCGCCATCCATAGGAATAGCTGCCTGTTTCGAAGGATGGTATGTGTAGTGGCACTATCCACGAGGCATTCGAGCTCTCCGGGAAACATACTGAAAAATAATAAAGTTCGAATTTAGAATATGTCCAAGACATTTGAATAAAATAAGTCGACACTTTATTAATGATAGCCAATGATTACATCAAAATTTCTTGACTAAAATCTAATCCAATATAAAATCAAATAGTAGACGAATCGTAGTCACTTAATCCGTTCGGTAATTTCAATTTGGTTGTGACCAGGTAAGGTAAGGCGAGATTTTGGTGGAGCGTTGCTCACTTTTTAAAACCGTTCTCTCAGATCAAACCTTGCCTAGACATCACAAGTACTCTTGAGTACGCCTAGAGGGAAAAAGTTAATACAATAAGTCATTTTATTGATTTAAGGCATAATTGCCATTACATAATTCTTGGAAAAGTAAAGGACTATACTAATCAAAATCTGCAGCATCCTTGTGCAATTCTTTGTCAGATTTGAAGTCCGCTATGGTGAGATTGACTTGGCATCATCACCATCTTCTTCTATATTTTCGGCAAAATTGGCTTCATGC
Source organism: Rosa lucieae (assembly GCA_024704745.1). Classification (NCBI taxonomy): domain Eukaryota; kingdom Viridiplantae; phylum Streptophyta; class Magnoliopsida; order Rosales; family Rosaceae; genus Rosa; species Rosa lucieae. The sequence continues at coordinate 39,207,282 of CM045497.1, forward strand.
TCTCTGAAGTCTCTAAATGCCTTGTAATGCGCAGCCAATTGTTTGCTTGCTTTGCATTGTTTGAACCAGTGCTCACTAGATCCACATCGATGACACATGTCATTGTGATTTCCTCCCTTTAATTGAGGTGCATTGTTTGCACTTGGGTGGCGTCCCCCATAGGAGTTGGCGCCATTCCCACGGCCCTGGGTGGTTCCTCCATGTCCTGGAGCCCCACGGCCTCCTCTCCCACGTTGCCATGTATTGCCACGTGATCGTCCTTCATTCTGACGAGTACCTTCCTTTGTAGGGCGGTTATATGGACCAGAACGTCCGTTGTGTCCCTTATTCTTAGGGTTCCGCTCCTTGCGCCCTCCTTTAGGTGCATTATTATAATTCGCCTCATGAACGCTCTTAGTTCCGATAGGCCTTGAATTATAATTCTTCACGAGCATATTATCATGCTTTTCAGCTACAGACATAATAGTAATGAGCTGATGAAATCTCGTGATCCGTCTAGTATCGAATTCCGTTCAATATTGCTTTGAGAGCAAAATTGCTGAGACGGGGAAGGTGGAGAGAGTTTTCTCAATTAGTTCTTGCTCTGTGACGGGTTGTCCACAGAACCCCAACATGGTTTTGAGGCGTAGAACTTCTGAATTATATTCAGCTACAGACTTGAAGTCGGCGAATCGTAGATTGCCCCATTGAACTTTCAAGTCAGGGAGGAGGGTATCCTTGATATTACCAAATCGCTTTTCTAGCGCGACCCATAATTCTCTAGCATCCTTGATTGCCATGTACTCCAATCGGAGTGATTTATCCATGTGACGCCTCATCAAGATGAGGGCGGTGGCATTGTTCGTAGCCGTACGCTCAAATATGAGAGTAGGATTAGGAGCTTGAATTAAGGGTAGGATCCCTTTTGAAGTGAGATGGTGCTCAACATCCGTGGCCCAACTATGATATTCCGAGCCAGTTGAGGTAAGTGCAGGAAAGTCAAGTTTCGACATCCTGAAATAAGAAGAAGAAATATATTAGTTTCGGAGTTAAAACTTCCACGACAACTAAATATTAAGATTTCCGAGCTATGCTACCAAGAAATCGATTTCCAAGAAAATTGGATTAGACCGAAACAATGATGTGTATAAGGTCATAAATCGATGCTTGCGGACGCTCTTAGTCCGAAGTCTTACGAACGCTCTTAGTTCGTTAATTGCGTGAATCCCCACGATTCCGCTTTTCAATGATCGAACCCACGTTATAAGAAAGGTGGGATGTAGAAGAAGGGAGGTTTTCAAGTCCCCGAGAAAAGAAGAGAAGAAATAAATTCCGAATTATAGGAACTTCAAAACTTACTCTTTTGAATACTTACTTGGTGAAAATTCGGAGCAGATTCTGTTCTGAACATCTTGTACCTCGATTGGTGTACAGATCTCAATATGACTCCGATAAGGCTGAAATTCTGAGGTTAGATGGAAGAGACAGAGACGAACAACTTTGATGAAGAAAGTTTTTCGATCTGAGCTTCCGAACTAGACGTTTCGATGCTTGTAAGAAGACGGATGTGCACAGGAACGGGAAAAAGATGCAGTGGGTGTGCGTTGGCTTGTTTGCGCAGCAGGGATGCTTTGGTGGCAGCAGGCTGGAACGCAGGGCTGCAGGAAGGGGGCAGCAGGGGCTGCTGTGCAAGGTTGCAAGCACACGGG